>KV005787.1:134975-160578 GCA_001598015.1 Dorcoceras hygrometricum
GTGCGCCGCCTCCCTCCTTCTCCTCTCTCGCCGCCGCCGCCGTGCGCCGCCGCCGCCGCCGCCCAACTTCGCCGGAATTTCGTTCCGGCCTAGTTTTTCGTGGAGAATCTGATCGTGCTGATCTCGTCAGGACTTCTAGTGCAGTCTGACGAAGGAGTCGCGAATCTGGTCGTGGACCGGATTGACGTAACTACCGCAATCAACCGAGAAGCGCCGGGTTCTTGAAACACCGGTTGGAGCCAGGCACAAGTGCCAGCGAGGTAACACGCCTGAAACACCCTATGTATGTCGATACATGTAGAACTGTTCTTCGTATTGATCGCCTCCCGGTTCTCTAATTTTTGTTCTTCCGCTGCCTGACCGGGGGGCGGATCCGGATCCCCAACAGATGTTTCGTGCCTGAAAGGTCTAACGCTATCATCGGAATGGTGACCGACTGATTCGTCGTGTCTGAATACCACCGAGCTGTGATGGATAATTGAGTGGCCAGCCCTGAAGATCACGGACCGATGATTTCCACCGGCTGATTGGCTGTGCGTGGTATAGAGGCTCGCCTTTGATTTTGCCAGCTAACTCGTTGGCCTAGATGACCGATTCCTTGACAGCCCTCATGCATTCATGTTTTGATATACTACATGTTTATGAGTTGCTGTTGTCTTAGTGCTCTTTGTATCGAGATTTGACCTCGTATTTCTTTTCTTGCTTTTGTGTTCTTGGGTCTGTGTTATCCATTGCAGGAGCCACGGGTAATCTGGCTGGACAGAGTGGAGCTTCAGCTAGTAGATCCCCGTTTGGTTGAGTCCCAGTGTATTCATATTATGTATTGAACCAGGGGATGCCCTGAGTTTCTATGTATTTTTGGGATCTGTTATTTAAGCTTGATTGATTACCTGTTTGTTGTTGATTTTAAGTAAATCCTATTTTGAGTATGTATTATTTTGAATGAAGATTTTGAGTTCAGCCCATGTATTTCGAAATTTTTTTAAAGCCCTGTTTTTATGCTTCCGTGATTATGTGTTTAATTGTGCTTTAATATTTGTCGATTAGCACAGGTACTGACAGATTAGGAACTCATTTAGAATACACAGTGACTATTAGATGTGTTTCATGATAGTCATCAAATCCAATATCACATCTAACATAAACTATAGTACATTCAAGGTCTTTATCCAAAAATTTGTAATCATAATAATGAAGATAAAGAATGTCATAAAAGAATGTGAATTTCATAAATAAAGATCGTTTTACATAGAGTCAACAAAAGAAAACCCACATGCCACAAGTTGGCTAGTTGTTGCCCTACTCTAACAATCTCCCACTTGCCCTACAGCCAACTACTCATGAGACATATCCCATTGCTTCGCGATGTTTTTCAAACAATGGTCCTAGAAATGGCTTCATAAGTGGGTCAGCAATACTGTCTGCAGAGGCGACTCGTTCGACAACGATATCTCTTCTTCCCACAATTTCCCGGATAATGCGGATCTTTCTCAGTATATGTTTGGATCACTTATGAGACCTGGGCTCCATTGCATGAGAAACGGCACCCTGTTGTCACAGTACACCGGGACTGGGCCAACTATTTTAGAAATTATGCCCAACCTTGGACGTAATTTCTCATCCAAACAGCCTCCTCAGTAGCATCTGATGTTGCAATGGATTCAGCCTCAGTGGTTGAATCAGCAGTGGTGTCTTGCTTGGAACTGTTCCAAGAGACAGCACTACCATTGAGCATGAATACAAATCCAGAGGTTGACTTCGAGTCAACCACATCTTATTGGAAGCTAGAATCAGTGTAGCCTTCCAATTTCAGTTCACCATCGCCGTAGACCATGAACATACTCTTAGTCCTTCGTAAGTACTTAAGAATATCTTTCATAGCATTCCAATGCATTTAGCCGGGGGTTGGCTTGGTATCGACTCGTGATGCTAAGAGAATATGCAACATCCGGTCTGGTCGAGATCATATCGTACATAATACTACCTATTGTAGAGGCATATGGCACACGTGTCATGCTCTCTGTCTCTTCATTAGTCTTCAGAAACATTGACTTAGATAGAGTGACCCCGTAGTACATAGTTAGGTGTCCTCTCTTGGACTCTTCCATAGAGAACCTCTTAAGTATGGTATCGATGTAGGTTTCTTGGGTGAATCCGAGCATCTTTTAGATCTATCCCTATAGATCTGTATTCCAAGAATATAGGATGCTTCACCCATGCCCTTCATCGAGAATCTACCAGACAACCATACTTGAGTTGATTGCAGCATTCCTACATCATTCCCTATGAGTAGAATGTCATCAACATAAAGTACAAGGAATGTCACAACATTCTTAACTACCTTCTTATACACACATGGCTCCTAGAGATTCTTGATGAAACAAAATTCATTAATCGTTTCATCGAACCTTAGGTTCCAACTTCACGATGCTAGCTTCAAACCATAGATCGATCTCTGAATTTTGCATACTTTATGTCACTTCCAACGGATGTGAAACCCTCAGGCTGTGTCATATAGCTTTCTTCCTTAATGTTTCCATTAAGAAACGCAGTCTTCACATCCATTTTCCATGTCTCATAGTCATAACATGCAGCTGTGGCTAGCAGAATCCTAATTGACTTGAACATTGTGGCAGGTGAAAAGGTTTCATCATAGTCAACACCTTGCCTTTGAGTGTAACCTTCTGCGACCAGTCGAGCCTTGTAGGTCAGTACCTTACCATCAGGCCCAAGTTTTATTTTGTATATCCATTTGCACCCAATAGGAACTATTCCTTTAGGAGGATTTAAAAGAGTCCAAACATGGTTCGAATGCATCGAGTTTATCTCATATCGCATTGCTTCAAGCCACAAATAGAATCAGCATCGGAAATCGCCTCTTTGAAGGTTCATGGATGGCATCCAATAGTTGGATCACTTTGATCCTGTTCAAGGAGGAAACAATATCTAACAGGAGCAATGAGAACCCTTTCAGATCTCCTAGGTGTGTCCATATGAGGATTGGTTTTTGAGGTGTGGGATATTAACTTGGTACTTCAGTTGGTTTTTGAACTTCCTCAAGTTCTACTATCTTGCGTTTTCTATCTAGTAGAATTCCTTCTCTAGAAAGGTGTAATTTCTAGAAACAAATAGTTCTTTTTCACTGGGTAGTAGAAGCAATATCCAATATAATTCTTTGGATACAACGAATTAGCATAATATGGATCTATTTGCCAGCTTATCTCCCACTGTCTGCTTCACGTAAACAGGACATCCCCAAATTCTCAAGTACGAGTACTTGGGGACTTACCCATCCATATCTCATATGGAGTTTTATCCACTGCCTTGGTGTGGACCTTTCAACAACAATACCTCTGTTAAAAGCGCATAGCCAAAAACGAGGTAGGAAGTTTAGTGAATCTCATCATAGATCGAACCATGTCCATCATGGTTCGATTACGACGCTCCGCTACACCATTGAGTTGTTGTGTGGACGGAGGGGTCCACTGTGAGAGAAACACATTCTCCTTAAGATAGTCTTGAAATTCGGCACTCAAGTATTCTCCACCTCGATCGGATCAAAGTGTTTTAATACCCTTTCCCAGTTGATTTTCTACTTCAGCCTTGAACTCTTTGAACCTTTCAAAGGATTCAAACTTGCGCTTCATTAAGTATAAGTACCGATACCTAGAGTAATCATCGGTAAAGGTGATGAAGTAGGTGTGGCCGGACTTGGTATCAACTAAGCGGGCCACACATATCAGTATGGATCAAGCCCAATAGGTCTTGAGCACGTTCAGGCTTGCCCTTGAAGGACAATTTTGTCATTTGTACTTTGAGACAGAACTCGCAAGTTGGTAATGAGTTAATAGCAGACAAATTAAACATGTCGCTCCTAACCAACTTTTTCATCCTCTTTAAGGAAATGTGGCAGCCTAGCATGCCAAAGTTGTGCCGGGTTTAGACTATCGTATTTTCTTTTTATTGTTGTTATATGTGTTTCCACATCGTGAGTTGGAACTTTTCTCAATTTTAAGTTGTGTAGATTATTTTCGCGTTCACAAATTCCAACTAAACATTCATTCTTGTAAATATTTCAAATCGAATTAGCAAAATGACAAGAATATCCATCACTATCAAGCATAGAAACCAAAATAATGTTCTTTATTAATTCAGGAATGAACATAACATTCTTTAATAACAACTTGAAATTTAAATGAAGAAATAAATAAACTTCTCATATTGCTACAACGGAACTCTTGCTCCGTTCCCTAGCCTTAAGTGTGTCTCACCCATCCTAAGACGCCGACTTCTTGTCATTACCTACAAGTCATTGTAGATATGAGATCCACATCCGGTATCAAGTACCCAAGAAGTCGAGTAGAGACATATTTATTTCAATGTAGAATATACCTTTCGCAGTTCACAACTGCTCGAGGTAATCCCTACAATTATAACTCCAATGCCCAGGCTTGTGGCAATTTGTTCGGATTACGAGCCCTTGCCTTGAGCTTCTTTTTGGGCTTCTCCTCCTTCGCACCGGCAGAATGCTTCTTCTCACCCTTGCGTTTGGGACCCTTCTTCGCTGATGAAAAAGAGCCCAAAAGGAGGACGGCCTTTTCATTCTTCATGGTCCCTTCAAACACTACAAGAATGTTCACCAACTCTTCAAGGATGGCATCCAGCTTGTTCATGTTGAAGTTGACCACAAACGGGTCGAACGCAGCAGGGAGGGAGAGGAGAACAAATCCACGGATAGTTCATGTCGAAACGAGAGCTCGAGGCCCACCAACTTTTCAGTGAGCCCAATCATACGAACCCCATGCAAATCCACGGATAGTTCATGTCGAAACGAGAGCTCGAGGCCCACCAACTTTTCAGTGAGCCCAATCATACGAACCCCATGCTCGAAGACCAAAGTCCCCTCACAAATATGGCCCGTCATAAGCTCCATGACCGTGGTGAACCTCTTGGCCATAGAGTTCTCCCCATACAGCTCCTTGAGGTGATGGGTATGTCAACAGCATACCATATCTCCTCGAATCGCCGCTGCAGTTCATTGGACATAGAATCCAACATGTAGCACCGTGCCTTGACCTCATGGTCCCACCATGTCTCCAATTTCGTTAGCTCCTTAGGACTGACACCAGCAGGGACCTTCTTAGAAGGGCTCTTCTCTAGCGTGTAGAGAAGCTTCTCCGAAGCCAACACTATCTTGAGGTTGCGTGACCAATCCAAGTAGTCAGTGCCAGTCAGTTTGTTGCTATCAAGTATAGCAACGAGTGGGTTTTTCATCGAAAACATGTTTAATAGAAGTAAAAACTGAAGGGAAAAACAGACATGCATTAGTAACTATTTATGAAAAACACCCTCCCACTATTTAACGATTTCACCACCCTCTAAGAAATTCGATAAAGCCAGTTTTCTTAGTGGGTGCACAGAGTCCAATCGAGAAATCATGGTCCCCAATAATATCAACCAACCATGATCCCCAAAAGGTAGAGCCCAATTGCATCAAATACAACCTCCATGCATTTACCTAACGGTCAGTAAGGGCCCAATAATATGATGCCGATTACCATCATGTGTCAAGATGACCCATCAAAGTCGAGTTATAATGGACGGTCACCATGACGTTCCCAATAATATGAGCAACCATCATGGGATCCATTCAACTCACAGCAAATGTCAATTGCGTGTACAACTTTCAGACACACAGAACTCCCCAACAATATGAGCAGGGATATATATGCGGGTATCATCGGCCTACACCCATTGTTGATGAAAGATAGGAAATTTCAAAAAATATTTAAATTCCCATAGCTTCATGATCTTATTGAAAAAAACTTTTGTTTTATGATCAATTTAGAAGCTATGGACTAACGTTTTATAAGAGTGCTTTCAGGTCATTGGAGGGGCTAAGGCCCGCTTAAAACCCAACTTCCTAAGACAAAGCAACGTCCTTCAGTGAGCCCAGCCGCTACAAGCCATTTTAATCCAGTCTATTAAGGACTCTCATAGATTATGTTTTGTCACATTACTTCATAATTATCATTAAACTAAGTTCCTTCAATTCAATCATGAAACTTTAATCTTGATATAAATTTTAAATCACATTTAAAGTTAGGGATTTTGTTTTTGAAATTTTTGGTCTGATTAATTTTAAATCATATTTAAAACACATGCGGAGTCAACAACAAAATATATCAAATATATATACCCTAACTAACTCATAATCATGTCATTTATAAAATCAATTAAATTAATTGACATAAATAAAACAATCATAGCAAATTTGGATTTATTTAACAAAATCACATTTTAAATATAAAATCATATTTTATAAATAAAACATATTTTGTCATTTTAACTGCACCAAAATAATTATTTTCAACACCAATTAATTTAAAGGAAGAAAATAAATTTTCATAAAATATGATTTTTCCCAAAAATTAATTTTGGGCTTAAAACTATTTCAGGCCCAACATCTCGAAATCATTCAAAAATTAATTATGGTCCGTCCTAAAATTACGATAGCAAGTATCGCCCATAATCTGACATGACACCGCCAACGGAAACCGTCGGACAATCGCCGACGCGTCGCACACGTGCAGCAACAGGTGCTGCACACCGCGCGCAGAGTGCACGCAGGGGGCTGGCAGTGCACGCGTGGCTGGCGTGTGAGGGTGGCAACACCGTGCGCGACAGGTACGCACAGGGATGCCCGGGATGCTTCGGCGACGACGCGCGACGAGTGCGCAAATTCCGCCGCACCATGCGCTTGTGGCGTGTGCACGGGCGCCGCAACCGTCGTATGCGGCGTGCGTGACTGGTGCCGCACCTGGCACGCACATCGTGTGCGACAGGCGTGGCGGTCACGCGGCGGTGCGCCGTGGCATGTTGTCGGAATAGTTTTTTTTTTTTGAAAATTCGAGATTTTGATGCGATTTTAATGAAATTCACGTATGAATGATCCGATCTTGGCTCTGATACCACTGTTGGCGCATCGCTGGATCATGATCATGCTCCTGGGGCACAGCGTATGTTTTAAAAACTTTTATGCCTGGGATCGCTCATACGCGAATAATACAAAAGCAAAACATTCATAGGATGTTTATAAATATTTACCTTTGGCAACTTCGCGCCCGGCTCCGACTATTCCGGTTTTACGCGGCAATAGCAATTCAAAGGATGAATCTCTGATTGCCGCCTAATCCGGTCCACGACTGGTTTCCAAATTCCTTCGCTGACATGCACTTGAAAGCACAGAAAATTGTCACAAACGTAATCTCCTCGCCAAGACGGCCGAATCGGGGTTCGACGGCACACGGCAATGGCGGCTAGAGACAGTGGCGATGGCGGCGGGAGGTGGCCGATAGTGGATGGGAGGGGAGAGGAGAGTTATGATTCAATAATCAAGTGGGTTTTTATTTTCTATTTTGAAAGTGTCTCCTCATTGCCATATTTATAGGTAGAGGGATAGAGTTTGAGTTGAACAAAACAGAAAACATTCGGCAAGTTAAACAGTGAACATTCGGTTCAACTCAAACTATGAATACTCGATTCAACTCAAACTATGAATATTCGGTTCAAATCAAACTGGGAACATTCGGTTCAAGTCAAACAGGAAACATTCATTTCGACTCCCTCGATTTTGGTCTCATCATAATCCCGATCGATGATCAGATATCACCAATGTGATCATTTTATAAAACTGATCATTATGATGCAAAATAAAATTTTCGGACCACTAAATCTATTTATGTCAGGTTTACTCCCATTAGCTAAATATGAAAGTCCTACTTCCTTAGCTAATTTTGGAAGTCATACTCCCAACCTTCCTCCTACTATACTCAACACTTTGAGTTGCATATTCGTATAGGAAATGGGAAATCAGTACTTGTGTGACCCTCAATGGTTCATGTATACAGCTAACCGTGGGCTCACAACTCCTTGTGACTCCGACACATTTTCTGACTTGGCCATCGGACCATGGTAAAGCGTCTAGCAACATCGCCCCATGATCCCTAGGTATCACTGATATTGCCTACAAGAACCAGTTGGTCATGTTTAGCGTACAGTATGGTCCTTTCATCTCAAATATCCTGACCGAATCAACGATCATTAGTAAATCGAGAGTCGCTAGAGATTCGATAGCCATGCATACATCTTGGAGATCAAATAGTGACATCACATGTGATACTAGGTAAACCCATTTAAGCACATCTAGTACTCTGGCCAGAGATTTATCACACTCTTACCTCTTCAGATAGCATAGGATATCCACGCACAAGGATGAGCGGTGAATCCTCGACAGATATGTTTCATGATAGCCATCAAATCCACTATCACATCTAACATACACTATAGTGCATTCAAGGTCTTTATTGAACAATTTGTAATCATAATAATGAATATAAAAATGCCATAAAAGAATACGATTTCATAAATAAAGATTGTTTTACACAGATTCAACAATATAAAACCCACTTGCTACAAGTTGCCTAGTTGGACACCTACTCTAACAGTTTCAAGTGTTGGCGCAACGGTGGATCAGGATCACGCCTCGCAAGAAGCGGAAGATTTTAATTTTTTTTGTTTCCGCCTTGAACCGGTCACCGTGGTGGGGGACTCTCATACGTGATAAATCAAAACATAAACATGCATAGGATGTTTAGGTGGTTACCTTTGCGATTAGGCGCCTCGATCCGACCAGTCCTCAAAGGGAGATGGCCCTTCAACGGTTGAATCTCAAACAACGCCTAATCCGATTGATCGAAATCCCATCTCCTTAGTTGGTTTGCACTAGAAAACCAGCAATGATTTCGCGAACAAAATCTCCATGCCAAGACGATCGGAACAAGGTCCGACAATGGCGGTGACAGCGACGGTGTTGGCAGGCGACTCGGCAGCGACGCTGGAAGGGGCGGCCGATATGAGAGAGTAAGATAGTTGTGAAAACATGGGTTGCTCAACTTGGTGCATTTGAGAAGCTCCCTCAGGACCTCTATTTATAGATATTTCATGGGCTCAAAAGAGGTTCATGGGCCCAGGCCAGCTTTGAATCCATCGTTGTGGTTTCATCATAATCTCGATCGACGATCAAATCGGACGATGTGCACAGTTTCAAAAACTATACCTTATGATGTGAAAACAATTTTTAGACATTGTATATAAAAATAGCAGTTCCACTCCATTAGCTAAAATGGAAGTCATACTCCCACAACACCTTGAGTACCAAATTCATACGATAATTGAGAAACCAGTACTTGTGTGACCCTCAATGGTTCAGGGATACAGCTAGCTGTGGGCTTACAACTCCTTGTGACTCAAAAATACATTTTCGGACTTACCCATCAGACCATGGTAAAGAGTCTAGTAACATCACTCCATGATCCCATAGGTATCACTGATAGTGACTATAAGAACCAATCAGTCATGGTTAGCATATAGTACGGTCCTTTTGTCTCATATAATAACGATCGAATCAACAACCATTGGTAAATCGAGAATCGCTAGAGAATTATATATCCATTGCAGATCAAATTGTAACATCGCATGTGCTACTAGATAAACCTATTTAACTAAAGCACATCTAGTAATTTGGACAGAGATTTATCACACTATTTTCTCCTCGGATAGCATGAGACATCCACACACAAGGGTGAGAGGTTAATTGTGAGGTCCGGGGCTCAAAATAGGGCGGGGAGTGATCGCCGGTGCCAGAGGTTGCACGAACAATGAGCGGCTCCTGTCAGGCTTCTAGAGGCGAAGGGGCACATGAATGAACCGATCCCACACCAGAATGAGAGGGATTACAAGACTGGGATGTTATAGATGTAATTGAGGTTAGATGAGGAAAGGCTTATCAGATTTAATACCAACAAGGTGCATCTTCTTTTCGGGAGCTCATCACTTAAGAACTATAAAGTTAAGCGTGCTTGACTTGGGTCAATTTTGGGATGGATGACCCTCTGGGAAGTTTCTCAGGGTGCGTGTGAGTGAGAACAAAACACACTGAAAAGACCAGTGTTGATACAGTAGGGACAGTCGTTAAATCTGGGGCGTTACAGTTGGTATCAGAGTGGACCTCTCTTAGTACGGTGTGGTTCGGGGACGAACCAAGCGGAAGCTGGTGGGCATGTGAGGTCCGGGGCTCAAAAGAGGGCGGGGAGTGATCGCCGGTGCCAGAGGTTGCACGGACAATGAGGGCTCCTGTCAGACTTCTAGAGGCGAAGGAGCACATGAATGAACCGATCCCACACCGGAATGAGAGGATTACGATACTGGGATGTTATAGATGTAATTGAGGTTAGATGAGGAAAGGCTTATCAGATTTAATTGGTACTACTCATACCAACTAGGTGCATCTTCTTTTCGGGAGCTCATCACTTAAGAACTCCAAAGTTAAGTGTGCTTGACTTGGGTCAATTTTGGGATGGGTGACCCTCTGGGAAGTTTCTCAGGGTGCGTGTGAGTGAGGACAAACACGCTGAAAAGACCAGTGTTTGTACAGTAGGGACAGTCGTTAAATCTGGGGCGTTACAGTAGTTGAAACATACTAAACCTCTAAAAATTTTTTTTTAAAGCAGATGTGGAATACACGTTTAATAAAAGCTATCAATAATAAAACGTAGCTCAAAGCATTTAAAGATAACATCTCAACATCTGTTTAAAACAAACTGCAAAATCCTCAATCCACATCTCATGAGCTAACATAAAAATCAGAGTATTTAAAATCTGTTTGCGGAAAACTGAACAAGTTTAAAAGCAATTGACATAAAGTAACTGAGTGGTCACGGGGTAACAGCCGCAGCGGAGCATCAGACGTCCTCACTGCCGGTCGGAGTAATCTCATCAGCAACATCATGCTCACCTGCACCATTTAAACCTAGTGCCTAAAGGCCCAGCATGCTATATCCGCTAGTAACAAGGTACATATAATAAAACCACATACAGGCACATAAGTATAGGAACATAATTTTCAAGACATGCGTGCTTAACAGATCTTAACGTTAACCATACGGTAGTCGTACATAATTCACCATATAACATATATGTTAAGGCATAGCATAAACATAACATAACTTAAAAGAACATGTGAGTCGTATCCATGAAGTGAAAGCCATTAATTCGATTGATCAATCTATAAACAAACGTACGTGGCGGTGTGGTTCACCCCGATGTCACACGAGGATCCCTATATGTCACACCTCTATGCTGCCACTTCACCATGATGTCACACATGGATCCATAAGCTCATTATCATACATTAACAGCCGTACATAATTCACCATATAACATATATGTTAAGGCATAGCATAAACATAACATAACTTAAAAGAACATGTGAGTCGTATCCATGAAGTGAAAGCCATTAATTCGATTGATCAATCTATAAACAAACGTACGTGGCGGTGTGGTTCACCCCGATGTCACACGAGGATCCCTATATGTCACACCTCTATGCTGCCACTTCACCATGATGTCACACATGGATCCATAAGCTCATTATCATACATTAACAGGAGATCCCCGGGCCCGGCTACCCGGCTAACTCCCATCATTATTTTGCCCCACAACACTTCAATCCCTCAAAATATTTTTCATTCATGTCTTAACATAACAAAAACTTTAATGATGCATGCGTTTCATAAAATCTTGCAACTTTTAAATCTCGGCCCATTAATATATATTTAATTTCCTTAAAACATTTCATAAATCAATACATAGCATAATACGTATATAATTAAATATATATTCATGGGCCTATGCATTATTTTTCCTCGGCCCGATCAAGGACTGGCCCAAGCGGCTGGCCCACTAATTCTAAGCCCAATGCCTCAACTAGACTTAAAATCATACTAAGCCCAACTCAAAATCGGCCCAAACAACAAAGAATCACCCATTTAAAATCATTGAAGGACTCGCCCCAACACCGTCAAAACAGGCTTAAAACTCATTTAAAATAACGGTCCAAAATCTAACAATTTGACTTAAAATCCAAATTACTTAAAAATCGACAACTTAAAATAACTTTTGACTTAAAATCATTGACCCAAAAATCATTTTGACCAAGAATAATTTTGACTTAAAAAGTTTGACTTGACTCGATAAAATGACTTGGACTTTAAAATAAAACTACCCGGCCCGTAAATAAAATAACTCGGACCGGACTTAAAATATTTGACTCGACACTTGACCAACTAGACCCGGCCAGATTGAACCAACCCATCGGCCCAACCGAACCGGCCCAAGCCCATCTCCCAATTACCCTAGACCAAAAACACACACACAACATGCTGCCGCCGCGACCAGCAGTCACTTATCACGTTCGTTCTCCATGCTCCGACCACCACTGCCGGACCCCTTCCGGCTGGACCCCCCCAGGTCCAGGCGGTTCTAACGTGACCAACCTTGGCTCAAACCGTTGGCTAACCAGGGAGAACCGGTCGCTGCAAGTGGGCGCTCCAGCCATGCTGCGCCGTCGCGACCACCTGCTGGTATTCGCGTTCGTTCTCCCTACTCCGACCACCAATGCCAGAGCCCTTTCGGCTGGACCACCCCCAGGTCCAGAAAGTTCTAATGAGACCAGCCACACCCCAACCGTGGTCGCACGAGAGCGCACGACCCTGGAGAAGGCGACACACCGTGCAGCCGCAGAACACACAGCAAAAGGTGTTTTGCATGCAGCCACTGGTTCGACCTTTAATCTCCCACTTCGAACCACTACAAACCACCCCTAGGACCCCCATGAACCCCTTAAGGTCGATCCATAACCCCTCAAGCAGTCCATCAACCGAAGCCATGCAAGAAAGTTCGAAAAACCGTGAGATGCACATGAAACAATACGTGATCATGGACATGAATGCAAAGATCTGAAACATTCACATAAAAGAAGTCATGCAGAATCTTTGTAAAACAGTGTATTATGATCTAAATGGTGAGAAAAAAAACGAATAAAACATGCCTTGATCGAAAAAGAAGTGGAGATACGCGTTATCGGAGCGGTGTGGTTAAACTGCCTTCCTAGGGAATCGAACTTGGGTTACCAGGCTTAATGCCCAACATTCACCTTCCCTGGTACCACTTAGGGTCCACTCATGGATCGCAAGGTAGCGGGGTGGGTCCTCACAATAAAAGGCGCCTTTTTTTGTGAGGACCCACCCCGCTCCTTCTTGAGCCATGAGTGGACCCTACACTCATAGGACTACCCACACCCCTGGAAGTGTGGTTAAACTGCCTCCCCAGGGAATCGAACTTGGGTTACCAGGCTTATTGCCCAACATTCACCTTCCCTGGTACCACTTCCAGGGGTGTGGGTAGTCCTATGAGTGTAGGGTCCACTCATGGCTCAAGAAGGAGCGGGGTGGGTCCTCACAAAAAGTGTAGTAAAAGTCATAAAAATGGCCCGTATAGGCGAAAAACGGGTTCCCCTCGGTAATCGTGCATAAAATCTCATTTTTTTTGGAAATGGTGCATAAAATAAAAATATTTTGCTTTAAAATATGTCTAAGGGTTAAAACATTTAAATATTTTCGATTTGGTCGTCTCCGGACTCGTCCCCGCTTACCGAAACTCAAACGGTACCGTAAAGTGACATGCACAAGTAAAGCATAAAATCATCATGTAAACACATAAATGACATGAAAATCATGCTAACATAAAGTTTTCCCCCTAGTCATGCACTCATTTCTACGTAATCCGAATTTCGGATGTTACAATCTCCCCCCCTTATAGAAATTTCGTCCCCGAAATTAAGTTATGTATCGATATCATGTCTTGGAGGCATCATGCACACCAAAACCTTATCACGTAAATCTAAGTGCATAACTAAGCGTCTAATTTTTAAAACCCTAAGGCCAAAACTCATGCAAGGCTAAAACATGCAGCATGCAAACATAAACATAAATACTAAAATAACAAAACTCACAGACTGGCAGTGCGACTTTCGTGCTCCATGCAGCAGGCTAGTACCCCACCAGAACCACCGCTCTGATACCAAGTTGAAACATACTAAACCTCTAAATTTTTATTTTTTTTTTAAAGAAGATGTGGAATACACGTTTAATAAAAGCTATCAATAATAAAACGTAGCTCAAAGCATTTAAAGATAACATCTCAACATCTGTTTAAAACAAACTGCAAAATCCTCAATCCACATCTCATGAGCTAACATAAAAATCAGAGTATTTAAAAACTGTTTGCGGAAAACCGAACAAGTTTAAAAGCAATTGACATAAAGTAACTGAGTGGTCACGGGGTAACAGCCGCAGCGGAGCATCAGACGCCCTCACCGCTGGTCGGAGTAATCTCATCAGCAACATCAATCTCACCTGCACCATTTAAACCTAGTGAGCCTAAAGGCCCAGCATGCTATATCCACTAGTAACAAGGTACATATAATAAAACCACATACAGGCACATAAGTATAGGAACATAATTTTCAAGACATGCGTGCTTAACAGATCTTAACGATAATCATACTGTAGTCGTACATACTTCATCATATAACATATATGTTAAGGCATAGCATAAACATAACATAACTTAAAAGAACATGTGAGTCGTATCCATGAAGTGAAAGCCATTAATTCAATTGATCAATCTATAAACCAACGTACGTGGCGGTGTGGTTCACCCCGATGTCACACGAGGATCCCTATATGTCACACCTCTATGCTGCCACTTCACCATGATGTCACACATGGATCCATAAGCTCATTATCATACATTAACAGGAGATCCCCGGGCCCGGCTACCCGGCTAACTCCCATCATTACCTTGCCCCACAACACTTCAATCCCTCAAAATATTTTTCATTCATGTCTTAACATAACATAAACTTTAATGATGCATGCGTTTCATAAAATCTTGCAACTTTAAAATCTCGGCCCATTAATATATATATTTAATTTCCTTAAAACATTTCATAAATCAATACATAGCATAATACGTATATAATTAAATATATATTCATGGGCCTATGCATTATTTTTCCTCGGCCCGGTCAAGGACTGGCTCAAGCGGCTGGCCCACTAATTCTAAGCCCAAGGCCTCGACTAGCCTTAAAATCATACTAAGCCCAACTCAAAATTGGCCCAACAACAAAGAATCACCCCTTTAAAAACATTGAAGGACTCGCCTCAACACCGTCAAAACAGGCTTAAAACTCATTTAAAATAACGGCCCAAAATCTAACAATTTGACTTAAAATCCAAATTACTTAAAAATCGACAACTTAAAATAACTTTTGACTTAAAATCATTGACCCAAAAATCATTTTGAACAAGAATAATTTTGACTTAAAAATTTTGACTTGACTCGATAAAATGACTTGGACTTTAAATAAAACTACCCGGCCCGTAAATAAAATAACTCGGATCGGACTTAAAATATTTGACTCGACACTTGACCAACTCAACCCGGCCCGATTTAACCGACCCATCGGCCCAACCGAACCGGCCCAATCCCTTCTCCCAATTACCCTAGACCAAAAACACACACACAACATGCTGCCGCTGCGACCAGCAGTCACTTATCACATTCGTTCTCCATGCTCCGGCCACCACTGCTGGAGCCCTTCCAGCTGGACCACCCCCAGGTCCAGGCGGTTCTAACGTGACTGACCTTGGCTCAAACCGTTGGCTAAACAGGCAGAACCGATCGCTGCAAGTGGGCGCTCCAGCCATGCTGTGCCGTCGCGACCACCTGCTGGTATTCGCGTTCGTTCTCCCTGCTCCGGCCAACAATGCCAGAGCCCTTTCGGCTGGACCACCCCCAGGTCTAGAAAGTTCTAACGAGACCAGCCACACCCCATCCGTTGTCGCACAAGAGCGCACGACCCTAGAGAAGGCGACGCACCGTGCAGCCGCAGAACACACAGCAAAAGGTGTTTTGCATGCAGCCACTGGTTCGACCCTTAATCTCCCACTTCGAACCACTACAAACCACCCCTAGGACCCCCATGAACACATAAAAGTCATGCATTTCTTTGTAAAACAGTGTATTATGATCTAAATGGTGAGAAAAGAAAGAATAAAACATGTCTTGATCGAAAAAGAAGTGGAGATAAGCGTTACCTGAGCGGAGGACAACTGAGAAGACCAACACCTTTGAGTTTCAACCAAAATCTTGCAAGTTTCGGCAACCTAGGGGGGAGAAGAGGCTGAAGTCGGATGATCAGTGGGGAGGGGTTTGTTTAATTTTCGAAATTGTGGTGAAGGGTGAGTGAAAAGTGTACAAAAAGGCTCTTCCCACTTGTTTAATTAAGGAAATAAAAGGCCTATTCCAATACTAACCCTCCTCTAATTACAAAGGCTTAAAAATATTTAAAGTTCAGACTTCATGCCTTTAATTTTCGTAATATGTGGCCTCTCAAATTTAAAAGTGTAGTAAAAGTCATAAAAATGGCCCGTATAGGCGAAAAACGGGTCCCCCTCGGTAACCGTGCATAAAATCTAATTTTTTTTGGAAATGGTGCATAAAATAAAAATATTTTGCTTTAAAATATGTCTAAGGGTTAAAATATTTAAATATTTTCGATTTGGTCGTCTCCGGACTCGTCCCGTCTTACCGGAACTCAAACGGTACCGTAAAGTGACATGCACAAGTAAAGCATAAAATCATCATGTAAACACATAAATGACATGAAAATCATGCTAACATAAAGTTTCCCCCCTAGTCATGCACTCATTTATACGTAATCCGAATTTCGGGATGTTACATTAATCCTATAAAATAAAGCATCGACTCCTACATGCATCGTGACCTCACCAACCTCGCCACCTGATGACCCTCATAAGTCGGTAAATTATTCAAAGAGAGGCGACTAGCATGTAGAGTCTCAATGATGTTTCAACTAATGAGTACTAATCTGTACAATCAAGACCTCTGACTTAATCCACTAGACAAATGATAACCACTTGAAAAGTCCGAACGAGGGTAGTTCGATAGATCACCGGGTCACTATCCATCATGCATGCTCAGAACATATCAGTTTTCCCTACCAATGAAGCATGGTACATCGCATCACAGATTCTAGTCACAAACTCCGATGGTCCTTATCCTTATTTGGATGGCCCAATCGACTAGGAACGGATTTAAAATGTACAATGACTATTAGTGCGCTTCATGACAGCCATCAAATCCACGATCACATCTAACATACACTGTAGTACATTCTAGTTATTTATCCAACAATTTTATGCAATAAAAGAAAAGATAAAGAATGTATGTAAATGTAAATTTTATAAATGAATAAAGATCGTTTTCACAATAGAGGCAACAAAGCTCACTCTAACAATATCCCACTTGCCCTATAGCCAACTAGTCATCAGACATAGTCCCATTGCTTCGCGATGTTTTTCAAAGAATGGTTCTGGTCAAGCCTTCGTAAATGGATCAGCGATGTTGTCTGCAGAGACGACTCGTTCGACAGTGATGTCTCCTCTTCCCACAATTTCCCAGATAATGTAGAGCTTTCTCAGTGTATGTTTGGATCACTGATGAGACCTCGACTCCATTGCTTTAGCAACGACACCCATGTTGTCACAGTACATCGGGACTGGACAAACTACTTCAGGAATTACGCCCGACTCGTGGACGTAATTTCTCATCCAAACGGCCTCCTTAGCTGCAGTTGATGTTGCAATGTATTCAGCCTCAGTGGTTGAATTCATAATAGTGTCTTGCTTGGAACTCATCCAAGAGACAACACCTCCATTGAGCATGAATACAAATCCAGAGGTTGACTTCGAGTAATCCAAATCACTCTGGAAGCTATAGTCAGTGTAGCCTTCCAGTTTCAATTCTTCACTCCATAGACCATAAAAATATTTTTAGTCATTCTCAAGTACTTAAGAATATCCTTCACGTGTTAGAGTAGATGCCCAACTAGCCAACTTGTGGCGCGTGGGTTTTATTGACTCTTGTATATGACAATCTTTATATATGTTATTCGCATTTCATTATGACATTCTTTATTTTCATTATGTTATATGATGTTAACAATTGTGTTGGATAAAGACCTAGAATGCACCATAGTGTATGTTAGATGTGAAAGTGGATATGATGGCTATCATGAAACACATCTAATAGTCACTGTGTATTCTGAATTCGTTCCTAGTCGATTGGGCCGTCAAAATGAGGATAAGGCCGCCCGAGCTTGAGACTAGCATCTGCGATGCGAAGTACCATGTTTCATTGGTAGGGAACATTGTGATGTTCTGATCATACAGATGGATAGTGACCTGGTGATCTATCGAACTACCCTCGTTCGGACTTTCCAAGTGGTTACCATTTGTCGAGTGGAAAAGTCCGAGGTCTTGGTTGTACTGATTAGTCCTCACTACTCGAAACGTCATTGAGACTCTACATGATAGGCGTCTCACTTTGACCCGTTTGACGACTCACTTGGGGTCATTAGACGGCGGGATTGGGTGAGGTCCCGATGCATGTAGGAGTCGATGCTTCGTTGTCGAGGATTCCGCTCGCTCTCATGCGTGGATATCCTATGTTATCTGAGGAAACAATAGTGTGATAAATCTCTGGCCAGAGTACTGGATGTGTTTTAGGTAAATGGGTTTGCCTAGTAACACTCGCGATGTCACTATTTGATCTCCAAGATGTATGCATAGTTATCGGATCTCTAGCGACTCTCGATTTACCAATGGTCGTTGATCTGATCGAGATATATGTGTTGAAAGGACCGTACTGTACGCTAACCATGACCAACTGGTTCTTGCAGGCACTATCAGTGATACCTAGGAGATCATGGGGAGATGTTGCTAGGCGCTTTACCATGATCCGATGGGCAAGTCCGAAATTGTGATTTCGGAGCCGCAATGATCGTGGACCCACGGCTAGCTATATCCCTGAACCATTGAGAGTCACACAAGTACTGGATTCATGATTCACGCACGGAAACTGAGCTCAATGTGTTGAGCATAGGAAGGGGATTTTAGGGAGTGCGACTTCCTAAAAGTCAACAGGGGTCAAATTGCGATTTCCCACTGTTGAGGGGCAAAACCGTCATTTTGGACTAGGTATCTGAAAAATTGTTTTTCGCATCATAATAATCAGTTTTGGAAACTGAGTCGATCGGTCCGATCTGATCGTGGATCGGAGTTATGATGAAACCGTGGTGATTTAAATGAACCGAATGTTCATATGGACTTGGGCCTGACCCAAGTCCAATTGGGCCGATTCAAGCCCATGAACCATCTTTAATTAGTAGAGATGGTATAGGGCTAAAGGATGAATCATTCAATCAAACCCTAGCCTCCAAGCTCCAAAACCGCCACCCCTCCTCCCAAACCTCACGCACGGCCGCCGCCCACCGCCGTGCCTCCGCCGCACCGCCGCCGTCCGTTCGTCGTGTGATCGGACTTGTTTCGATCACCGCGACGAGGAGTTTTCCGCCGTTGCCAGAATTCGTCAGTCCTTCTAGTGAAGGCTGACGAAGGAATCTTGATTCCGGTCGTGGACCTGATTAGGAGGATCTACCGCCGCCTACAATTCAAGAGCCAGATTTCCCTGCGAATTCTGGTTGGAGCCAGGCGCCTAGACGCCAGCAAGGTAACGATTCTATGAACACCCTATGAATGTTTATAGAATTGTATTTGAATGTATTGAACGTTTCTCGGGGCAATTCTTGATTTCCGTTGCGCCCCCTGGAAAACAGGATCCGGATCCGCCATTGTTGCCAACATCACGGCCTTCCAATGCATTTGGTCGGGGTTGGCTTGATATCCGCTCATGACACTCAGAGCATAGGTGACATCGGACCTAGTAGATATCATACCATACATTATGCTACCTATTGCTGATTCACACGGAACACGTGTCATCATCTCTATTCCTCATCATTCTTTGGATACATCGACATGGATATAGTAACCCCGTGACACATAGGAAGATGTCCTCTCTTGGATTACTCCAAAGAGAACCTCTTAATTATGGTGTCGATGTAGGTCACTTGGGTGAGTCCGAGCATCCTTTTCGATCTATCCCTATAGATCTGAATTCCTAGAATATAGGATGCTTCACCTAAGTACTTTCATCACAATTCCAGAGAGTCATACTTTTCTTGACTCCAACATTCCTACGTCATTTCCCACTGAGTAGAATATCATCAATGTAAAGTACAAGGAACATCAAAACGTCCTTTATCAACTTCTTGTACATGCATAGTTCAGTCGGGTTCTTGGGGAAACCAAATTCCTTAATCGTTTCATCAAATTTTAGGTCTCAACTTCTCTATTGAGACTGTAAATTCTGAAGCTTACATACTTTATGTTTGCTTCCAACAGATGTGAATCCCTGAGCCTATGTCATATAGTGTTGGATCTGTGTTTATAGATCAGAATCTAAATTTTGATTAACACAAAATCTGTTATTATTCTACTAACGGTTTACGTGCGATGTGCAGTGCACTTGATTGAGAAGACAGAGAGATATCCAAACTGGAACAGTAAGGGGACGCCCAAGCTGGAACAGTTGAAGATGTCTACGCTGGAACAGTGAGGGAACACTCGAGCTGGTACAGCAGAAGACTTCCAGAATGCAGGAAACATCAAGCTGGTTCACCAGCTTGGTACAAGAGCATTTCAATGATCAAGCGCAGTAAGACCCGGGGAAGAGCAGAACTGTTCAAGCGCAGATCAAGTGTAGCGTACAAGTGCATTGTTCAAGTGCCGATGAATATACAAGCACAGTGATCAAGTGCAAGTCAGATCACTAAGCGCAATTATAACCAGTTCATCATAGGGATCTCAGTCTGGTGATAGACTGAATAAGAACTGGTTATTATATCCCAAATAAGAAGGGATATAATCACTGGTGTTGGATTGCAGTTCTACGAGTATAAGGTTTAAAGTTTCCTCTGAGAACTGGCTCAATCAACCAGTGGAAGAAAGGTGTGCTTGCTGATGGTTTGGATGAGGTGTTTGAATGGAACAAGAGAACAAGCAAGTAACACAGTGGCTCTTGACGAGAACAATAGAGCTAAGCTGGTTAAGGACAAGCCAGCTTGAACTGAAGAAGACCAGCTCGGAGAAGATGAAACCTGATCGGGGGATCTGGTCAAGCTGGATGCTTATGAGAGAGATGGAAGAATAAATACGGAGGCAAGAGTCTGCGATCGTGAAACATTTCGACGCGTATGATGACGTGAAGATCACATACCGTCCGATACCAAAGGAATCATGGAGGATATTCTTGTGGTGAAAGAAGTAACTAGCTGGGAAAGCAGCTGGAAAACAAGATCAGAGCCCAGCAAATGTTCAAGTGCAGGAAAGAACAGAACAAGAGCAGCTTATGAACAAGAGCAGATGAGAAGAGACGAAGAGATCTTTGACCAGCTTAGTGTAATGAACAAGCCAGTTCGACGTAGAACGGAAACAAGCTGGCAAACTGGTTAAACCAGCTCATATAGCACATCAGCAGATGCTATCAAATCTACGAGCAAAGTGATTTGAATACAAGACTATACGATAATTGCTTTTCAGTATTCAAATCGATTTGCTTGTGTTATCTTCTCAAATCTACGAGCAAAGTGATTTGATTGCATGTTTGGGATGATCGAGAGCCATGACCAATGTGTTAGGTGTATGCTATAGGTTTTGCGATTTCGGTTGTAAAATATTATTGATTATCATTTTAAAGGGGGTCTGTTTGTGGCCCGTTCCCACCCCTTAAAATTGTATCTTTTACTTGTCATGGAAATTTAAATGTAAATTACTAGATTTAGTGGGAGGAATTTTGAAGATGGTGGGCCCATGACGATCAAAGATATTGAAGACCGAAGATCTGTAAAACAGGAAACAATTGTAATAGGATTGCATTGCATATTGCATTTCACCTAGGACTGGACCCAGGTCCGTGATTGGCAACCACGGATCGCATAGCTCTCGCGATCGATCATCCCAAAGTTTTATATATTTGATATATGTTGAATCCGCATGTTTTAAATATTGATTTAAAATTTAATGAGACCAAATTTTCAAAAATAAAATCCCTCGTTTTAAATACGATTTAAAACTGATATCAAGATTAAAAGTTTATTCGATAAACTAAGGGAATTTAAATCTGTTTAAATTATCCCTACCTTCCATCAACAATGAGTGTACGCCGATGCTACCCGCATACATGGCCCGGCTGTGAAAACCCGAAAAAAAAAATCGGGTCAAACCAGATCTCACATGGTCAACGCAGGTTTGTGGGAGAAATATGCATTCGAGAGGCGGACAAACATCCACCGCGTGTTTTTTTTTTGCAAAACGACAGCGTTTAGTTAAGACCTGTTTTGGGCGCGCGATGGAGAGATCTGATAGGCATTTGCACGGGAAGGATGCGACGTCGTATGATGGGATCTGATTTGCTTAGCGAGAGATCTGATTTACAGCAAACGTCGTCGTTTTGTATAGCGACTACGCGAATTTAGTTGTTGGTCGAAATTTACCTGCTGGACGGTCAAACCAGCTTTGACCAGCAAAGAGTTCAGCAGTTGGCCATTCATGATCAGCAGATGAAGAAAGATCAGCTGGTGCGAGAATACCAGCTGGAGAGCGAAGCAACGATGATGCCAGCAGTAACGTCAGCAATCAGCAGGAAGTAACAGCGCAAACCAGCAGTTGGTATTTGAAGTTTAGCGATAGCAAAACGATGTCGTTTGAATAAGTCAACACAACAGCGTTTTGCCTTCGCACTAAAGATTTAGCAGGTGGCTGGTGCGATGATGAAAACCAGCAGATAGCTACTACTATCTTGAATCAGCAGTAGCGTTAAGTAAAGATAATCAGCAGGTGCCTTACAACGATATCAAAACGGTGTCGCTTGAATAAGTCGACACGACAACGTTTTGACTCAATGCTAACGATCAATCGTTGAGCTTGAAAAGAAACCAGCAGCAACGATTCAGCAGCGACGCAAATTCAGCAGCAACGCAACTTCAGCAGCTAGCGTTTAGTGACGCAGGCTTCATCTTCTCCACGGAAATTCTCGACGCAAAGCAAGGTTCTCTGTACAGAAAGCTTCACCATGGAAATTCGAAAAGATTCCTCACGCGTACAAAGGCAGATTTCGCGCAGTAACCGTCGAATTGAGAGAAGTAATGGACAATTAAAACTCGTAAATCATGCGCGCGTAACAGTCGATGTAATGATAGGGAATTAAGAGCCTTTAATGGCAGACGCTCGAATTCCTCACCTCTGCGCCTATAAATACCAGAGAACAACCACAGAATTCCTCACACCACTCGAAATCCCTCAGTTAGAACAGCAGCGAACTCACGCCAAAGTTCTGCAGCAGTTCCGCCGAATCCCTTAGCCAAAGTCCTACGTAAGTTGCGACGTGTTCAGAAGTTGTGCTACCAGATTTCTCATCGAAATCCTGCGAGCAGTTGTGCGAAGTTCAGCAGAAGTCGTACGCCAATTCCAGATTTCGTGCTACCAGATTTTCACCCGCAGAATTTAAACTGTGTGTAACTAATGGCCTCGACCCCTTAGAGGAGCAAAACTTAGGGACTGATCAGTAAACCATAGACACGATTCTGTCGTTATATGGGTTTACGGAATATTTTGGATTTCTGGGTTACTTGGTGTAACTAATGGCCTCGACCCCTTAGAGGAGCAAAACTTAGGGACTGATCAGTAAACCATAGACACGAAGTAATCATCAGTGCTATCTATCAGACTATGCTCTGTTATGCTATGCTTTGCTCTGTTATGCTATGCTCTGTTCTGTCTAAGCTCTATTCTGAAATCTATTGTTCAGTATATGTATAAGTATATTTTGTATGCTCGAATGGTATCCCCCACTTGCTGAGTGTTTCCCCAAACACTCACCCCTTACTTCTCCACCCAGATAAGAATGAAGAGCAGGTAGAAGAAGAAGAGCAAGAACAATTCTGGGGCTGGTGAAGACTCAGATTTCTGTTTAATTATGTTTTTTTTTTTCGCTTCCGCATTCCGTTATTTAAATTTTATTTTTAGATGTAAAAACGATTATACTTCGATTATTAATAGACTGGTTTGAGCTATGCTATGATGGCTTAATGTTTTACAATTTTCATAATTTTTTAATATTGCCGATGTCATGAGTCTCGGTCTCGGGGCGTGACATTTCAGTGGTATCAGAGCTCACCAGGTACATAATCCAGCTGGAAAACCAAATCTGAAATTTTCAATATTAGGGAAGAATTTCGGATTTTGGCGACAGACCAGTGTTGCCCTCCGAATACACATTTTTTGCCTTTTGAAAATACACTAACCTTTTGTACAGGACTCCAACTGCAGTTTTGAAATCCCTATGGTTAGTATCTTCTGTTTATGGATTAACCTCACGACTTCATGTTTTTGGAAATATCCTCATACTTTAGAAAATGGCCCCCTCTGCTCCTCGTACTCGTGCTGCGGCTGCCCTCCGCATGAAACAAATTGCCCTCGATAACCAAGACCGCACAATTAGGCGCCTTAGAGCCCAGTTAGCCACTCAGAGACGAGGATTGGCCGCCACGAAGAAGGAACTTGAAGAAACCCGAGTAGCCTTAGAAGCCTCACAAAAGGTCATTGCCGGACTGACTGAGATAGGCCTTAGCATGACCAAGAAAGTTGAAAGAATGAAGGTTAAGAAACAACAAGTTAGAGCAAACCATGTGGAGTGCCATCATAAGTTCCAGGCTCGTATCCACGAAGCCGAAGACTCGATGCAGGCTCAACACTTGCTCATTGAGGCCCTAGTGGATGAGAAGGACAGCCTACTTCAAACCATCCACGGTCTCCAAGAAGCCAACAATGCCCCTGCCCCATTCGATGGTGATTGGGAAGAAGAACCGGAAGAGGAAGAGATTGAGGATATTCCTCTGGGAGAGGGAGAGATAGACGATGAATAGGATATACTTTAGCTTTGTATTAAATTCATCTTTCTATTCGAATAAATTGATTAGCCTTCAAAATATCTTATTCTCGACCTTTCACAGTTTTATACCACCATTCTTAATAAGGACTCCCTATGACAGAATATGGCAGGCGATCGTAGAAGCGACAGGAACAATGGAGGCGAAGGACCCTCAAGCAACAGGACTGGTCTTAGCAGAGAAGACCTAATGGCAATAGTTACAATGGTTGCCACAACGCTCCAAGGGTTGGTTGGTCCCAACCACAACCAAGCTCCACCTCCTCCCCCCTCAACCCGTGGGACGAAGTTCTATTACGAGTCCCTACGTAAGAACAAAGCCCCCACCTTTGATGGGAGCCACGACCCCGAAGTTGCTCAAACCTGGATGAAGAACATCGAGACGCAGCTTCGACTCCTGGAAGTCGCAGACGACAATGGTTGCCACAACGCTCCAAGGGTTGGTTGGTCCCAACCACAACCAAGCTCCACCTCCTCCCCCTCCAACCCGTGGGACGAAGTTCTATTACGAGTCCCTACGTAAGAACAAAGCCCCCACCTTTGATGGGAGCCACGACCCCGAAGTTGCTCAAACCTGGATGAAGAACATCGAGACGCAGCTTCGACTCCTGGAAGTCGCAGACGCAGTCAAAATGGATGTGGTAACACCACTCCTCGACAGTAAAGCTGGGAAATGGTGGGAAGCTGTTGAGCCCACCATGACTGCCAA
>KV005787.1:190193-201887 GCA_001598015.1 Dorcoceras hygrometricum
GAGACGCCTATCATGTAGAGTCTCAATGACGTTTCGAGTCGTGAGGACTAATCAGTACGACCAAGACCTCGGACTTATCCACTCGACAAATGGTAACCACTTGGAAAGTCCGAACGAGGGTAGTTCGATAGATCACCAGGTCACTATCTATCTGCATGCTCAGAACATCACAATGTTCCCTACCAATGAAACATGGTACTTCGCATCGCAGATACTAGTCTCTAACTCGGGCGGCCTTATCCTCATTTTGACGGCCCAATCGACTAGGAACATGTTCAGAATACACAGTGACTATTAGATGTGTTTCATGATAGTCGTCATACCCACTATCACATCTAACATACGCTTAAGTGCATTCTAGGTCTTTACTCAACACAATTGTAAATCATTACACACATAATGAAAGTAAAGAATGCCATATCAAAGAATGCGAATATCATATATAAAGATTGTTTGTACAAGAGTCTATAAAACCCACACGCCACAAGTTGGCTAGTTGGGCATCTACTCTAACACCCTGAGCCTATGTCATATAGTGTTGGATCTGTGTTTATAGATCAAGAATCTAAATTTTGATTAACACAAAATCTGTTATTATTATACTAACGGTTTACGTGCGATGTGCAGTGCACTTGATTGAGAAGACAGAGAGATATCCAAACTGGAACAGTAAGGGGACGCCCAAGCTGGAAAAGTTGAAGATGTCTACGTTGGAACAGTGAGGGAACACTCGAGCTGGTACAGCAGAAGACTTCCAGAATGCAGGAAATATCAAGCTGGTTCACCAGCTTGGTACAAGAGCATTTCAATGATCAAGCGCAGTAAGACCCGGGGAAGAGCAGAACTGTTCAAGCGCAGATCAAGTGTAGCGTACAAGTGCAGTGTTCAAGTGCCGATGAATATACAAGCACAGTGATCAAGTGCAAGTCAGATCACTAAGCGCAATTATAACCAGTTCATCATAGGGATCTCAGTCTGGTGATAGACTGAATAAGAACTGGTTATTATATCCCAAATAAGAAGGGATATAATCACTGCTGCTGGATTGCAGTTCTACGAGTATAAGGTTTAAAGTTTCCTCGGAGAACTGGCTCAATCAACCAGTGGAAGAAAGGTGTGCTTGCTGATGGTTTGGATGAGGTGTTTGAATGGAACAAGAGAACAAGCAAGTAACACAGTGGCTCTTGACGAGAACAATAGAGCTAAGCTGGTTAAGGACAAGCCAGCTTGAACTGAAGAAGACCAGCTCGGAGAAGATGAAACCTGATCGGGAGATCTGGTCAAGCTGGATGCTTATGAGAGAGATGGAAGAAGAAATACGGAGGCAAGAGTCTGCGATCGTGAAACATTTCGACGCGTATGATGACGTGAAGATCACATACCGTCAGATACCAAAGGAATCATGGAGGAATATTCTTGTGGTGAAAGAAGTAACTAGCTGGGAAGGAAACCAGCTGGAAAACAAGATCAGAGCCCAGCAAATGTTCAAGTGCAGGAAAGAACAGAACAAGAGCAGCTGATGAACAAGAGCAGATGAGAAGAGACGAAGAGATCTTTGACCAGCTTAGTGTAATGAACAAGCCAGTTCGACGTAGAACGGAAACAAGCTGGAAAACTGGTTAAACCAGCTCATATATCACATCAGCAGATGCTATCAAATCTACGAGCAAAGTGATTTGAATACAAGACTATACGATAATTGCTTTTCAGTATTCAAATCGATTTGCTTGTGTTATCTTCTCAAGTACAGTGCTCATGTGCTTAAATTAAGTAAAAGCCTGCAACACATAAAAGACAAAGGACGCAAAGTACAACAGTGTCAGAAGACTTTTTCAACGGCTAAAACTCTGTTTCCAACGGATAAAATCTGCGTAGGGGCTATATATAACAAGATCATAGCACAAGCAAAAAAGGCGCATGCGCGAAACAACAGAAAGAAAGAGCACGAGATAGAGAGAGTGTTGTGCAAATCCAAAACATTAAATAAAAGAATGCACACAGTGCAAGTCGCAATTTTACACACTATATGGCAGCTGGTGTCCAAGCTGGTTCAGTGCTTAGGTGTGAGCTAATGCACTGATGGAAATATTCGAAGATATATCAAGTCGACAGCACAAGCTCTGGAAGACATTGTGGAACCATCTTGGACAGGAGCCCTTCCCAGTGTGTGAGATTTTATCTTCGAGAAGATTGAGCGTACATTTTAAATCTCACACACGATTCACTCATATATATTTGAGAGTTGAGCGAAAAAGAAGAATGAGTGAATCAAAACAAAAACTCTCCTTGTAGTCTTTGGAAAGAGACGTTAAACAAGTCTATGTAGCCTTTCTCACTGAGGCGTAAAAGAAGTGAAGTTAGACACATAGCTTGCGGGATAGTGTGCATAGGTGCTAGGAGTTCTTGCAGCCGAGGGCTGTTGGATCGGGTTACAGTGGGATCCACTATAATCTAAGTCTTCTAGTGGATCCTTCCCATTGCAAAAGAAGTGGAGACATAGGAGATTCAGCTCCAAACTTTCATAAACAAATTGCAGCGTATTTCTTTTCATGATTTCTGCATTTAACATTCATACATAGCATATTTCGAAACTGCATATGTTTAAAACCATTAACAAACTTTTGATTTTCAGAGTTTAGTTTGAGTTGTTTCCGCATTATTTATCTCATACCTCAATCTGTATCTCGATGCACAAAAATTTCAAGAACACTGAGCTATTGCAGCTCAAGATTTAAATCAACCAAATCGCATGTGTCTAGAACCATCTCACATAGCTGTTGATAGAGTTCATGCGCGATCCGGTTCCAGTGTTGCGTGCTGGTTATTTTCAAAACTTTTTAAAATACACGCAACTTGAGGGTTTGGTGTCTAAAGATGTGTGAGAGCTTATTTGAGTTGTGTGAGAACTCATGAGACACCCCCAGTTTTCGATCCTAACATATAGATCTCTTACATAATGTTTCCATTAAGGAACATAGTCTTCACATCCATTTGCCATATCTCATAGTCATACCATACAGCTACGGCTAGCAGTATATTTATGGATTTGAATATAGCGACTGATGAAAAAAGTTTCATCAAAGTCAACACCTTGCCTTTGAATGTAACCTTTTGCCACCAATCACGCCATGAAGGTCAGTACCTTACCATCACGACCAAGTTTAATTTTGTTGCTCCTTTTACATCTTATCGGAACAATTCCTTCATGAAGATCTACTAAGGACAAAACTTGGTTTTCACGAATGGAATCTATCTCAGACTGCATGACTTCAATCCATAATGAAGAATCAACATAAAAAATTGTCTCCTTGAAGTTTCTTGAATCGCGTCTAACGTCAGTATCACCTTGATCCTCTTCAAGTAAGAAACCATATGAGACGGGAGGTCTAGAACATTTTCGGATCTCCTAGTAGCGTGTTCCTTAATGATTGGTTCTTGAGGTGTGGGCGGTACAATATTCGCTTCGGATAGATCTTGAATTTCCTCGAGTTCTGTCATCTTGTCTTTTCTATCAACTAGAAATTCCTTCTCCAAGAAGGTGAAATTTTTGGAAACAAACACTTTTCTTTCCGCGATATGATAGAAATAGTATCCAATTGAGTTCTTTGGATACCCACGAAGTAACATAAGATTGATTGATTATCAATATTATCTCCCACTATCTGCTTCATGTAAGCAGAACATCCTCATATTCTCAAGTATGAGTACCTGGGCGGTTTTCCCATCCATATCTCATATGGAGTCTTTTCCACTACTTTAGTGTGGATATTATTCAACAATACCGTCATTTCAAGTGCATAGCCCCAAAACGCGGGTGGAAGCTCGGTAAAGCTCATCACTGATTGAACATGTCCATCAGGGTTCAATTACGATGCTTCGCTATACCATTTAGCAGTGGTGTCCCTAGAGGTGTTAACTGAGAGAGAATCTAGTTCTCTTTAACACAATCCAAAAAACTCTGTGCTTATGTATTCCCCACCTCAATCAGATTGAAGAGATTTAATACTTCTTCCCACTTGGTTTTTTAATTCATTCTTGAATTCCTTGAACCTTTCAAAGGATTCAGATTTATATTTCAATATAAATACCCATACCTTGAGTGATAATCGGTAAAGGTAATGAAGTAGGTGTGTCCATGTTTAGTACCGATACTAAGTGAGCAACACACGTCTATATGGATCAAATCCTATAGTCCATACGCACACTCAGGCTTGCCTCTAAAAGGTGTTTTAGTCATTTTTCCTTTTAGTCATGACAAACAAGTGAGCATGGAGTTGATGTTTGATATTTAAAACATCTCCTTTCCCACTAACTTGTTCATCCTTCTTATAGATATATGACCTTGCCTAGCGTATCATAATTGTGCGGATTTTGATTCGTGCTTCTTTGAACAGTTCCCAGGCTTGTGGTAGTGGTGTCAAACGCCCTCAGACTTGTTCGGTTTGAAAGACTTCGCCTTTCGATTATTCTGGCAGTGCCCCCTTTGGCTGGGGAAGAACGCTTCTTCCCTTTTCCTAGGCCTTCTTCATAGAGGAAGGCGAGCCATCAGGAGAAAAGGTTTGTCTTTTGGATGGTTCCCTCAAACACGACCAACATATTGAACAATTCTTCAAGACTGACCTCAAGTTTGTTGATGTTGAAGTTAACCACAAAACTATTGAACATAGGAGGAAAAGAGGGAGGTAAAAAATCCATAGACAACTCATGTGGAAGTTTGAGATCGAGGCTTTCCAACTTCTCAATGAGCTCAATCATGCGTACTTCATGCTCATGGACCGAAGTCCCATCTCGCATGCGGCTCATCACGAGCTCCTTGGTAATAGTGTACCTCTTAGCTCGTAGGTTCTCCCCAAACAATTCTTTGAGGTGCTGGTGAATGTAAGCAGCATGCACAGCTTCCTCACTCCTCCTATGCAATTTGTTGGACACAGATTCTAACATAGAGCACTTAGCTTTGAGATCAAGTCCACCATGTCTCAAGCTTCTTCAGCTACTAAGAGCTGATGTCAGCAGGTGCTTCTTTCGGAGGATATTTATCTAGTACATATACTAGCTTCTCCAAGGCCAGAACAATCCTGAGATTCCATAACCAATCAAGGTAGTTCTCTCCGTTTAGTTTGTCATTATGAAGAATCAGTGCAAGTGATTACGCGTAGTCAACGAATATATTGATATGAAAACAGGCACACATAAATAATTATTTATAATAATTTATAAGACATAAAATATGGTCATTTAATTTTATGAATCATCCTCCCACTATTATAAGGATTTCACCATCCTCTAATGAAATCGATAAATCCAGTCCAATCGAGAAATCATGCTCTCGAATAATATCAGCCAATCATGATCCCCGAAAGGTAGAGCCCAATTGCATCAAATGAAACCCCATGCATTTACCTCACGTCCAGTAAGGGTCCAATAATATGAAGCTTATACTATCACATGTCAATACGACCCATCAATGTCAAGTTGTAAGGGACTGTCATCATAATGTCCCCAATAATATGAGCCAACGTCATGAGAGTTCCATCCAACTCACAACAAGTGTTAATGACGTGAACAACTTTCAGGCACACAGAACCCGCCAAAAATATGAGTCGGGCTATGTATGCGGATAGCATAGACGTACACCCATTGTTGATGGAAAGTAGGAAATTTTAAAAAATATTTAAATTTCCTTAGCTTCATGATCTCATTGAATAAAATTTTGTTTTATAATCAATTTAGGAGCTATTAACTAACTGTAACGCCTAGAATTTCCTGACTACGTAGAAATGAGTGCATGACTACGGGGGAAAAATATTTTAGATGATTACATGCCTTATTATGTGATTTATTCATTGATTTTATGCTTGCATATAGCATAGACGTACACCCATTGTTGAATGGAAATAGGAAGTTTTTAAAAATATTTAAATTTCCTTAGCTTCATGATCTCATTGAATAAAATTTGTTTTATAATCAATTTAGGAGCTATTAACTAACTGTAACGCCTAGAATTTCCTGACTACGTAGAAATGAGTGCATGACTACGGGGGAAAAATATTTTAGATGATTACATGCCTTATTATGTGATTTATTCATGATTTTATGCTGCATGTTATGCATGTGTCATTTTTCAGCCTGCTTGAGCTACGGACGTGTGGACGAGATTAGGGTCGACCGGAATGAAAATGATTTTGAGATTTTTAAGTTATGGGATTTTAAGAATAAAATTATTTTATTTTAAGAAACCATTTTTGAAAATTAGGATTTTTATAACTATTTTGGAGGGGAACCCGTTTTTCGCCTTTACGGGCTGGTATATTGAGTTTTATGGAATTTTAAATTATGAGGAGGCCTAGATTTCGAAATTTTGTAATCTTTAGAGCCCAAGTATGAATTTTAAACACTTTTTTATTTAATTAGAGGGGCAAGCTTGTATTTTCTTACTTTAAATTAGTAGGGGTCATATTTGGCACTTTAATTATTCCTTGATCAGACTTTACACAAAACCTAGCCTCCTTTCTTTGCACCAGCCGTCCCCCTCCCTCACAAGCACACAAACTTTTGAAAATTTCCAGCCTTTGAAGGAGCTTGGTGATCCAAAGCCGGTTGCGCCCCGATCTCGCGTCTACAACGTCCGTACCTCGCAGATCTACGTCTTCTTCAACCAAGGCATGTAATACCAATCCTCTTTCTCACCATTTAAACTGTATTAGACTGATTTTTATGAAAATTCGTGTGAATTATATGTGTGATGTTCAGATCTACCTTCCATGATCTCGGTTCATGCATTGTCTCATGACACCTCTCACGGTTTTGAATTTTCTTGCATGACTTCGGTTGATGGAACGCTTAAGGGGTTATGGCTCGACCTTAAGGGGTTCATGGTGGTCCTAGGGGTGGCTAGGAGTGGTTCGAAGGTGGGAGATCATGGTCAAACCATCGGCTTTACGCGAAACACGATCTGCTGCGTGTTCCAACGCCGCGCGATGCGTCCCCTTCCCAAGGCTCGTGCGCCCTCGTGCAACCATGGTTGGGGCCATGGCTGGTCGGGTTAGAACCGGTTGGACCTGGGGGTGGTCCAGCCGGTGGGGCTCCGGCCAATGGTGGCCGGAGTATGGAGAACGTTCGTGAGGAGCGACTGCTGGTTGCGGCGGCAGCATGATCTTGTATGTGTGTTTTCGGTCTAGGGTGAATTTTGTCTTGGTTCGATCTAGTTGAACCGGTTTTGCTGGTTCGGTTGGACCGAGGTCAGTTCTTCGAGTCTCGAGTCAAATGTTTAAAAATCGGTCCGACTGCTGGTTGCGGCGGCAGCATGATCTTGTATGTGTGTTTTCGGTCTAGGGTGAATTTTGTCTTGGTTCGATCTAGTTGAACCGGTTTTGCTGGTTCGGTTGGACCGAGGTCAGTTCTTCGAGTCTCGAGTCAAATGTTTAAAAATCGGTCCAAGTTATTTTAATTATGAACCTGTTATTTTAATTATTATTTCCAAGGTCCAATTTTAAAGAAAATAGCCAGAAGGTCAAAATTGAGTCAAACCTTTTAAATAATTGAAGTTATGTTTAATTTTAAATTTTTAGTCAAAATTAGGGCTTTTGGAATTTTATTGGATTTAAAATCGATTTTTGATATTTAATTTGGTCAAAATCGGCCTTTTGGTCAAAATCGGCTTTCGAGGTCAAAACTGATTTAAATTTATTTTAAAAGTCAAAATAGATTTTAATAAGCCCAAATTGATTTTTTAGAATTCAAAATTGATTTTATTAGCCCCATTTAGCCTTGATTTTAAGAAATCAGAAATTTTAAAAAAATAGGCAAAAATGGGAAAAAGAGGTGAACATTCGTTTCATCGGCCGAGTTTAGAGCGATGTTTGGTCTGGAAGTGGTGAGCCTGGCCCGAAATCAATCATCGATCGAAGTATAAAAATGTAAAAGCCCGTAAGTGTATATTTAATTATATATGTAGTATTTTATGTACGTAAACGTTTTCAAGAAAATGATTAAATATGCATTAACGGGCTAAGTTTTAAATTACATGATTTTAAAACATTCATGCATCATGCATGTTTTTTTAAGTTAAAACCCGAGGGATTGAAGTGATGTGGCAAAGTCTACGATGGGAGTTAGCCGGGTAGCCGGGCCCGGGAATCCCCTGTTTTTAGGTGATTATAGGGCCTATGGATCCATGTGATCACGACATGGTGAAGTGGATATTATAGGAGGTGTGACATATAGGGATCCTCATGTGATATCGGGGTGAACCACACCGTCACGTACGTTGGTTATTACGACTGATGAGTCATACGCCCGCTCACATTCACTGATACGACTCATACGTTTTTCAGGTTACGTTATCCCATGCCTAATATGTTATATGATATATTATGATATGAAATGTTTTATGATCATGCACGCATTAACGCTTTAACGTTATTTTAATCACAAGTATGTGCTTGCATGCGATTTTATTAGTATGTAATTTGTTATGTATTACGATAGAGCATGCTGAGCCTCTAGGCTCACTAGGTTTAAATGATGCAGGTGATGACCCTTCTGATGAGTATATCCCGACTGGCGGTGAGGACCTCTGAGCGCATACTGCAGCAGTACCCCATGACCGCCTTTATGTTTCAGTTCTACCATGATACAGTTCTAGTTGTTGGGTTTTAAGCATGTTCACATTCAGTATTTTACTCATTGATTTTGTTATGTTGGATGTTTTAACGTTTTAAATATTTATTTATTTATGTTTAAAAGTATTTTAAGAAAATTATTTAGCAATGTTTTAGAAAGGAACGAGCCATACCTTAAGTTTATGTTTTTCGAATGATTTTGCAATGTTTTAGAAAGGAACGAGCCATACCTTAAGTTTATGTTTTCCGCACATGTTTTAAAAAAAATTCTAGAGTCTGGTTCGTTTCAGTTGGTATCAGAGCGGTGGTTCTGGTGGGGTACTTTCCTGCTGCGTGGAGCTCAGAAGTCGCACTACCAGTCGGTGAGTTTTATCATTTTATTTATGTTTATGTTAGCATGCTGCATGTTTTAGCCTTGCATGAGTTTTGGCCTTAGAGTTTTAAAAATAGACGCTTATTCATGCACTTAAATTTACGTGATAAGGTTTTGGTGTATTAGTATGCCCCCCAGACGTGCTAGAGATCAGTAGGATGATGACGCACCTCCTCCTCCCCCACCTCCTCAGATGACGCCGTTTGAGAGGACTAACGTGGAGATGTTAGTTGGGATCACCAGGATTCTAGAGAGACAGTCGGAGCGTTCGGGGAAGCCTGGATGAGCGGTTACAGAAAGAGGGACGCAAGGAGTTTGCCGGACTACAGATTCGCTAGCTGCCGAGTAGAGCACTGCTAGGAGATTCGATGCCTTAGGCTACTGGATTGATATAAGTGAGAACTGTTAGACCTTCTAGGTCTTGCCTTGAGAACTTAGATGGATAGGACTAGCGAACTTAGAATGCCTTAGGTTTCTAATCTGCTTTTGGGATTTAGTATGACCGTAAACGCGTACCTGTGTGACGTTTCTGTTTCAGGCGAGATTCGTGTGCGTGGGGTCACTACACTCGCTTTGCTAGACTCAGGGGCGACCCACTCGTTTATTTCGAGTGCATTCACACAGAGGATGGGAATTATTCCGGAGAGCATGGGGGTAGCTCTCGCCGTGATGGTTCCGTCAGGAGAGGAGTTGACGACGACCAGCGTCGTGCAGGGTCTGACGATGACGTTTCAGGATCATGCAGTTAGAGCAGATTTGGTCGTTTTGCCGATGACAGGATTCGACCTCATCCTAGGCATGGATTGGCTGACAGAGTTTGGAGCCGTGATTGATTTCCAGCAGAGGACAGTTTCTATTAGACCGCCAGGGCAGGAGGCCTTCTTATTTGAGGCAGCTACGAGGCCGCGGAAGACCAGGTTCATATCCTTTCTACAGGCCAAGAAGCTAGTTGAGCATGGATGTCAGGCATTCTTGGCCAGCGTTATCGCTTCTGGAGGTTCAGTAGGCCCTTCACTACCTGATGTGGAGATATTCAGAGATTATGCAGACATCTTTCCTGATGACGTAGTGGGAGTTCCATCGGAGCGAGAGGTGGAGTTTTCTATTGAGCTGATGCCAGGGACAGTGCCTATCTCTAAGACACCCTATCGATTAGCTCCTACCGAGATGAAGGAGCTTAAGGAGCAGATTCAGGAGTTGCTTGAGAAGGGGTTCATTCGCCCTAGCTTTTCTCCATGGGGTGCGCCAGTGTTGTTTGTAAAGAAGAAGGATGGTAGCATGAGACTATGCATTGACTACCGGGAGCTGAACAGAGTCACAGTGAAGAATAAGTATCTACTCCTGAGGATTGAGGATTTGTTCGATTAGTTGCAGGGAGCTTCGGTGTTCTCGAAGATTGACCTGAGATCTGGCTACCATCAGCTGAGAGTTAGAGAGGAGGACGTATCCAAGACTGCTTTTAGGACACGTTACGGCCACTACGATTTTTTGGTGATGCCGTTTGGCTTGACGAATGCCCCAGCAATTTTCATGGATCTGATGAACAGGGTATTTGTAGCGCCCCAAAATCCATAGGACCGCAAATTCTAATCCTTATAATTCGAGGACCCATTTCTAATCTCAGATTTCAGCATTATTTATTTATTCAAGAAGCTGATTTCTATTTTCAGATTTCATGCGGTGCATGAGGCCTGTTAGACGTCTCCTCGAGTGCAAGATGAGCAGTTTTAAGATCTCTCAAAAATATAATGTCCGGGATGGGAGAATGGTTAATTTTCAGATTTGTGTAGTGCATTTACAAATCAAAATAGTGACAGGGCACTTTAAGTAAAAGTTTGTGATGTACGCATGGTTCACCATGCCTACTCAAGTGTTTCTCCCTGTTACAAATCGGACTCCCATACCGATGGTTCCTTGTGAACTATAAGTTCATTTCCTTGCAAGAAAATACTCATTTTTGCATAAAACAAATTAGGAAGCTCATCGAAGTGCTCGAGAAGACTCTCTGTGAGACCTGCTGCATTTCGTGATTTCTTCTTATTGAGGCAAGTAAATCTGATTCTTGCTACGCCATGAAAGCATATGTATTGTTCTTTTTAGTTTCGTGATTCCTTGCCTAAGTTATGTTTAACATCAGCCTTTGTTCATTTCTGTTGATATTGAAGTGTATGTTTGATATTCGGGTTCACAGATGGTTTCTGTTTGAAACTAAACAAGTGCGTTTTATGAAGTTGATGTTGAAGATGTTGATTTTTGTCAGGCCTCGTGCTCACAACAGATAAACACATGCGGAAGCTATCAAAAAGTGGGTAAAATTTTCGCTTTTAGGCCCGACGGTTTTAAACATATAATTTAAAATACAGCGATACTTAAAATAAGTTCACAAATCATAAAACAAGCAATGACAAAGCATACATAATCCATACATGTACCATATCCCCTACGGGTACAACAACAAAGCGCAGGGCATCCCCCTGGCTAACTGATACATATATATATATATGCTATATGCTACTGGGACACACTAGCCACCTCCCGGGGCACCACCAGCTGGGTTAAACCCACGACCAGCTGTAGAACCTGGGTTTCCTGAAAACAACACAACAAGAAACAAACCAAGCCCCGGAGGGACATGGGGTCAAACCCCAGTACGGAGAGCAACTATAAAACAGCAATTAACAGCAAGAATAAAATGTAGAT
>KV005787.1:219002-229987 GCA_001598015.1 Dorcoceras hygrometricum
ACAGCAGCCAGCAATAGCCATCTCACAAATTATCCAAGCCATAACATCGCTGTATTACAAGCTCCAATCCGTACGTTATACTTCTGTGTAATAATTACCACAACAAAGGTCCCGAGAGAGCTGAACAACAACCTTTCAAAGCACACAGGGGCATAAATCATCGGGACTCAAATACACAGAAGGTACTGCCGGGAGTTACAACTCAACCAGTGATCAATCCCATCAATACCACTTAACAGGGAGCTTAAATCAACTTAGTAAGCTAAGATCTTACAACAATTCGAAGCTACCTGCTCACAACGAACACACGGCCAAGACAGTAACTTCGCGACCTCGCTCTAGCTAACAACAGCCTCCAAGAATGGTATAAGATGGAAGAGCTTCTCGAGAGGATTCCAACGCTACCTCGAACAAGCAAAACAACCACCGAGAACGACGGGAATCACCGGATAGAATCAACGGTGAACAGTACTAGGGTTCGAGAAACAGAGGTGGACAATCGGGGAAATTTACTAAGTATGGGATCTGGTATCTCAATTCGAAGACCAAGTCTTACTTAAATAAATCACACAATGGCTGGAATCTGATTTAAAAGTCCACCGACATAACCAGCAGGCACACTACAACCAGCAGATTCAAAGAACCAACTGCTGAATTCTCAAACAACGCAAATCAAAACGATGTCGCAGCGACTTAACAAAACGACGTCGCACCGCTTACGTCATCAAATCTGCCACCAGCTGGTCGCCTAAAATCATCGGCTGGTTTCTCTCGCATGAAATCCTTCCAAAAGCTGGTACCAATCGCGACATCTAAAATGCAGCGTTGCAACTAATTAAAACGGCGTCGCATAGCCTACGTAATACTTTCTGCCAACAGCTGGTTATCTAGACGCAAGCTACAGTAACCCCCACCAGTCGCAAGCTACAGTGACGTTGACTAACGTTGACGTCTGCTGATCAAAATCAAACAGATATTCTTACGTCACTAGCTCCTCAAAACGGTGTCGTATAGCGCTCAACACAAAAACACGCTATTGTCCCCACGACTGGTTCCTACGTTATCTGCTGGCAGACTTCTCAACAGTAGATATCTGCTCGCTACTTGAAACGGCGTCGCTTCCACTAATCTAAACGACGTCGTTACAAACCAATCCAATCGCTGTCGACAGAAACCAATACAGAGAACAATACGCGCTAACTCAACAGCAAAGCTTACGTCAGCATTTGCTATATCAACGCACAACAATAGAAAACATGACGTCACCATGTCTGCTGACAGATATCTCCCCAAACTTCAAAAAAAAGAAACCTCCAGTATTGTTCTAAGTGAGTAATTTGACCCGAAATTACTACTTAAACGTCCAAGCAAAGATCTTAAACCACCAAGAATCTCTAAACACCGATTAATTCTCACAATTAATTTTAAACACAAATCCAGGTCTCACATTTCTCCCCCACTAAAAAGGATTTCGTCCTCGAAATCAAATAACAATTCTAAACATTCAATACAACAGCAGAAACCAAACAACAACTCGCCTAACACAAGGCCAAGAGTTCAAGATAACTGAGCAAACGTTTGACAACAACTAGGGAAGAATTACAACCAAAAGCTACAAACTACTGGAAATTTAGCTCAACAGCTACTCAAATAGATGCGGCCACTCGCGCTGCATCTTTTCTTCCAGCTCCCAAGTAGCTTCTTCCCTACCATGTTTGCTCCACTGCACCATTACTAACGGAATGGTCTTATTCCTCAACTGTTTCTCTTTTCTGTCAAGGATCTGCAAGGGATATTCCTGATAGCTCAACGACTGATCTAACTCCACCTCGTCAGTCCTAAGCACATGAGACGGATCTGGCTCATACTTCCTCAACATGGAAACATGAAAGACGTCATGTAGAGAAGATAACTCTGGCGGCAACAACAGCCGATACTCGAAAGGGCCAATCCTCTCAACAATCTCATACGGTCCAACGTAACGAGGGACTAACTTTCCCTTGTGTCCAAAGCGCATGACACTGCAAAACGGAGAAATTTTAAGGAATACACGATCACCAACCTGAAACTCAAGAGGTTGACGCCTCTTATTCGCATAACTGGCTTGGCGATCCTGGGCAGCTTTCATCCGCTGTCTAATAAGATCCACATGATCTTTCATTTGCTGCACAAAGTCAGGGGCAGATAGCTGCTTCTCTCCCACTTCTTCCCAACATACCGGTGATCTGCACTTTCTACCATATAAAGCCTCAAACGGCGCCATGCCAATCGTCACCTGATAGCTGTTATTGTAGGAAAACTCTACTAAAGACAACGCGTCTTGCTAGCTACCTCCGAAATCCAACACAACAGCCCGTAATATATCCTCCAACGTCTGGATAGTTCTCTCAGATTAACCATCTGTCTGGGGGTGATACGCGGTGCTCATCGCCAATATGGTACCAAAAGCTGTTTGCAAACTCTTCCAAAACCTGGAAGTAAACCTCGGATCTCGGTCGGAAACGATCGAAACAGGCACACCGTGCAGCCTAACCACAAAATCAACGTACAGCTTCACCATTTTCTTCAACGAGAAGGTCATCCCATAGGGAATGAAATGTGCAGACTTCGACAGTCGGTCTATAACCACCCAAATAGCATCGCATCCTCTGTTGGAACGAGGCAGATGCGTCACGAAATCCATAGCAATGTGCTCCCAATTCCATTGGGGCACTTCCAAACTCTGCAACAAACCACCGGGTCTCATCCTTTCGGCCTTTACCATCTGACATTTCAAGCAACGAGCGACAAGACCAGCAACGTCGCTCTTTAGGCCAGCCCACCAAAAGTGCGGCTTCAAAGCATGGTACATCTTCCGTGCACCAGGATGAACACTATGTCTGCTACAGTGTGCTTCCCGAAGGATCTCATCCTTCAAATCAATCAAATTGGGCACAACCAACCTGCCCCGGAAACGCAAACAACCATCAGAAGAGACAGAATAATCCTCAAGTTCGCCAGCCCTGACCTTCAACTTCAACTCGTGGATAGACGGATCAGTCCTCTGAGCTGCTCGAATGGTAGAAACAATCTGTGGCTCCACTTGGAAAGAAGAAACCACCACACAATCCTCAGTCGGGTAAAATCTCCAACCCGTAGTGTTAAGATGCTCCTGATCTTTAGAGATGTACAACGATGCAAGCATCTCACTAGCCTTCCTGCTTAAAGCATCGGCCACTACGTTCGACTTCCCAGGCTGGTACTTCATCTCGCAGTCAAAGTCCTTTAGCAGCTCCATCCAACGACGTTGTCTCATGTTCAAATCGGGCTGCGAAAACAAATACTACAAACTTTTGTGGTCGGAGTACACCACAAACTGCTCGTCATACAGGTAGTGATGCCAGATCTTCAACGCAAAGACCACCGTCGCTAACTCCAAATCATGGACTAGGTAACGAGTCTCGTGCGGTTTCAACTGCCACGAGGCATACGCAATGACTCGACCATTCTGCATCAACACACAACCCAATCCATTGAGCGAAGCGTCAGAAAAAACAACGAATCCACCTGAACCAGACGGCAAAGCCAACACAGGCGCAGTTGTCAACTTTTCCTTAAGCAGTTGAAAGGCATTCTCGCACTGCTCAGACCACACAAATCGCTTGTCTTTCTGGGTCAATTGAGTCATCGGCTTTGCTATACTAGAAAATCCCTCAATGAAGCGACGGTAATAGCCAGCCAGACCCAAGAAACTGCGAATCTCGGAAACATTCCTGGGACGCTCCCAGTTCAGAACAGCATCAACCTTACTGGGATCCACAGAAATCCCCTCGGATGAAATGACATGACCCAGAAATACAACGCGATCTAACCAAAACTCGCACTTGGAAAATTTCGTATACAACTGCTGCTCTCTCAATCTCTGAATAACCATTCCCAAGTGCTCTTTATGCTCCCTCGGAGTCTTCGAATAAACCAAGATGTCGTCAATAAAAACAATCACAAACTGGTCTATGAACTCTCTAAAAACCCGGTTCATCGGATCCATAAAGACTGCAGGCGCGTTGGTAAAACCAAACGGCATCACCAAAAACTCAAAGTGTCCGTACCTCGTACGAAACGCAGTCTTCGCGACATCCTGATCTCTCACTCTCAGCTGATGGTACCCGAAACAAAGATCAATCTTTGAATACACCGCAGAACCTTGCAACTGATCAAACAGATCATCGATTCTCGACAACGGGTACTTGTTCTTGACAGTGGCTTTATTCAACTGGCGAAAATCAATGCACATCCGCATTGAGCCATCCTTCTTCTTCACAAACAAGATGGGCGCTCCCCATGGCGACATACTAGGTCGGATAAAACCTTTCTCCAGCAAATCATCTAACTGCACCTTGTGTTCTCTCAACTCCGCAGGCGCCAGACGATACGGAGCACATGAAATCGGAGCTGTGCCAGGCACCAGCTCTATGCTAAAGTCAATCTCCCGCCTCGGAGGGAAACCAGGAATCTCCTCCGGGAGCACATCCGGGAAATGTCGCACCACAGGAACGTCACTGAGCTGAACACGGGAAGAAGAAGACGCATCCAAAGCGTAGATCAAAAAGCCAGCATTCCCCAAAGACAACAAGCTGAACATCTCCATCACTGAGACCAACGGGATCTTTGATCTAGAATCCTGGTCGTAGAAGATCCACTTCTCGCCAGACAAAGGCCTAAAGCGCACAATCCCATGGAAGCAGTCCACGGAGGCCCTATAGTTGGACAGCACATCCATCCCAACTATGCAATCGAAATCCCAAAGCATTAGTACATGCTCACCAAACCGCAGCACACCATCCAACAAAACCTCCTGGGAGAACAAGCTCACACAGCCAGGGGTAGACACGAAAACAGCATCGCGCAACGAAATGGTACACAGACCATGCTCAACAACAAACGAATCAGAAATAAACGAATGCGATGCACCGGTGTCAAACAACACACGCGCAGGAAAATCAAAAACAAGGCAAGTACCTACGATCACCCGACTCGGTGTCTCCTCGGCCTGCTCCCTAGTGATGGCGTTAACTTGAGCATGCTGGGGTCCTGAGAAGAAAGGCTGAGACGACTGTCCGAACCGTGACGGACCAGGCTACTGAAACGGCCTAAACTGAGTCTCACCCAATCGGGGCTGCGGAAACTGAGGGGAACGACCCCTAGACTGACCTCCACGACCCTGAGGCTGGGCCGCGGTCTGCTGTGATCCAGCTGACGGACACACTCTAGCAAATGCCCGTACTGACCATAAAGGTTGCAGGAACCCTGCACACCTACACACTTAGTGGAAGGATGCTTTCCACCACAAAAGCCACAAAACTCAGTCTGAGATCCACTGCTACTCGAACTGCCTGAACCAAAAGATCCAGAACCCGACTTCTTCTTGAACTATTGACCTCGGGGTCGAAACCTCTGACGGCCAGACTGCTGAGCCACCTGTGGCTGCTGCTGCTGCTGGGGCTGATAGGCTGACTGGGAGGACTGTGAAGACTGCGCTCCCTGAATAGCAGGACGACCACCCGGCGCTGCTTGCTGCCTACGAGCACGACGACTACGCAAACCTTCCTCAATGTCGATGGCACTGTCCACAGCCTCATCGTAAGTCTTGGGCTTACTAGTCAAAACCATCTGATACAACTCTTCATTCAAGCCCTCAAGAAATCGAGTCCGCTTGGCCCTCTCACGGCCAGAAACATGGGGAACGTACGCCAACAGAGAAGAAAACATCCTAGCATACTCCCGAACTGTCATCGAACCCTGCTCCAGATGGTCAAACTCCCGCTCCCGGGCGTTCACATAAGACTCGGGCACATACTCCTGCCGGAAGGTCTCGCAAAAACTATCCCAAGAGATCCCAACACCGGTCTCTAACAAGGTACTCGAAGCGCCTCGCCACCAGCGCTCTGCAGCCTTCCTGAGCAAGAGGGTCGCTAAACTCAGTCGAAGATCATCATCATACTGCACCCGATCGAAAAGACCAATAATGTTATGGAGCCATGAGTCCGCATCCTCACTGGACTCATCACCGTTAAATACGGGAGGGTTCATCCACAAAAAATGTGCTATAACAACATCCATCCGCTCCACCGGGGGAGGCAAATCACCAACTTCCTCCTCCTCCTCATGCCGACTACGAGAACGGCTAGGAGCGCTACGCCGATCTTCATTCTGTCCTGCCGATTCCTCAAACTGCCCCTACCTCTACCACGACGTCTAGGCGGCATCTACGAAAACACTCAACAAGATCAAGAAAAACATAACAGATACAGCATAGATAGCACAACAAGATGCAGCACGTAATCACATAGTCAAGCACATGCAACACACAACACTGTGCCTAGACTCAAGTGTTATCAAGGAAATTGAGCTTATCCCAGCTTAAGCTCTGATACCAAAAATGTCAAGCCTCGTGCTCTAAACAGAGTAAAAATACCAAAACACACGCGGAAACAATCAAAAAGCGGGTAAAATTTTTGCTTTTGGCCTGACGGTTGGAAACAATATAATTTAAAATAGCGCGATACTCAAAATAGAATCCCAGTTTACTAAAATCACCACAACAATAACAGTATAGCATAAAACATGTATCAGACTCCAACAATCACATACACCAACGAAGCGCAGGACATCCCCCTGGCTAAGAATACTGATACATATAAATATGCTATACGCCACTGGGATACTCTAACCACCTCCTGGGGCACCACCAGCTGGGCTAAAACCACGACCAGCTGTAAAACCTGGGTTTCCTGAAAACAACACAACAAGGAAAACAAACAAGCCCCACAGGGACATGGGGTCAAACCCCGGTACGGAGAGCAACTATAAAACAGCAGTAAATAGCAAGAATAAAATGCAGATGCTATATATGAGGAAAGAAACAACAGCTCAACGGGATCTGTAACAGAATATGTGGCCACGGTGATTGTAGGACATGTGGGTGCTACCCACTCACCCCTACTCGCCCACCCTTACCAGACGCCTCAACAACTCAACCTGTCGTTGCCTCGCCCATGAACTGTGGTAGTTAACCACTCGGCGCATGGTGGCTAACCAATCCCAGCAGGGAGATGAGAGTGCGGTATTGCCACTCGCCCTCGCATCATGGTAAGTAAACAGAAAAATAACAACGAAGAAATGGCTGCAAAAGCTGAACGGAGATGCAAATGCGTGTATGAAACATGCTGGAATAACAAGCATATAAACATATGCGAAACAATAATAGCATCAGCAAGTATACACCACATAACCAACAGTCATCTCACAAAACAGCAGCCAGCAATAGCCATCTCACAAATTATCCAAGCCATAACATCGCTGTATTACAAGATCAGATCCGTACCTTATACTTCTGTGTAATAATTACCACAACAAAGGTCCCGAGAAAGCTGAACAACAACCTGTCAAAGCACAGAGGGGCATAAATCATCGGGACTCAAATACACAGAAGGTACTGCCGGGAGTTACAACTCAACCAGCGATCAATCCCATCAATACCACTTAACAGGGAGCTTAAATCAACTTACTAAAGCTAAGATCTTACAACAATTCGAAGCTACCTACTCACAGCGAACACACGGCCAAGACAGTAACTTCGTGACCTCGCTCTAGCTAACAACAGCCTCCAAGAATGGTATAAGATGGAAGAGCTTCTCGAGAGGATTCCAACGCTACCTCGAACAAGCAAAACAACCATCGAGAACGATGGGAATCACCGGATAGAATCAACGGGGAACAGTACTAGGGTTCGAGAAACAGAGGTCGACAATCGGGGAAATTTACTAAGTATGAGATCTGATATCTCAATTCGAAGACCAAGTCTTCCTTAAATAAATCCCACAACGGCTGGAATCTGATTTAAAAGTCAACCGACATAACCAGCAGGCACACTACAACCAGCAGATGCAAAGAACCAACTGCTGAATTCTCAAACAACGCAAATCAAAACAATGTCGCAGCGACTTAACAAAATGACGTCGCACCGCTTACATCATCAAATCTGCCACCAGCTGGTCGCCTAAAATCATCGGCTGGTTTCTCTCGCCTGAAATCCTTCCAAAAGCTGGTACCAGTCGCGACATCTTATAACGCAGCGTTGCAACTAATTAAAACGGCATCGCATAGCCTACGTAATACTTTCTGCCAACAGCTGGTTATCCAGACGCAAGCTACAGTAACCCCCACCAGTCGCAAGCTACAGTGACGTTGACTAACGTTGACGTCTGCTGATCAAAATCAAACAGATATGCTTACGTCACTAGCTCCTCAAAACGGTGTCGTATAGCGCTCAACACAAAAACACGCTATTGTCCCCACGACTGGTTCCTACGTTATCTGCTGGCAGACTTCTCAACGGTAGATATCTGCTCGCTACTTGAAACGGCGTCGCTTCCACTAATCTAAACGACGTCGTTACAAACCAATCCAATCGCTGTCGACAGAAACCAATACAGAGAACAATACGCGCTAACTCAACAGCAAAGCTTACGTCAGCATTTGCTATATCAACGCACAACAACAGAAAACATGACGTCACCATGTCTGCTGACAGATATCTCCCCAAACTTCAAAAAAAAAGAAACCTCCAGTATTGTTCTAAGTGAGTAATTTGACCCGAAATTACTACTTAAACGTCCAAGCAAAGATCTTAAACCACCAAGAATCTCTAAACACCGATTAATTCTCACAATTAATCTTAAACACAAATTCAGGTCTCACAATACACCTAACACATTGGACATGACTCTCGGTCATTAATATTTGCATTATTTATACAATCAATTGAATTAATTGACATAAATAAAAAAATAAGATAATTTAATCAAATAAAATTTATTTATTATCCAACAAATCACATTTTAAATATAAAATAATATTTTGTTATATTAATTGCATCAAAATAATTATTTTCAACACCAATTAATTTAAATAAAGAAAAATAAATTTTTCTTAAAATTTAATTTTTCCAATTTAAGGCACAATACCTCGAAATCATTCAAAATTAATTTTGTTCTGCCCAAGAAAGTCTGATACCGCATCGGCTTAGAATTTCGTCACGATGCTGCCGCCGAAAATCGCCGGACCAAAACCGATGTCGTCGCAAGGGCGGCGCCCGCCCTGCCGCTCTCGCGCTGTAATAGGTGCTACATTTCGCGTGCAGCGCACCTGTAGCGCGCGCGGTTGGCGACATTGTGCGTGACAAGTGCACACGGTTTCCGGCTGGACTTTGCAGCGTCCGCACGTGAGGAGCGCACAACTTCGCCACAACGGTGTCGTGGGCACCATAGGCGAGCGATAGTCGCCGGATGGACGCCGCATCGTGTGCACATCGGAGAACGTTTTGGGGTTAATCCTCTTACATTTAACTAGAACCATTTCATCAACCCGGCTAGCCAATTGCTCTATGTTGGTCCCCGGAAAAACAAAACCAAACACTCAGAAGCACCAGAAGCACAAAGCTCTGATACCACTTGTTGGTCCCCGGAAATAGGATCAAAAAGATATCAGCAGACGCGCTTTTTGTTAAAATCCATTCAAAGCAATTTTGCGCTGCTGATAAAATAGCTATTGCAGCTCCAAGCAGCGCTAGTAAAATTTTAATTGCTCATATTTTAAACAGCGGCTGCTAGTTTCCTCTTAATACAGGGACCAACAAGTGGTATCAGAGCAGGTTGTTCTTGAACGAGCACTAATTTTAAAACACATGTGCTATGTTTTAATATTTTTAATCTGTTTTGAGAAGCTCATTTTATGAAGGCCAGATGTGTTTTAATATAGAACCGGTTTTTCGCTTGATGAAATGTCGGGATGCGCGAGTCTCGGGCAGATGCCAAGCTTCTATTTTCGTTGTGCTGTAAGATCACTTGGAGCGAGGCTCAGTGACAAGCACATGGGGCGAGATAGAAGAAGGAAAAATCTGAGCTTTTATCTGTACTGGTTCTTCATACATTTGAGTAACTCAGTAGCATGTGTTCATTTGAAATATTTATGCTCTGATTTGAGTTTTAAATGTTCTGTTTTGCGGACTGTCAGCTGATGCAAAATTTTTGCTTTTAAAAATGATTTGAGCTCATGTTATAAAAGACAGGGAGAGTGGCGTCACTGTCTTTGTTAATTTGAGTAATGCATCAGCTCCTGTTTTCAAAATCATATAATTTTGCATACGGTGCTTCCCAAATGCTGTTTTTGTTTTTCAAAATTAAAACTCCTGATGTTACGTTGTAACAGTGTAGGGAGAGTTTTATTTTTAAATAGAGGGAAGACCAGCAGTTCACTCTCTTTTTGATTCCCACAAAAAGGGAGAGAATTGTTAGAACATGCATCGTTGATTTGAGGTTTTGTGTAAATCAAAAAGGGAGAGATTGATGGATCTGTTTTTGATAGATCCTGATTAAGTTTTGAATTACACAAAACCTGTTATTGTGTTTCTAACAATTCCACTTAAGTGTACAGATTCTAGGAACAAAGAAGATGATGAACAGTAACAGAATCTGTCCAGCAGTTGGTTCAATACAATGATTCAGCAGTTGGTTTGGTATTCATAGAATCGGCAGCTGGATTAGCAATGGAGACGTCCAAAGTTGAATCAGCTGTTCGTAATCAGGCGGAGGCCAAGTTGAACCAGCTGGAGCACAATAAACCAGCTGGAACGATGACAACCAGCTGCAAGCGCTAAAGAACGAAGTGAACCAGCTGGTACATGTATTGAGAAGTCTGCTGGAGAATTAGATCGAAGAAGAAGATGCGCAAGTTACTGTTGACGAATCTGTTAGCAGTAGCGATTATAAGTACTGTTAACGAATCTGTTAGCAGTCGCGATTATAAGTACTGTTGATGAATCTATTGGCAGTCGCCATTCAAGAAGCTAAGAAGAAGCGCAAGCTGGAGCTGGAGTGATGAAGATCAACTGGAGCGTAAAGCGTAGATGACATCAGCAGTGACGTCATCATTCAGCAGAAAGCTAC
>KV005787.1:250374-264023 GCA_001598015.1 Dorcoceras hygrometricum
GCCGCTATCAGGCCAACCCCGGCCAATTGCATTGGAAGGCTGTGAAGGATATTCTTAAGTACTTACGAGGGACTAAGAATATGTTCATGGTCTATGGGGGTGGTGAACTGAAGCTGGAAGGCTACACTGATTCTAGCTTCCAGTGTGACGTGGATGATTCGAAATCAACCTCTGGATTTGTATTCATGCTCAATGGTGGTGCTGTCTCTTGGAAGAGTTCCAAGCAAGACACCATCGCGGATTCAACCACTGAGGCTGAGTACATTGCAGCATCAGCTGCTGCTAAGGAGGCCGTTTGGATAAGGAATTTCGTCTAAGAGTTGGGCGTCATTCCTAATGGAGTTGGTCCAGTCCCGGTGTACTGCGACAACACGGGTGTTGTTTTGCAAGCAAAGGAGCCTAGGTCTCACCAAAGATCCAAACACATACTGAGGAAATACCACATAATCCGGGATATTGTGGCTAGAGGTGACATAGCAGTTCAGAGAGTCGCCTCTACAGACAACGTTGCTGATCCACTTACGAAGCCCTTGCCTGGACCGTTGTTTGAAAAACATCGCGAAACAATGGGACTGCGTCTGATGAGTAGTTGGCTTTAGGGCAAGTGGGAGATTGTTAGAGTAGATGCCCAACTAGCCAACTTGTGGCGTGTGGGTTTATTAGACCTTGTATGAAACAATCTTTATATATGATATTCGCATTTATTTATATGGCATTCTTTACTTTAATCATGATGTATAATGATTAACAATTGCGTTGAGTAAAGACCTAGAATACACCGAAGTGTATGTTAGATGTGATAGTGGGTATGACGGCTATCATGAAACACATCTAATAGTCACTGTGTATTCTGAACATGTTCCTAGTCGATTGGGCCGTCAAAATGAGGATAAGTCCGTCCGAGCTAGAGACTAGTATCTGCGATGCGAAGTACCATGTTTCATTGGTAGGGAACATTGTGATGTTCTGAGAATGCAGATAGATAGTGACCTGGTGATCTATCGAACTACCCTCGTTCGGACTTTCCAAGTGGTTACCATTTGTCGAGTGGATAAGTCCGAGGTCTTGGTTGTACTGATTAGTCCTCACGACTCGAGACGTCATTGAGACTCTACATGATAGGCGTCTCACTTTGACTCGTTTGCCGACTCACTTAGGGTCATCAGGCGGCGGGATTGGGTGAGACCACGATGCATGTAGGAGTCAATGCATCGTTGTCGAGGATTCACCGCTCGCAGACATGCGTGGATATCCTATGCTATCTGAGGGGATAATAGTGTATAAATCTCTGGCCAAAGTACTAGAAGTGTTTTAGGTAAATGTCTTTACCTAGTTACACTCGCGATGTCACTATTCGATCTCCAAGATGTATGCATAGCTATCGGATCTATAGCGACTCTCGATTTACCAATGGTCGTTGATCTGATCGGGATATATGGATTGAAAAGACCGTACTGTACGCTAACCACGACCAACTGGTTCTTGCAGGCACTATCAGTGATACCTAGGGGATCATGGGGCGATGTTTCTAGACGCTCTTACCATGATCCGATGGGCAAGTCTGGAATTGTGATTCCGGAGCCACACTGGTTGTGGGTCCACGGCTAGCTGTATCCCTGAACCATTGAGGGTCACACAAGTACTGGATTCGAGATTCCCGCACGGACACTCAGCTCAATATGTTGAGCATGAGAAGAGGATTTTGGGGAGTGCGACTTCCTAAAAGTCAACAGGGGTCAAATCGTGATTTCCGCTGTTGAGGGGCAAAACGGTCATTTTGCACTGGGGTTCTGAAAAATGGTTTTTCAGATCATAGTATTCAGTTTTGGAAACTGAGTCAATCGGTTCGATCTGATCGGTGATCGGAGTTACGATGAAGTTTTGGTGATGGGGATGAACTGAATGTTCATCCGTTGGACCTGGGCCCGTTGGGCCGGTCCAAGTCCATCACTAAGTCTATTTAATATAGACTTAGGAGACTTAATCAAAAGACTTAACTACACAACTAAAAACCCTAAACCTAGCTCTAGTAGCCGCCGCCCCTTCCCTCCTCTCATAAGCCGCCGCCGCCGCCTTGTGTCGCCGGAAAATTGTTCCGGCCAACTTGACGAGGAGAATCCGTCCGCGCCGATCTCGTCAGGCCTTCTAGTGTAGGCTGACGAAGGAGTCTCGTTTCTGGTCGTGGACCGGATTGACGTTATCTACCGCCGCCTACCGTGAAGTGCCGGTTTCCTCGAGAAACTGGTCGGAGCCAGGCACGAGTTGCCAGAAAGGTAGTCATCTAAACACCCTATGAATGTCATAGTCTATTGTTTGTAATTGAATTGTATTGATCGTCTCCCGGCAAATTTTGTTCTTCCACTGCCTCTCTGGGAGGCGTGATCCGGATCCGCCACGGTCCCCCGACAAGTCAATGTCCAGAACCTTTACAGCACGCGGAAAAACAAGAAACTTCCCTTGGCTTATCTTATATGGAATCTGTACAATTCAGTATTTTGACAACTGCTTTGTGAGACCCGAAAGTTTATTTAGATTAATTGAGTTAATTAATCGGGTTTAGCATAGACCAGATTTGGCTTGAACATATGTGGGATGAGCCAGCTTTGAGCTGGTATGCCTGGTGAAGCTATCGGGTCCGAATTGGTGTTTAGGGCAGCTCTGGAAAGTTAGAGATTTCCAAAGTAGGAATCAGACTTGAGCGTTGGTCAACGCGGGTCAACTGTAGTCGGATCTTGTAATCAGATCTTGTAGTCGCACGTTATTCTGGGTGCACAGGTGGAATATATCGCGTGGGTAGCGGAACATTGTCGTTTGTCAAGGATCCAGATTTGAGTATGTGCGCGTTGTTAGTTGTCCGTGGACAGATCCGGTTCTTAGTCCCGATTTGTGTTGTGGGGTAGACCGGTGCGGTCCGGTGGCTTTCAGATTTGATTAAGCTTTGGGAGTCAGATCTGAGTGTCGTAGTTAGGAGCGATGTGACTCCGTTTAGTGATTCAGACTTGGCTAGCGGGATAACGTGTCCTAGTAAGCGAGCGGTCTTTGGTGCGACTTCGTTTGGATAAGTTCCAAATATGTTTAGCATAGAGTTCAGATCTGGAGTGATACTCGGATCTGAGTTGGGATCAGCTTTGGATCTTAAGTTGTCGGTGGCTGTTGTCTATCAGATCTGGGACACTTAAGTATATATTGAGGACTTTGACTTCGGTCTCGCCATTATCTCTTTCCGACACTTAGAAATATTTCTCGTAAGAGAACCCTGTCGTGATACCCTAGCTACTGTTCACCGAACCTTATCTTCTCTAATTGCCAGTGATAGACAGCTCCGACTGAAGCGAGAGTGGTAGCGCTGGACTCCTCTTGCCGAGACCTTTCTTCCTATACCTCTTTTGGAGACTTTGGAGGAGTTGGAGGTGGATCACGAAGACATCTCCCTTCTGTAGTCTGTTAGCATAAGCGTCTGATTAGTTCTGCTCAGGTAGCTTGTTGGGTAAGTGTTAATTCTACCCTTGCGCTCTGTTTAGAGCTGGTTGTTGAACTCGTAGGGTAGGACGGAGCTGGTTGAGCTCGTAGCTCCCAGTGGTAGGTTCTGTGCTTTGCGTCCCAGAGTTAGCGTTGTTGGGTAGCTTGTTGGGTAAGTGTTAATTCTACCCTTGCGCTCTGTTTAGAGCTGGTTGTTGAACTCGTAGGGTAGGACGGAGCTGGTTGAGCTCGTAGCTCCCAGTGGTAGGTTCTGTGCTTTGCGTCCCAGAGTTAGCGTTGTTGTTTGGTTTAGCAGGTTTCAGATCTGGTTGCTCGGGACTGCTTTTGTGGTAATTGTAGCTCAGAACTGAGGTACGTATGTGAGCTTGTTTTACAGCGTTGAATTTGGCATGGGTAATTATGTGAGCTGCTGTGTATGCTTCGGTATTGATGTTTCTTGCTTCGGTTCTGTTGTTATCTGCAAGCTGTTCATTGCATACACGCATTATTCATGTTGCATTCAGATCTTGTTTAGCCGTGCCCTATTATCTTGATCTGTGAGTACCAGGATGCTTGTATTGGAGGACGAGCGGGTAACTCCCGTATACCTCATCTCCCTGCTGGGATCTGTTAGCCATTATGAGCGGAGTGGGTAGCTCCCACATCTCATGAGCTGGGCAACAACGGGTTGAGTGAATTGTTGTGCATCTGGTACCGTGTGTTGAGACGAGTGGGTAGCTCCCATATGCTCACACACCCCTTGGCCACTATCCTGCAGTGATCTGTTGATTGTTGTTGAGCTGTTCCTTGAGATTTCTTTGGCTCCCTGCCTTCGGTTGAAGTCTGGTCTCATGCATAGCATTCGCATGTTATCTGTTGCTATCTCATTGCTGTTTTTCAGTTGCTCTCCGTACTGGGGTTTGACCCCATGTCCCTCTGGGGCTGGTGTTTGTTTGCCTATGTGAGTTTTCAGGTTACCATGGTTTCTCCATGGGTCATGGAGTAGATCCAGCTGGTAGTGCCCCGGGAGGTGGATAGAGTGTCCCAGTTATATGTAGTAGATACATATGATATTTTCGTTATGTTGTATCTATGTTGTTGATTGAGGGTCACTCTATGTTGTATCGTTGTGGAATTTTATGCTTGTCAGGACTAAATTGACTTATATTACAAAGCGGGTAATCATCGTATCAATCACTCTGCGTACTGTGCAACTTTACCCAAAATAGCTCTGATATTGTCTCCTTAATTCCAGGCTTTCTACGATTAAACTATGACCGTTGATTCTTTTCAAATAATCCTGTCAGGCCCCGTGCTAATTAACAATAATTAATAGCACAATTAAGCACATAAACGCGGAAGCATAAAATAGGGCTAAAATTTTTGAAATAAAGTTAAGCCTGAACTCAAATCATCATTTAAAATATCCATACTCAAAATACAAGTTTAAATCTAAACTCATACAACAACAGGTAATTCAAATCAAATCAACAGCGATCCCCCGAATACATAAAATCTCAGGACATCCCCTGGATCAATACATAGTAATATAATAACTGGGACTCAAGGAAATGGGGATCGACCAACTGAAGTTCCAGTCTGTCCAGCTTGGTTACCTGAAGATCCTGCAACCGGGCAACAAAGACCCAAACAAAAAAAGCAAGAAAAGAAAATACGAGGTCAAGCCTCAGTACGAAGAGCTATCTAAAAACAGCAAATCATGCAACATGCTATATCTCAAGTTATGAAATGCATGAGGCTGTCAAAGGAATCGGTCAACAAGGCCTGCTAATCAGCTGGCAGTACATCTCAATCGAGCCTCTATACCCACACAGTGTATCAATCGGGGAAATCATCGGTCTGTGATATTCAGGCCCGTCAGCCATTACAGCTCGGTGGTATTCAGACACAACCAATCAGTCGGTCACCACTCCGATGATAGCGTTGAACCTTTCAGGCACGACACATCTGTCTGCCGGTCACAACGTGGCTCTATCTCAGGTCATCAATCAATCAATCTGGCTCAATATGTATGCATGAATGCCATTCAATAATCAATTCTCAATGCATACAATATCAATACGTGAAAACAGAACATCAATAAACCACACAAGGTAACATCTATTCACGTAAACACAGCATCATCTCAAACAGATCTCAATAACAAGAAATATAGGCATGATCATGCTCAGAGCTGTTTACAGCAGCTCAACTCGTACCTTCAATTCTCAAGTTCTACTCAACAGATCTCACCAGGAATGGTAGCTTCAGCTTACACAACTGCTCTTCACTGGTCACGGCACAACAATACAGCAGGGACTTCCCTATAGCTCAAATCTAGGGCTCGAAAGAGCTAAGGAACTGTCGGGTTCAGCTTGCGAAAATAGTCGAGCAACACTGTTACTTCACGATCCTTCACACACGTCGACTCAAGCTTCCCAGCTAGTGTTAATCGAAAGAGCTACTCAAGACGAGCTCAACGCCACCTGTCTCGCTCCAAACAACGGTGGAATTCGACGGCAATTAACCGAATAAGGGTTCGAATGAACAGTATCTATCGAGGGTTTCGAAGAAGGAGATAAGAAATATCAGGTTCAAAAATACACTAAGTGTTGAGCAGCACTGTTAGAGTAGGTGCCCAACTAGCCAACTTGTGGCGTGTGGGTTCTTGTTGACTCTTTGTAAAACGATCTTTATTTATGAAATTCGTATTCTTTTATGGCATTATTTATCTTCATTATTTTATAATGTTAACAATTGTGTTGGATAAATACCTGGAATGCACCATAGTGTATGTTAGATGTGATAGTGGATATGATGGCTATCATGAAACACATCTAATAGTCACTGTGTATTCTAAACTCGTTCCTAGTCGATTGGGCCATCAAAATGAGGATAAGGCCGCCCGAGCTTGAGACTAGCATCTGCGATGTGAAGTACCACGTTTCATTGGTAGGGAACATTGTGATGTTCTGAGCATGCAGATGGATGGTTTGCCTTGCGAACTATCGAACTACCCTCGTTCGGACTTTCCAAGTGGTTACCATTTGTTGAGTGGATTAAGTCCGAGGTCTTGGTTGTACAGATTAGCCCTCATTACTCGAAACGTCATTGAGACTCTACATGATAGGTGCCTCACTTTGACCCGTTTGCCGACTCAGTTGGGGTCATCAAGCGGCGGGATTGGGTGAGGTCCCGATTCATGTAGGAGTCGATGCTTCGTTGTCGAGGATTCACCGCTCGCCTTTGTGCGTGGATATCCTATGCTATCTGAGGAGATAATAGTGTGACAAATCTCTGGCCAGAGTACTCTTGTGCTTCAGTGTAAATGAGTTTGCCTGGTAGCACTCGTGATGTCGCTATTCTGATCTCCAAGATGTATGCATGGCTATCGAATCTCTAACGACTCTCGATTTACCAATGGTCGTTGATTCGATCGGGATATATGAGCTGAAAGGACCGTACTGTACTCTAACCATGACCGACTGGTTCTTACAGGCACTATCAGTGATACCTAGGGGATCATGGGGTGATGTTGTTAGACGCTTTACCATGATCCGATGGGTTAGTCCGAAAATGTGGTTTCGGAGTTGCAAATGTTGTGAGCCCACGGCTAGCTGTATCCCTGAACCATTGAGGGTCACAAAAGTACTGGTTTCTCAATTCCCGCACGGAAATCAAGCTCAATTTTTTGAGTATAGGAGGAGGAAGGATGGAAGTGCGACTTCCTAAAATTAAATAGGGTCAAAATGCAATTTCCCTAAAGTTTGGGCTAGTTTGACTATCCTTGAAACTTGCAGGGGCCAAACTGCTATTTTGGATTAGGTGGTCCGAAAAATTGTTTTCGCATCATAATGCTCAGTTTTGTAAATTGTGTAGATCGGTCCGTGATCGTCGATCGGGATTATGATGGAGCCACAGTGATGGACTTGAAACGAAAGTGCGCTCTGGGACTGGGCCCGACCCAAGCCCATTAAGCCGGTTCAAGTCCCATCGTAGAATCTATAAATAGGGCCCTAGGGTTTGCATTTGACATTGTACTAAAACAAGCCCATTAAGCCGGTTCAAGCCCATGTAGAATCTATAAATAGGGCCCTAGGGTTTGCATTTGACATTGTACTAAAACCCTAAACACTTCCTCCCTCTCCTCACATCCTCACGCCGCCGCCGCCGCCCGTCGCCGCCGTCGGACTTGTTCCGACCGTTCCGACGAGGAGATTCCGTTCGTGAAATCTTCGTCGTGTTTTCTAGTGCAGACCGACGAAGGAATCGAGAATCCAGTCGTGGACCGGATTAGGAGGACGACAACCGCCTTGAAGTGCCGATTTCCTCGTGAAATTGGTCGGAGCCAGGCGCCTAGACGCCAGAAAGGTACCAATCTAAACATCCTATGTATGTTTATGTACTGTTTTAATAGTGTATTGACCATTCCCGGGTCCAAATTTTTAAATCTTCCGCTGTGCCCTAGGAGTGGGATCCGGATCCACCGCTGCGCCAACAAGCACTTGGTATATAAATCCTCGAATCACTACTGTTCTAAGCAATTCAGATCTTTGCTTAAGCTAAGGCACAAATCCTCTCAAAGCAGATACCAGCTTTTGCTCTCTGCTGAAACGATGCAAGCATTCCAACGCTCTTCCAACTCATATAGCAAACGACGTCAAGCCAACTTAACAAAACGACGTAGCATAGGGACACGTCACCTCGCTACCAATGGCTGATCACAAACCAGCAGCTGAATAAAACAACGCATCAGATCCCTCAACAGTAGATGTATAACGCGACCAACAGCTGACGCTAAACGTTACACCCAAAACGTTGTCATTCCAACTTATCAAAACAACGTAGTTTCGATACCCGCTAAGAAACACGCTAGCGAAACCAACAGCTGGTTCTTGATCACAAAACGTCATCGCTTCAGAGTCCCTTAGCGCTCTCTGCTGACCATCACAACTAAAGTACCAACGTTTGAAATCCACTTCAGCATTGCTGCTGCTTCCTACCAAAACGCAACGTCTGAAATACCAATAGCTGACGTGATCGCTCATCGATGATGCAAAACCCGAACAGATATCTCTCCCGCGACATATGAACTCCAAATTCGATGCTGATCTCACCCGAGAACCAGCAACTCACAGCTGATCAACTCTAAACCAAATCTGAACACCCAGAAATCACAATTCCGTGACAATTTTAATCCAAAAGCTGATTAGCCATTAAATCATACTTAACAGAATTTCTAGTCTTCACGCTCTCCCCCACTAGAAATCGATTTCGTCCTCGAAATCAATTAAGTCATCAAATCAAAATCACAACAGTAAGGTAGCTTATTCATGACACACTATACTAGACACCATTCCTAATATACACATGTCATACTACCCAGCACAACTCAATACTAAGCAGAATCTCAATTCAGCAGCAAAATCACTTAAACCACAAATCAATCAAGCTAGAAGTTAACTGAAAATGATGCTGTCATAACTCAAACGGATGAGGCCACTCTTGTCTCATCTTTTCCTCAACTTCCCAGGTAGCTTCTTCACGCCCATGCTTGCTCCATTGAACCATCACCAACGGTATAACCTTATTCCTCAGTTGCTTCTCCTTTCTGTCCAGAATCTGCACTGGATATTCAACATAGCTTAAGGTCTGATCCAGCTCTACTTCATCAGTCCTCAGCACATGGGATGTATCTGGCTCATATTTTCTCAACAATGACACATGAAACACATCATGCATCGCTGCTAACTCATCAGGAAACTTCATCAGTCCTCAGCACATGGGAAGTTTAAAATTTTGCCCCGGGATACGTTCAATACATCAATACAATTCAATATTCATACATAGATGTTTATCGAATCGTTACCTTGCTATCTTCTAGGCGCCTGGCTCCAACCAGATTCACAGGGAAATCTGGCTCTTGAATTGTAGGCGGCGGTAGATCGTCTAATCAGGTCCACGACCGGAATCAAGACACCTTCGTCAGCCTGCACTAGAAGGCCTGACGAATTTAGCACGGACGGAAACTCCTCAGCACGGTGGCCGGAACAAGTCCGGCGAAGGGGCGGCGGTGGCGGCGCTTGGTGGCGGCCGACGGCGACATGAGGGAGAGGAGAAGAGGGGGCGGCCGATTTGCTATGTGTGGAGGCTAGGGTTTTGAGAGTGAAGTTATGACATGAAGCCCTAGACCAAGTCTAATTATAATTAAGTGATGGGCTTGAACCGGCCCAATGGACTTGGGTCAGGCCCAGGTCCATATGAACATTCGGTTCAATCCTGTCACTACGGCTTCATTATAATTCCGATCGACGAACAGATCGGATCGATCGACTCAGTTTCCAAAACTGAATATTATGATGAGAAAAACAATTTTCCAGATCATCTAGCCCAAAATAGCCGTTTAGCCCCTAAACTTTGGGAAATCGAAATTTGACCCTTGTTCACTTTTAGGAAGTCGCACTCCCTAAAATCATCTTCCTATGCTCAACACATTGAGCTCAGTTTCCGTGCGGGAATCATGAATCCAGTACTTGTGTGACCCTCAATGGTTCAGGGATACAGCTAGCTGTGGGCCCGCTTCCATTGCGGCTCCGAAATCACGATTTCGGACTTGCTCAACGGATCATGGTAAAGCGCCTAGCAACATCGCCCCATGATACCCTAGGTATCACTGATAGTGCCTGCAAGAACCAGTTGATCATGGTGGCCAGAGATTTATCACACTATTGTCTCCTCAGATAACATAGGATATCCATGCATGAGAGCGAGCGGTGAATCCTCGACAACGAATCATCGACTCCTACATGCATCGGGACCTCACCCAATCCCGCCACCTAATGACCCCAAGTGAGTCGGTAAACGAGTCAAAGTGAGGCGCCTATCATGTAGAGTCTCAATGACGTTTCGAGTGGTGAGGACTAATCAGTACAACCAAGACCTCGGACTTATCCACTCGACAAATGGTAACCACTTGGAAAGTCCGAACGAGGGTAGTTTGATCACCAGGTCACTATCCATCTGCATGCTCAGAACATCACAATGTTCCCTACCAATGAAACATGGTACTTCGCATCGCAGATGCTAGTCTCAAGCTCTGGCGGCCTTATCCTCATTTTTACGGCCCAATCGACTAGGAACATATTCAGAATGCACAGTGACTATTAGATGTGTTTCATGATAGCCATCACATCCACTATCACATCTAACATATACTATGGTGCATTCTAGGTCTTTATCCAACACAATTGTTAACATTATAATCATAATGAAAATAAAGAATTCCACAATGAAATGCGAATAACATATATAAAGATTGTCATATACAAGAGTCAATAAAACCCACACGCCACAAGTTGGCTAGTTGGGCATCTACTCTAACAATCTCCCACTTGCCCTATATCCAACTACTCATCAGACGCAGTCCCATTGTTTCGTGATGTTTTTCAAACAACGGTCCTGGAAAGGGCTTCGTAAGTGGTTTAGCAATGTTGTCCGTAGAGACGACTCTCTCAACTGCTATGTCACCTCTAGCCACAATATCCCGGATTATGTGGTATTTCCTCAGTATATGTTTGGATCTTTGGTGAGACAGAGGATCCTTTGCTTGCGCAACGGCACCCGTGTTGTCGCAGTACACCGGGACTGGACCTAGTTGGGCATCTACTCTAACAATCTCCCACTTGCCCTATATCCAACTACTCATCAGACGCAGTCCCATTGTTTCGTGATGTTTTTCAAACAACGGTCCTGGAAAGGGCTTCGTAAGTGGTTTAGCAATGTTGTCCGTAGAGACGACTCTCTCAACTGCTATGTCACCTCTAGCCACAATATCCCGGATTATGTGGTATTTCCTCAGTATATGTTTGGATCTTTGGTGAGACAGAGGATCCTTTGCTTGCGCAACGGCACCCGTGTTGTCGCAGTACACCGGGACTGGACCAACTCCATCAGGAATGACGCCCAACTCTTGGACGAAATTCCTTATCCAAACCGCCTCCTTAGCAGCAGCTGATGCTGCGATGTACTCAGCCTCAGTGGTTGAATCCGCGATGGTGTCTTGCTTGGAACTCTTCCAAGAGACAGCACCACCATTGAGCATGAATACAAATCCGGAGGTAAACTTCGAATCATCAACGTCACACTGGAAGCTAGAATCAGTGTAGCCTTCCAATTTCAGTTCACCACCCCCATAGACCATGAACATATTCTTAGTCCTTCGTAAGTACTTAAGAATATCTTTCACAGCCTTCTAATGCAATTGGCCAGGGTTGGCTTAAGAATATCTTTCACAGCCTTCCAATGCAATTGGCCGGGGTTGGCCTAGTAGCGACTCGTGACACTCAGAGCATATGCGACATCCGGTCTAGTTGAGATCATGCCATACATAATGATACCTATTGCCGAGGCATATGGCACACGTGTCATACTATCTATCTCCTCATCAGTCTTCGGACACATAGACTTAGATAGAGTGACCCCGTGGCACATAGGTAGGTGTCCTCTTTTGGACTCTTCCATAGAGAACCGCTTAAGTATGGTATCTATGTAGGTAGCTTGGGTGAGTCCGAGCATCCGTTTCGATCTATCCCGATAGATCTGTATTCCAAGAATATAGGATGCTTCACCCATGTCCTTCATCGAGAATCTACTAGACAACCATACTTTAGTTGACTGCAGCATTCCTAAATCAATCCCAATGAGTAGAATGTCATCAACGTAAAGTACAAGGAATGTCACAGCGCTTTTAACTACCTTCTTATATACACATGGCTCCTCGGGATTCTTGATGAAACCAAATTCCTTAAATGTTTCATCGAATCTCAGGTTCCAACTCCTCGATGCTTGTTTGAGACCGTAAATCGATCTCTGAAGTTTGCACACTTTATGCTCACTTCCTACAAATGTGAAACCCTCAGGCTGCGTCATATAGATCTCTTCCTTAATGTTTCCATTAAGGAACGCAGTTTTCACATCCATTTGCCATATCTCATACCAACTCCTCGATGCTTGTTTGAGACCGTAAATCGATCTCTGAAGTTTGCACACTTTATGCTCACTTCCTACAAATGTGAAACCCTCAGGCTGCGTCATATAGATCTCTTCCTTAATGTTTCCATTAAGGAACGCAGTTTTCACATCCATTTGCCATATCTCATAGTCGTACCATGCTGCTATGGCAAGTAAGATTCTAATTAACTCGAACATTGCAACTGGTGAAAAGGTTTCATCATAGTCAACACCTTGCCTTTGAGTGTAACCTTTCGCGACCAGTCGTGCCTTGTAGGTCAATACCTTACCATCAGGCCCAAGTTTCCTCTTGTATATCCATTTACACCCAATAGGAACAATTCCTTCGGGAGGATTAGCAAGAGTCCAAACTTGGTTCGCATGCATCGAGTCAATCTCAGACTGCATTGCTTCAAGACACAAATTAGAATCAGCATCGGAAATTTCCTCCTTGAAAGTCTTGGATCACATCCAACAACTTGATCACCCTGATCATCTTCAAGAAGGAAACCATATCTTTCAGGAGGCCTAGGAACCCTTTCGGATCTCCTAGGTGCGACCATTTCTGGTACTGGCTCTCGAGGCGCAGGAGATTCACTTGGTACTTCAGTTGGTTCTCGAACCTCTTCGAGTTCTACTATTTTGCCCTTTCTATCAAGTAGAAATTCCCTTTCCATAAAGGTGGCATTCCTAGAAACAAACACTTTTGTTTCGTTTGGATAGTAGAAGTAGTATCCAATAGAATTCTTTGGATACCCAATGAAGTAGAATAAGATGGATCTAGTATCCAGCTTATCTCCCACTGTCTGCTTCACGTAAGCAGGACATCCCCAAATCCTCATGTATGAGTACTTCGGTGGTTTGCCCCTCCATATCTCATATGGAGTCTTATCTACTGCCTTGGTGTGGACATTGTTCAACAACATTACCGCCGTTTCGAGCGCATAGCCCCAAAACGAGGTAGGAAGTTCAGTGAAGCTCATCATAGATCGAACCATGTCCACCAAGGTTCGATTACGACGCTCCTCTACACCATTGACGTTGTTGTGTGGCCGGAGGGGTCCACTGCGAGAGAATCCCATTCTCTTTAAGATAGTCTTGAAATTCAGCACTCAAGAATTCACCACCTCGATCGGATCGAAGTGCTTTAATACTTTTCCCTAACTGATTTTCTACTTCAG
>KV005787.1:264259-276675 GCA_001598015.1 Dorcoceras hygrometricum
TTGTCATCACCTGCAAATCATTGCAGATATGAGATCCACATCCGGTATCAAGTACCCAAGAAGTCGAATTAAGAGACATATTTATTTCGATATAGAACATACCTTTTGCAGTTCGCAACTGCTCGAGGTACTCCTTGCAGTTCCTCCACCAGTTGTCGGCTTCTTGTCATCACCTGCAAATCATTGCAGATATGAGATCCACATCCGGTATCAAGTATCCAAGAAGTCGAATTAAGAGACATATTTATTTCGATATAGAACATACCTTTTGCAGTTCGCAACTATTCGAGGTACTCCTTGCAGTTCCTCCTCCAGTGCCCAGGCTTGTGGCAGTGGTGGCAAACATCCTCAGACATGTTTGGCTTGGAAGCCTTTGCCTTGGGCTTCTTAGTGGGCTTTTCCTCCTTTGCAGGGGCAGAACGCTTCTTACCCTTGCATCTGGACCCCTTCTTCGCAGAGGAAGAAGAGCCCATAAGGAGGACGGGCTTGTCCTTCTTTATGGTTCCCTCAAACACGACCAGCATGTTAACCACCTCTTCAAGGGTGGCTGCCAGCTTGTTCATGTTGAAGTTGACCACAAAGGGGTCGAATGCAGCGGGTAGTGAGAGGAGAAGCACATCCACAGACAGCTCGTGTGGAAGTGTGACATCAAGGCCCGCCAGCTTTTCAACGAGCCCAATCATACGAACCCCATGCTCGCGGACCGAAGTCCCATCGTGCATGCGGCTCGTCATAAGCCTTGACGGCGGTGAACCTCTCATGTCGAGAGTTCCCCCCATACAGTTCCTTGAGATGAAAGAGTATGTCAGCAGCATACTTCGTCTTCTCAAAGCGCCGTTGCATTTCGTTGTACATCGATGCAATCACATAGCATCGAGTCTTAAGCTCGTCGTCCCACAATTGTATAAGCGTAGTCAGCTCCTCAGGGCTGATATCGGCAGGGGCTTCCTTCGGAGGACTCTTCTGTATCGTATAGGAAAGTTTCTCCGAAGTCAACACAATGTTGAGGTTTCGAAGCCAGTCTTGGTAGTTCAGACCGGTGAACTTGTTTCTATCCAGTATAGCAGCGAGTGGGTTTTTGATCGAAGACATTATAAAGCAGTTTATACTGAAAAGAAAACAGACATGCATTACTAACTATATATGAAAAACGCTAAGACATAAAACAAGGTCATTTAGTTTTATGAATTACCCTCCCACTATTTTAACGATTTCACCACCCTCTAATGAAATCGAGAAAACAAGTTTCCTTAGTGGGTACACGGATTCCAATCAAGTGACCATGGTCCCGAATAATATCAGCCAACCATGACCCCCAAAAGGTAGAGTCCAATTGCAACCGATGCAACCTCCATGTGTTTATCTCACGTCTAGTAAGGGCCCAATAATATGACGCCGTTTACTATCACGTGTCAAGATGACCCATCAATGTTGAGTCGTGAAGGACGGTCCCCTTAACGTCTTCAATAATATGAGCCAACGTTAAAGGGAGTTCCAACCGACTCACAACAGGTGTCAATGGCGTGGACAGCTTTCCGGCATACATAACCCCCTCAATAATATGAGTCGGGCCATGTATGCGGGTAGCATCGGCATACACCCATTGTTGATGGAAGGTAAGGATAATTTAAACAGATTTAAATTCCCTTAGTTTATCGAATAAACTTTTAATCTTGATATCAGTTTTGAATCGTATTTAAGACGAGGGATTTTATTTTTGGAAAATTTGGTCTCATGCAATTTTAAATCATAATTTAAAACAGGCGGATTCAACATATATCGAATATATAAAACTTTGGGATGATCGATCGAACGATATCAACAATATATATACAACCAAAATCGCAAAACTTATAGCATACACCTAACACATTGGGCACGGCTCTCGATCATCCCAAACATGCAATCAATCTAATTAATTGACATAAATTAAATAATCAAATTATATTGGATAATTTCCTACAAAATCATATTTTAATTATAAAATCGCATTTTATAATAAAATTGCATTTCGTCGACAAAATCATATTTTAATCAACAAAATCATATTTTAATTATAAAATCATATTTCATAACTAAAATCACATTTTGTAATTTTAATTGCATCATATTGGGCTTAAAACAATTTTAGGCCCAAAATCTCAAAAATTCCAAAATCAATTTTTGGTCCGACCAAAATCGGCCCAATATCGAATATTGGCCCGAAAACTTCATGGGCTGTTCGGGACAGGCCCGAACCAAAACCTAGAAGATAGAACAGCCGTCGCCGCCACGAGGATCGCCGGAAGGCGGCCGCACGGCGGCGGCCGCCGCCAACACACGACGTGCGGCACAAGGCCGCACGTCGGCTGCGACATGCGCGGCATGGCTGCGCCATGCATGGCGCAACCAGCGCCCCACCGTGCGTTACATTAGCGCACGGTGGCCGGCCAGCACGCGACAATGCGTGCTAGACATCGCGCGGTGGCGCGCTCGATGCTGCGCAAGCAGCGCGCGATGGCGCCGCCGCATGCGGCACCGCCGGCGTCCTCTTCCAAAAATTTTTTTTTTTGTTTGATTTCAAAAATCGAGATCTATGCAATTCAGGCAGTAATATGTATTGAAGGATCCGAGCCTGTGCTCTGATACCACTGTTGGCGTCAATGGCGGATCCGGATCCAGCTTCCCGGGGGCGCACGGACGGAAACTCCTCAACATGCTGGCCGGAACAAGTCCGGCGAAGGGGCGGCGGCGCTTGGTGGCGGCCGGCGGCGGCGTGAGGGAGAGGAGAAGTGGGGGCGGCCGATTTGCTATGTGTGGAGGCTACGGTTTTGAGAGTGAAGTTATGACATGAAGCCCTAGACCAAGTCTAATTATAATTAAGTGATGGGCTTGAACCGGCCCAATGGACTTGGGTCAGGCCTAGGTCCATATGAACATTCGGTTCAATCCTGTCACTACGGCTTCATTATAATTCCGATCGACGATCAGATCGGATCGATCGACTCAGTTTCCAAAACTGAATATTATGATGCGAAAAACAATTTTCCAGATCATCTATCCCAAAATAGCAGTTTAGCCCCTCAACTTTGTGAAATCGCAATTTGACCCCTGTTGACTTTTAAGAAGTCGCACTCCCTAAAATCCTCTTCCTATGCTCAACACATTGAGCTCAATTTCCGTGCGGGAATCATGAATCCAGTACTTGTGTGACCCTCAATGGTTCAGGGATACATCTAGCCGTGGGCCCACAACCATTGTGACTCCGAAATCATAATTTCGGACTTGCCCATCGGATCATGGTAAAGCGCCTAGCAACATCATCCCATGATCCCCTAGGTATCACTGATAGTGCCTGCAAGAACCAGTAGGTCATGGTTAGCGTACAGTACGGTCCTTTCAACACATATATTCCGATCAGATCAACGACCATTGGTAAATCGAGAGTCGCTAGAGATCCGATAGCTATGCATACATCTTGGAGATCGAATAGTGACATCGCGAGTGTTACTAGGCAAACCCATTTACCTAAAACACATCCAGTACTCTAGCCAGAGATTTATCACACTATTGTCTCCTCAGATAACATACGATATCCACGCATGAGAGCGAGCGGTGAATCCTCGACAACGAAGCATCAACTCCTACATGCATCGGGACCTCACCCAATCCCGCAACCTAATGACCCCAAGTGAGTCGGTAAACGAGTCAAAGTTAGGCACCTATCATGTAGAGTCTCAATGACGTTTTGAGTGGTGAGGACTAATCAGTACAACCAAGACCTCGGACCTATCCACTCGACAAATGGTAACCACATGGAAAGTCCGAACGAGGGTAGTTCGATAGATCACCAGGTCACTATCCATCTGCATGCTTAGAAAATCACAATGTTCCCTACCAATGAAACATGGTACTTCGCATCGCATGCTAGTCTCAAGCTCAGGCGGCCTTATCCTCATTTTGACGGCCCAATCGACTAGGAACATTTAGAATGCACAGTGACTATTAGATGTGTTTCATGATAGCCATCACATCCACTATCACATCTAACATACACTATGGTGCATGCCACAATGAAATGCGAATAACATATATAAAGATTGTCATATACAAGAGTCAAAAAAACCCACACGCCATAAGTTGGCTAGTTGGGCATCTACTCTAACAATCTCCCACTTGCCCTATAGCCAACTACTCATTAGACGCAGTCCCATTGTTTCGAGATGTTTTTCAAACAACGGTCCTGGCAAGGGCTTCGTAAGTGGATCAGCAATGTTGTCCGCAGAGGCGACTCTCTCAACTGCTATGTCACCTCTAGCCACAATATCCCGGATTATGTGGTATTTCCTCAGTATATGTTTGGATATTTGGTGAGACATAGGCTCCTTTGCTTGCGCAACGGCACCCGTGTTGTCGCAGTACACCGGGACTGGACCAACTCCATCAGGAATGACACCCAACTCTTGGACGAAATTCCTTATCCAAACCGCCTCCTTAGCAGCAGCTGATGCTGCGATGTACTCAGCCTCAGTGGTTGAATCCGCGATGGTGTCTTGCTTGGAACTCTTCCAAGAGACAGCACCACCATTGAGCATGAATACAAATCCGGAGGTAGACTTCGAATCATCCACGTCACATTGGAAGCTAGAATCATTGTAGCCTTCCAATTTCAGTTCACCACCCCCATAGACCATGAACATATTCTTAGTCCTTCGTAAGTACTTAAGAATATCATTCACAGCCTTCCAATGCAATTGGCCGGGGTTGGCCTGGTAGCGGCTCGTGACACTCAGAGCATATGCGACATCCGGTCTAGTTGAGATCATGCCATACATAATGCTACCTATTGCCGAGGCATATGGCACACGTGTCATACTCTCTATCACCTCATCAGTCTTTGGACACATAGACTTAGATAGAGTGACCCCGTGGCACATAGGTAGGTGTCCTCTTTTGGAATCTTCCATATATAACCGCTTAAGTATGGTATCGATGTAGGTAGCTTGGGTGAGTCCGAGCATCCATTCCGATCTATCCCGATAGATCTGTATTCCAAGAATATAGGATGATTCACCCATGTCCTTCATCGAGAATCTACTAGACAACCATACTTTAGTTGACTGCAGCATTCCTACATCATTCCCAATGAGTAGAATGTCATCAACGTAAAGTACAAGGAATGTCACAGCGCTTTTAACTACCTTCTTATATACACATGGCTCCTCGGGATTCTTGATGAAACCAAATTCCTTAATTATTTAATCGAATCTCAGGTTCCAACTCCTCGATGCTAGTTTGAGACCGTAAATCGATCTCTGAAGTTTGCATACTTTATGCTCACTTCCTACAGATGTGAAACCCTCAGGCTGCGTCATATAGATCTCTTCCTTAATGTTTTCATTAAGGAACGCAGTTTTCACACCCATTTGCCATAGCTCATAGTCGTACCATGCTGCTATGGCAAGTAAGATTCTAATTAACTTGAACATTGCGACTGTTGAAAAGTTTTCATCATAGTCAACACCTTGCCTTTGAGTGTAACCTTTCGCGACCAGTCGTGCATTGTTGGTCAATACCTTACCATCAGGCCCAAGTTTCCTCTTGTATATCCATTTACACCCAATAGGAACAATTCCTTCGGGAGGATTAGCAAGAGTCCAAACTTGGTTCGCATGCGTCGAGTCAATCTCAGACTGCATTGCTTCAAGCCACAAATTAGAATCAGCATCGAAAATTTCCTCCTTGAAAGTTCTTGGATCACATCCAACAACTTGATCACCCTGATCATCTTCAAGAAGGAAACCATATCTTTCAGGAGCCCTAGGAACCCTTTCGGATCTCCTAGGTGCGACCATTTCTGGTACTGGCTCTGGAGGCGCAGGAGATTCACTTGGTACTTCAGTTGGTTCTCGAACCTCTTCGAGTTCTACTATTTTGCCCTTTCTATCAAGTAGAAATTCCCTTTCCATAAAGGTTGCATTCCTAGAAACAAACACTTTTGTTTCGTTTGGATAGTAGAAGTAGTATCCAATAGAATTCTTTGGATACCCAATGAAGTAGCATAAGATGGATCTCGTATCCAGCTTATCTCCCACTGTCTGCTTCACGTAAGCAGGAAATCCCCAAATCCTCATGTATGAGTACTTGGGTGGTTTGCCCATCCATATCTCATATGGAGTCTTATCTACTGCCTTGGTGTGGATATTGTTCAACAACATTACCGCCGTTTCGAGCGCATAGCCCCAAAACGAGGTAGGAAGTTCAGTGAAGCTCATCATAGATCGAACCATGTCCACCAAGGTTCGATTACGACGCTCCGCTACACCATTGAGCTGTGGTGTGACCGGAGGGGTCCACTGCGAGAGAATCCCATTCTCTTTAAGATAGTCTTGAAATTCAGCACTCAAGTATTCACCACCTCGATCGGATCGAAGTGCTTTAATACTTTTGCCTAATTGATTTTCTACTTCAGCCTTGATTCTTTGAACCTTTCAAAGGATTCAGACTTGTGCTTCATTAAGTACAAGTACCTATACCTAGAGTAATCATCGGTAAAGGTGATGAAGTATGTGTGACCGTACTTAGTACCAATGCTAAGTGGGCCACACACATCAGTATGGATCAAATCCAATAGGTCTTGAGCACGTTCAGGCTTGCCCTTGAAGGGTTGTTTAGTCATCTTTCCCTTGAGACAAGACTCACAAGTCGGTAGGGAGTTAATGTCTGACAAATCAAACATGTCACTCCTAGCTGTTCGCGTTCCCCAAATCCAATCAAACATTCATTTTTGTATATATTGCAAATCGAATTAGCAAAAACACAAGAATATCCATCACTATCAAGCATAGAAACAGAAATAATGTTCTTTATTAATTCGGGAACAAATAAAACATCTTTCAATAACAACTTAAAATTTGACGATAGAAATAAATAGACATCTCCTATAGCTACTGCAGCAACTCCTGCTCCATTGCCCAGCCTCAAGTGGGTCTCACCCTCTCTAAGACGTCGGCTTCTTGTCATCACCTGCAAATCATTGCAGATATGAGATCCACATCCGGTATCAAGTACCCAAGAAGTCGAATTAAGAGACATATTTATTTCGATATAGAACATACCTTTTGCAGTTCGCAACTGCTCGAGGTACTCCTTGCAGTTCCTCCTCCAATGCCCAGGCTTGTGGCAGTGGTGGCAAACATCCTCGGACTTGTTTGGCTTGGAAGCCTTTGCCTTGGGCTTCTTAGTGGGATTTTCCTCCTTCGCAGGGGCAGAACGCTTCTTACCCTTGAGTCTGGACCCCTTATTCGCAGATGAAGAAGAGCCCATAAGGAGGACGGGCTTTTCCTTCTTTATGGTTACCTCAAACACGACCAGCATGTTAATCACCTCTTCAAGGGTGGCTGCCAGCTTGTTCATGTTGAAGTTGACCACAAAGGGGTCGAATGCAGCGGGTAGTGAGAGGAGAAGCACATCCACAGACAGCTCATGTGGAAGTGTGACATCAAGGCCCGCCAGCTTTTCAACGAGCCCAATCATACGAACCCCATGCTCGCGGACCGAAGTCCCATCGCGCATGCGGCTCGTCATAAGCTCCTTGACAGCGGTGAACCTCTCATGTCGAGAGTTCTCCCCATACAGTTCCTTGAGATGAAAGAGTATGTCAGCAGCATACTTCGTATTCTCAAAGCGCCGTTGCATTTCGTTGGACATCGATGCCATCACATAGCATCGAGTCTTAAGCTCGTCATCCCACCATTGTTTAAGCGTAGTCAGCTCCTCAGGGCTGATATCGGCAGGGGCTTCCTTCGGAGGGCTCTTCTCTATCGTATAGAGAATTTTCTCCGAAGTCAACACAATGTTGAGGTTTCGAAGCCAGTCTTGGTAGTTCAGACCGGTGAACTTGTTGCTATCCAGTATAGCAGCGAGTGGGTTTTTGATCGAAGACATTATAAAGCAGTTTATACTGAAAAGAAAACAGACATGCATTACTAATTATATATGAAAAACGCTAAGACATAAAATAAGGTCATTTAGTTTTATGAATTACCCTCCCACTATTTTAACGATTTCACCACCCTCTAATGAAATCGAGAAAACAAGTTTCCTTAGTGGGTACACGGAGTCCAATCAAGTGACCATGGTCCCGAATAATATCAGCCAACCATGACCCCCAAAAGGTAGAGTCCAATTGCAACCGGTGCAACCTCCATGTGTTTACCTCACGTCCAGTAAGGGCCCAATAATATGACGCCGTTTACTATCACGTGTCAAGATGACCCATCAATGTTGAGTCGTGAAGGACGGTCCCCTTAACGTCCCCAATAATATGAGCCAATGTTAAAGGGAGTTCCAACCGACTCACAACAGGTGTCAATGGCGTGGACAGCTTTCCGGCATACATAACCCCCTCAATAATATGAGCCGGGCCATGTATGCGGGTAGCATCGGCATACACCCATTGTTGATGGAAGGTAGGGATATTTAAACAGATTTAAATTCCCTTAGTTTATCGAATAACCTTTTAATCTTGATATCAGTTTTAAATCGTATTTAAAACGAGGGATTTTATTTTTGAAAATTTTGGTCTCATGCAATTTTAAATCATAATTTAAAACATGCGAATTCAACATATATCGAATATATAAAACTTTGGGATGATCGATCGCGAGAGATATGCGGTCCGTGGTTGCCAATCACGGACCTGGGTCCAGTCCTAGGTGAAATGCAATATGTAATGCAATCCTATTACAATTGCTTCCGGTTTTACAGATCTTCGGTCTTCAATATCTTTGATCGTCATCTCCACCGTCTTCAGATGTCCTCCCACTAAATATAGTAATTTACATTTAAATTGCCATGACATATATGGGATACAAATTTGTAGGGGTGGGAACGGGCCACAAACAGACTCACTTTAAATGATATCAACAATATAGATACAACCGAAATCGCAAAACCTATAGCATACACCTAACACATTGGAAACGGCTCTCTATCATACCAAACATGCAATCAATCTAATTAATTTGCATAAATTTAAATAATCAAATCAAATTTGATATTTCCTACAAAATCATATTTTAATTATAAAATCGCATTGTATAAATAAAATCGCATTTTGCCGATAAAATCAAATTTAATCAACAAAATCATATTTTAATTATAAAATCATATTTCATAACTAAAATCACATTTTGTAATTTTAATTGCATCATATTGGGCTTAAAACAATTTTAGCCCCAAAATCTCAAAAAATTCAAAATCAATTTTTGGTCCGACCAAAATCGGCCCAATATCGAATATTGGCCCGAAAACTTCATGGGCTGCCCGGGACAGGCCCGAACCAAAACATAGAAGACAGAACAGCTGTCGCATCGCCACGAGGATCACCGGACGGCGGCCGCCGCCAACACACGACGTGCGGCACAAGGCCGCACGTAGACCGCGACATGGCTGCGCCATGCATGGCGCAACCAGCGCCCCATCGTGCGATACATTAGCGCACGGTGGCCGGCCAGCACGCGACAATGCGTGCTGGCCATCGCGCGGTGGCGCGCTCGATGCTACGCAAGCAGCGCGCGATGGCGCCGCCGGCGGCCTCTTCCAAAAATTTTTTTTTGTTTGATTTCAAAAATCGAGATCTATGCCATTCAGGCAGTAATATGTATTGAAGGATCCGAGCCTGTGCTCTGATACCACTGTTGGCGTCAATGGCGGATCCGGATCCAGCTTCCCGGGGGCGCAGCGGAAGTTTAAAATTTTGCCCCGGGATACGTTCAATACATCAATACAATTCAATAATCATACATAGGATGTTTATCGAATCGTTACCTTGCTGGCGTCTAGGCGCCTGGCTCCAACTAGATTTACAGGGAAATTTGGCTCTTGAATTGTAGGCGGCGGTAGATCGTCTAATCAGGTCCACGACCGGAATCAAGACACCTTCGTCAGCCTGCACTAGAAGGCCTGACGAATTTAGCACGGACGGAAACTCCTCAGCGTGGTGGCTGGAACAAGTCCGGCGAAGGGGTGGCGGCGGCGGCGCTTGGTGGCGGCCGGCGGCGGCGTGAGGGAGAGGAGAAGAGGGGGCGGCCGATTTGCTATGTGTGGAGGCTAGGGTTTTGAGAGTGAAGTTATGACATGAAGCCCTACACCAAGTCTAATTATAATTAAGTGATGGGCTTGAACCGGCCCAATGGACTTGGGTCAGGCCCAGGTCCATATGAACATTCGGTTCAATCCTGTCACTACGGCTTCATTATAATTTCGATCGACGATCAGATCGGATCGATCGACTCAGTTTCCAAAACTGAATATTATGATGCGAAAAAAAATTTTCCAGATCATCTAGCCCAAAATAGCAGTTTAGCCCCTCAACTTTGGGAAATCGCAATTTGACCCCTGTTGACTTTTAGGAAGTCGCACTCCCTAAAATCCTCTTCCTATGCTCAACACATTGAGCTCAGTTTCCGTGCGGGAATCATGAATCCAGTACTTGTGTGACCCTCAATGGTTCAGGGATACAGCTAGCCGTGGGCCCACAACCATTGTGACTCCGAAATCACAATTTCGGACTTGCCCATCGGATCATGGTAAAGCGCCTAGCAACATCGCCCCATGATCCCCTAGGTATCACTGATAGTGCCTGCAAGAACCAGTCGGTCATGGTTAGCGTACAGTACGGTCCTTTCAACACATATATCCCGATCAGAACAACGACCATTGGTAAATCGAGAGTCGCTAGAGATTCGATAGCTATGCGTACATCTTGGAGATCGAATAGTGACATCGCGAGTGTTACTAGGCAAACCCATTTACCTAAAACACATCCAGTACTCTGGCCAGAGATTTATCACAATATTGTCTCCTCAAATAACATAGGATATCCACGCATGAGAGCGAGCGTGAATCCTCGACAACAAAGCATCGACTCCTACATGCATCGGGACCTCACCCAATCCCGCCACCTAATGACCCCAAGTGATTCGGTAAACGAGTCAAAGTGAGGCGCCTATCATGTAGAATCTCAATGACGTTTCGAGTGGTGAGGACTAATCAGTACAACCAAGACCTCGGACTTATCCAATCGACAAATGGTAACCACTTGGAAAGTCCGAACGAGGGTAGTTCGATAGATCACCAGGTCACTATCCATCTGCATGCTCATAACATCACAATGTTCTCTACCAATGAAACATGGTACTTCGCATCGCAGATGCTAGTCTCAAGCTCGGGCGGCCTTATCCTCATTTTGACGGCCCAATCGACTAGGAACATATTCAGAATGCACAGTGACTATTAGATGTGTTTCATGATAGCCATCACATCCACTATCATATCTAACATACACTATGGTGCATTCTACGTCTTTATCCAACACAATTGTTAACATTATAATCATAATGAAAATAAATAATGCCACAATGAAATGCGAATAACATATATAAAGATTGTCATATACAAGAGTCAATAAAACCCACACGCCACAAGTTGGCTAGTTGGGCATCTGCTCTAACATGGTCGACATACAACTTCGCAATTTTCTTAATCGAACACCTCACATCATAGGGAATGAAATGGGCTGACTTCGAGAGTCTATCAATCACCACCCAAATCGCATCGCATCACCTACTCGATCGAGGCAAATGAGTCACAAAATTCATAGCGATGTGCTCCCAATTCCATTGGGGCGCTTCTAAACTCTGCAACAATCCATCAGGTCTCATTCTCTCAGCCTTAACCTGCTGGAAATTCAAACATCGAGCAACAAAATCAGAAATGTCGCTCTTCATTTTCCCACTAGTAGTGAGACTTTAAATCATGGTACATCTTCTTCTCCCTCGGATGCACGCTATATCGACTGCAGTGCGCTTCATTCAGAATAGACTCTTTCAAATCAATCAAGTTCGGAACCACTAACCTTCCTTTAAATCTTAGACATCCATCGAAAGCAACAGAGAAATCTCCTGACAGACCATTCTGGGCCTTAATCTTCAACTCATGGATATACGGATCAGTCTTCTGCGCCTCCCTGATGTCAATCACAATCTCTGGTTCAACCTGAATCGAAGAAACTATGAAGTACTGATCACCCGTCTGGAATCGCCAACCAGAAGTACTCAACTGCTCATGGACTCTCGAGATACTCAAGGATGTCAGCATCGCAGGCTGGGCTTTTCTACTCAAAGCATCGGCAACCAAATTCATCCGCCCAGGCTGATACCGTATTTCGCAATCAAAATCCTTAAGCAACTCCATCCAAAAATGTTGCCTCATATTCAAATCCGACTGGGTGAAGATATACTTCAAACTCTTGTGGTCGGTGTACACCACAAACTCCTCACCATAAAGGTAGTGTCGCCATATCTTCAAGGCAAACACAATCGCAGCCAACTCAAGATCATGAACGGGGTATCTCGTCTCATGAGGCTTCAACT
>KV005787.1:313379-333040 GCA_001598015.1 Dorcoceras hygrometricum
TAACTCAAACGACGCCGCTTCTCAACGCTAGTATTGCGCATCTGCTGATCAGCAGCAAGCAATACAACGCAATTACAATCAGCAGCAAACATCACGTCACGCCTACGCCATCATATCTATCAGCAGCTCTCAAACCATCTGCTGATCTCTCTCTCACAAGCGTATCTGCTGAATCTAATTAGTCATCTGCTGAATTAATAGTCAACACTCCAAAATGTTGACTACCACGTGTCACTTTCTCGTTCGATCTCGCGCTAAACTCAAAATCTACCAGCAGCAACTTCAACTCGAACTAAACCAGCAGACCTTCAATCTAAAATCAAAACCAGCAGATCTTCATGCGTCACGCTGACGTCACCATACCTGCTGATTTCAAATTCCACCAGCAGGAGCTACAGTAACCTGCTGATAACATTTTTGCTCCAAAATCGCTACGCTCAAAATTCAGCAGGGACCTCAAAATCACGTGATTAATCCCAAATCCAACCAATTAATCACAAATCTAAACTCTCAATCCTCACACGAATGAACAGTATCTATCGAGGGTTTCGAAGAAGGAGATAAGAAATATCAGGTTCGAAAATACGCTAAGTGTTGAGCAGCACTTGGTATATAAATCCTCGAATCACTACTGTTCTAAGCAATTCAGATCTTTGCTTAAGCTAAGGCACAAATCCTCTCAAAGCTGATACCAGCTTTTGCTCTCTGCTGAAACGATGCAAGCATTCCAACGCTCTTCCAACTCATATAGCAAACGATGTCGTGCCAACTTAACAAAACGACGTAGCATAGGGACACGTCACCTCGCTACCAACGGCTGATCAACAAACTAGCAACTGCATAAAACAAAGCATCAGATCCCTCAACAGTAGATTTCTAACGTGACCAACAGCTGATGCTAAACGTTACACCCAAAATGTTGTCTTTCCAACTTACCAAAACGACTTAGTTTTGATACCCGCTAAGAAACACGCTAGCGAAACCAACAGCTGGTTCCTGATCACAAAATGTCGTCGCTTTAGAGTCCCTTAGCGCTCTCTGCTGACCATCGCAACTAAAATACCAACGTTTGAAATCCACGTCAGCATTGCTGCTGCTTCCTACCAAAACGCAACGTCTGAAATACCAACAGCTGATGCAATCGCTCATCGATGATGAAAAACACGAACAGATATCTCTCCCGTGACATCTGAACTCCAAATTCGATGCTGATCTCACCCGAAAACCAGCAAATCACAGCTGATCAACTCTAAACCAAATCTGAACACCCAGAAATCACAATTCCGTGACAATATTAATCCAAAAGCTGATTAGCCATTAAATCATACTTAACAGAATTTCTAGTCCTCACAAATCCTTTGATAACATCTGAATAGATTCGAATCTCGTATCTGAAGGTTCATCTGTTAAACAGATTTGAATACTTTGAGACATCTGCAAGTACACTGTACCTAAATCTGAGTTGTTCATGTCTGATAACCTTGGATCTGATGTACACTGAGCATTCTGTAACCACATCTGAAATACTGAAAACCAGATCTGTCACTGTAGCTTCTTATTCAAATCTGAATGCCCTCAAATCTGAAATACTGTCCTGATATCTGAAAAAAATTACTTAAATAACCCGATAGGCTTCCTTAACTCGATAGCTCAAATCTGAATCTCTATACAACTGAATAATCAAATCTGATACTGAATCAACTTTACACAGGACTTTCGGATCTGCAATCTTCAACTCAATTGCATGACGTCACAGAATCTGAGATGTTCCCTTCTCTTTTCCTCTACGAATACTTAAGATCAGATCTGCATCTTATGTTCAGTTCTTAGTCTTGTTTTTGTTATCACCAAAACTTATAAATTTTATCTTAACAATTTCCCCCTATTTGGTGATGACAAAACTTAGCAGCCTACGACTTAAAATAAATTTGAAAGATAAGCTCGAAGTCGTGCTATATTTATATACTCGAAATTTTGCTGAGTACAAGAGATTTGTACAAAGAACTGAAAATATTAAAATTAATATCCAGATCATTCTCCTCCAAACCAGTATCCGAATCCTCTGCGTCTAAGACCACTCTGCGAACCACTGCCTCTCCTCTTTTGGCTCACTTCTACTGCCTCCTCCTCCACCAGGTCTGGATCTATCACGATCATCAGGAGGATGCTGCGGACCGCGGCTGCTACCCCTTTGCCCCTTTTTGGCATCACCACCTCTATTGATATAATCAACAAGCTCTGACACTTGAGAGGTGAGGTTATTATAGTTTTCCTATGCTTGCACACGGAATTCCATTAAATCATGGGAAAGGTCAGCTTGCTGGTCTTGTACCACCTTCAATTTATCATCCATTTCCTGAGATAATGCGGCCTTTCGTGCATCTCCTTTAGAATATCTGTTGATCTGTCGTTACAATGGCACTATGAGCTCGAACTCCTTTCTTAAACTCAATCATTTCAAGTGATAAGGCAGTTTTCTGAAGCTGTACTTCCTGTTTGACACTTTTAATAAGATCTCGGAAGACATGGTCTTGTTGAGTACGAGATTCTGCAGCAGCTTTCTCAATATTATTGATCTTGGATAAGAGTTCATTTCTGAGATTGCCAATGATGCTTGTAGTCTGCATCTGTTTAATTGAGAGCTGAGAAACAGAGGTCCGTAGCTAGGCAAGAGATTCGGCGAGAACTGGCGCAGAAAGAGCAGTGACAGGCAACCCGAGCTGGTCAAAAACTGTCTCATTATTCAAAGGAATGTCAGCGGCAGTGAAAAGCATACGAAAATCAGAATAGTTACTTTGACCTGGAGACTGCAAGGCGATATCTGGAATGCACTGAGAGAAATTATCAGATTCTATAGGATCTGGACGTTGATCTTCTTCCATATGTATAACCTGATTTGCAAACACTGAATCTGCATCTACCTATACAAAGGGATCTGCAAAAACTAGATCTGTACTAAGATCTGCGTTTACCTGTACAACGGGATCTGCAAAAACTGGATTTGTACTAAGATCTGCGTCTACTTGTACAACGGAATCTGTAATACCTAAGTCTGTAGAAGATAAACTGATAGAATCTACAATCTGAATACGGTACGAGATATTATCTACAATCCTTCTAGGAATACTACGATCACCCAAAACTGGTCCAACTGGCACTAAAGCTGTACAAGGATTAAAAATTCCAACTGGCCTCAAACAACCAAACATAGAATACTGTAAAACTTCTGTACAAACTCTGTACCAACCCCAATTCTTAACTGTAGGCGGTGTCGAATTACGCAGACATTGAGCTGGCTCAATGAAAAAGCAAATCGGTGCCGGAGGGGCTAACAAAATCCGTTGAGGCAACTGCTCCCCGAGTTGAGAAACAAGAGCCGTACAACCGCATACCCATCGATCGTTTCCGTCTTCCACTAACCACGATCCTTCAATAAACCGCAAATTCCGAACCCATCATGTAGAAAAAATGGTTTTATGGTTTCTGGGAATATAAAATTCTCGATAAAAATTTGCTCCTTCGAACAACGTTGCACAACACGGCCTTGTCCACTCTAGCTTGAGTGCTTGCTTCTGCGTCACCAAATTTTTCACAGAAGTACTATGAGCAGCTGATAACAAATCTATGATTTGAAGCACCATAGCTGAACAAGGTTGGCCAAAACTGAAAGTTGCTCGATGTGCCTCCAAAAATTTTCGCAGCAATAGTTCAACTTTGCAATTATATACAATCTCCTTTGAAGAGCAACTTATACGGAATATGTCTCACCCCACGTTAATACAATCTCTTCCTTAGCAGCAATATCTTTAAGAGATTTCAGAACCGCTAAACGTCGAAGACTGAAAGAATTAAAGAATGCTGCAACTTCATCTATCACCTTTTCTCTCAACTGAACAAGAAATAAATGTCGCCGCAAATTAATTGAAACATATCACGGGCTGGATGCCTTTAATTATGTCTGGCTCAATAAGGGGCGCCTTCCCCTTATCAGCTACAGCAATCTTAGGGAGACTTGCCTTGTGCCAGTCCCCGTCCGCGACTCCTGTAATTGAGATTCCATGTCCAAATTTTATTTTCACGGGCTCGGAAGCAGTGACTGACGGAAGCATCATATCCTCAGGGATCCGCTTCAATAACTCATCTATGGACAGTGACTCTTCATCTAACGGAATATGTCCCACATCTGCCACCAGTGCTAGATCAATCTCCTTCCCTGTTTCAGTCTCTACAAGCGGAATATCTGTCTCCTTATTCTTCACTGAATCTGCCTCTGTATTAATAATCTTACTTGGTTGCTCAACCCCAGATATGTCGTCATCCTCATCATAGACAGCAAATGAGCGCTCAGAGATCTTAACTACTCTATCGTCAGATCTTGTTAACACTGGTTCTGCCAAGTCTGTTCCCATCACTACTCTCTCGGCAATATCTGGTTCCACCAGATCTGTTTCCATTTGCACGGTTTCAGTGATACATTGATCAATAATCTTGTCCACATCATCAACAGTTGTTTGTTCCTTCTGTGTCTCCTCAACATGCTCCACATCTGGCTCCTGCTCAACAATTTCATCATCAGAACCTGTTGACAACCTCAATTTTCTCTGAGGTGCTTTTCGCTTTTTAGCATGAGGACGTTCAGCTGACACAGCTGAGATAGGTTCAACAATTTGAATCGGTACTGCATCTTACAAGTGCCAGATCCTTCTCCGCGGGAGCAGCTGTCCCCGTTACTGTCCTTTTCTTCTTAACAGCTGGTGCATCAGAGGCAGCAGCTGGTCGCTTCTTGGCAACTATCTCCATTTGTACCTCATCGATGTCCTTGTTAGCAGTTGAAACAGATCTCTTTTTTAGACACAGATTTCCTTTTCACAACCGCTACTTTAGCCACGTCGAGCTCATCTGATTCACCACGAGCATCAATAGTTTTATTCGTGGCGACATAAGTACTTACTGTCTTGGCAGAAAGGATTTTCAGAGGAGGGAAGGTCTTCGCCTCTTCCAAAGTCACAGCTGGATCTCCCTTCAACAGGACACAAATTTGAGCCGCGTATCCCTTGGATCTCTTGGAGGATCTATCAGCCATCTCCTTAAGAATATCGAACAGCAGTTTGCTCCAGTTAACCTTCAACTCAAAATGAATCGCCGTCATCAACACAAAGCGTTCATGGGTGACTGCATCAAATGAACCAGCTTTGACCATCACAGACTTCGCCAGAATATCATTCAAAAAACGGAATTCATATTTCAGTTTCCTCTTTTTGCAAGAGGTTTTGACCGGCTCTCCAGACTGAGAAAACAAACTTCTCGCATCATACACCAAGTTCTTTGGTACTTACGACAAATCAGTCAATGCAGTAGGCAGTTCGAATACACCTGCAAACCTCTCCTCAGTAATCACAACAACCTTGTCGTGAATGACACAGAGAACTTCATTATCTTTCACAAGTGCATTGTCGAAGAACTGTTCCAACTCCTTTTCATAGAGAAATGATGGACATCCCAGAAAGCCACGAAGCCCAGTCGATTCTAGGTCTCTGAACATCTTAACCATCCCATCGTTATTTGGAATACCCAGGACAGAGTCGAAATTGACTTGAAGAGCGTTTGCAATCACGGAAGATGCCATTGTAGATAGTAGATAGAACGAGAGAACACCTGAAAGATAGATAATCTGCAAACAAGAAACACTAGAGAGCAGGAATGCAAGAAAGATTGAAAGTAATTTGCGTAGGGTAAAGATTAATGATAAAATGAAACGGCGTAAGGTAAACAGGAATGTGAAACGGTGAGAGAATGTGGATGTGATGTTTCGTATGATTGACAACACGTGTCAACCATCCGACGGCGTGATTTAAGATTTTGAAATAATTTTGAAAAGATATTAAAAGGATTTTGAATTTAACCGCGAGGGTGAAAAAGTAAACACGTCACAACCTTAGGATCTGTTTTGATGTGTTAGCAGGGGTATTATCAGATCTGATTCCAGATAAGTATCAACTGTGTATATATGACATCTGAGTGTATCCAGATCTCACATATTCAGCTGACTCAGAACTTATTAACTCAGATCTGTCGTTCCCCCTAAAACTGAGGTCCTCCCAAGTCTGAAATTTGACCAGATATGAAATTCCATGAAGTTCCCCCTGAATAGTAGACTCAGATCTGTTAAACACATAAGCTGTTCAACCTGCAAATTGTTAGCATAGAGACAGATCAAGGCAGTTCTAAGAGACCCAAAATGTTTCTGAAATAAGAAAACTTAGCGTCCGGTATAGGCTTTGTGAATATGTCAGCTACTTGCTGGTCAGTCGACACATACTCCAGCCGGACGTCCTTGTTTAGCACATGGTCTCTTATGAAGTGATGCCTGATGTCGATATGCTTTGTTCTAGAGTGCAGCACTAGATTTTGAGTAATCGCGATGGCACTAGTGTTGTCACAGAGAATAGGCGCTTCAGAAGCATCAATTCCATAGTCCTTTAGCTAGTGTTGAATCCATAAGATCTGAGCACAGCAGCTTTCAGGGCTAAGTACTCTGCTTCTACTGTGGAGGTTGGAATAGAGGTCTGCTTCTTACTGAACCAGGAAATCAGTCGATCTCCTAAGAATTGACAAGTACCGCTTGTGCTTCTACGATCAACTCTACTCCTGCGTAGCCTGCATCACTATAACCGATTAGTTGAAAGCTGGAGTCTTTGGGATACCAAAGACGAAATCTAGAACACATACATACAGCAAACATGATGTCTGGTCTGCTAGCAGTTAGGTAACGCAGAGAGCCAATAATACCGTGATACAATGTTACTCAATGGCAGTTCCAGCTTCGTCTATATCCAATTTGATTGAAGAGCTCATTGGGGTCGCTGCTGCTGAGCAATTATCCATGCCAAATTTCTTCAGCAGTTCTTTCGTGTATTTGGCTTGATTTATGAAGATTCCATTGTCAAGCTATCTCACTTGTAATCCCAGAAAGAACGTAAGCTCTCCCATCATGCTCATCTCGAATTTGTCCTGCATTAACTTTGAGAACTTTTGGCATAGTTTGGGGTTATTTGACCCAAATATGATATCATCAACATATATTTGAACTAACATGATATGATCAGATTTGACGAATTTAAATAGTGTCTTATCAACAGTGCCTATTGTGAAATCATGCTCGATAAGAAATTTAGATAGTGTGTCATACCAAGCTCTGGGTGCTTGCTTCAACCCATATAGAGCTTTATCCAATTTGTAAAAATAATCTGGATATGTATGATTAATGAAGCCAGGAGGTTGTGCAACATACACTTCCTCAGATAGGATGCCATTAAGAAATGCACTCTTAACATCCATTTGAAAGACTTTGAAGTCTTTAAATGCAGCATAAGCAAGAAACATGTGAATGGCTTCTAGTCTAGCTACTGGTGCAAAGGTATCATCGAAATCTATGCCTTCCATTTGCCTAAATCCTTGAGATACCAGTCTAGCTTTGTTTCTAATCACTATCCCATCATCATTTAGCTTGTTCCTAAAGACCCATTTAGTTCCTATTACTGAATTATTAGAAGGTCTAGGTACAAGTTTCCATACATTATTTCTCTTAAACTGGTTAAGTTCTTCTTGCATTGCCTCTATCCAACTTGGGTCTGCTAAGGCCTCTTCTACCAGCTTTGGTTCTATATGCGAAATGAATGCTGAATCAAAGTGATCATGCATAAGTTGGCTTCGTGTGCGAACAGGAGAGTGAATGTTGCCTATGATCTGCTCGGGTGGATGATTTCTACTCCACCGAATATCAGATCCGATTGTATTAGCTCCCTGTTCAGCTTCGATGTTTTGATGGATGTTCGCATCTGGATTATCTGTCATCAATTGATGGTTTGCGTTGCTAGCTTGTGCATCTGTCATGATTGTTTTTCCAGATTTGAGCCCGATACCATTTGATAGGAAGTGCTCGCATCTTGTACTGTCGGATCTGTTTGCACAACATCTTGAACATTGGTTGTTACAGTTCCAGTAGCTGGCACACTTGATGAGATCTGTTCCTGCAACCGATCAACGTTAGTCAAATCAATGAATACTGGGTTACCTGTCAGATCTGATTGAGAATTGTCGTGCGGTGTGTCCAGCGTTGGTTGTATCTCAGCTGAGTGTCTTTGTCGTGGCACGTCGTCACTTGATTCATCAAGGCTTGATGATTCCAGACGTGTGCACAAATCGTTGAGGCTTGCAGCTGATTTGGATCTGAAACTTGTCTCATCAAAAACCACATGTGCTGATTCTTCAACTGTCAGACTTCGATTGTTGAACACTCTGTAAGCTTTGCTCACAGCTGAATATCCTAGAAATATACCTGCATCAGATTTGGCATCAAACGATGTTAGGTGTTTTTTACCATTATTATGAATGAAACATCTGCACCCAAACACCCTGAAACATGATATGTAAGGTTTCTTGCCACTCCAGATCTCATATGGGATTTTGCCGTGCAACTTATTAATCATAGATCTGTTCTGAGTGTAGCAAGCTGTATTAACTGCTTCTGCCCATAATTTTTGAGAAATGCCGGAATAAGCAATCATAGATCTAGCAGCTTCTTTTAAAGTACGGTTTCTCCTCTCAACTAGCCCGTTCTGTTGAGGAGTTCTAGCTGCAGAAAGCTCATGTTTTATCCCAATGTCATCCAGATAAGAAGATAGATTTTGATTTAAAAACTCGTTACCACGATCACTTATTATCCGGTTGACTGTATAAGATCTGTCATTTTGTAAGCGTTTTAAAAGCCGAATTAGCTGGTCAGCGGTATCAGATTTTGATTTTAAAAACGACACCCATGTAAATTTTGTAAAATCATCAACGACAACCAGGGTGTAATTCGTTCCCCCTAAGCTCGTTACGGGAATAGGACCAAAGAGATCCATATGTAAAAGCTCTAAGCTTCGGGAAGAACGTTTACCTCCTTTCTTTTTAAAAATAGAACGGATTTGTTTACCAAGCTGACATGCAGCACAGATTTTATCCTTAGAAAAATTGATTTTCGGTATACCAGAAACCAGTTCATGCTGACTCAATTTGGCAAGTGTTTTGAAGTAGATATGATTCATTCGCTGATGCCACAGCCAGCTCTTGGAAGAGTCAGCTGCAAGGCAGATCTGTTCCGATCCCATTTTGTCTGACCAATTGATACTGTAGTTATTCCCCGATCTTTTACCTACCAATACAGTCAGACCATCTGGACTCTGAATTGTGCAAATGTGCTTTTGAAAGCTAACTGTGTAACCCTTGTCACACAGCTGACTTATACTAATTAAATTATAGCACAGGTTCTCAACATCTAAAATATCAGATTGACTCCTCTGCAGCTTTGTACCTGTTACCCTACAATCACGAAAGCAGATTTTGATACCCAATTTTACTTGGGTCCATATTGGATTACCCCTTTTGGGACCCATACTTGAATTATCTTAACAGTTTTCCCAGTATGAAAATCCATAAGGGTGTGTGCAGAAATATGGTGAGATCTGTTGAGCTTTGGTTTAGTATGTGGACCATTCAAATGTCGTCGGGACTGAGCCTTTCTCCAAACATATTTGACCTTCGTTGAATTCCACCTAGGCTGGTGAGGAACAGACGACTTAGAGTCAGCTTTCGTTTTCTCTTTATCAAGTCTGTTCTTTAACCAGCTTGGCTTAGAATTCTCAGGTCTGATATATCCGATACCAGCTTTGCCTTTTTGGTTCAGTTGCCCAGAGGTCTGGTCATCATATTTTAACGACTCACAAGTGTTGTGTATCACACTGGCTTTGACAAAATTCATCTTTTTGAGCTTGTAATATACCAGATTTGACTGAGTACAGGTCTCTCCAGCGCTACTTTCTTCACCATTGAAACCTAAGCCAGATTTATCATTTAACGGCTTTTGAGTTTCATGCAGCTTGCTTAGAGAAACAGAAGACTGGGTCCAGGAGCTCATCACCAGATTTAACCTTTCGTTTTCAGATTCGAGCTCACAGGATCTTAATCTCAACGATTCATTCTCAGACTTCAGCTTACTTAACTCGGTTTGGAAACTGTCAGTTTCCCCAAGTTGAGCGGTGCTTGGTTCTACTGAACTATTTTTCAAACTATTGTTTTCAGCATTGACTTCCTCGAATGTTTGAGAAAGCTTTCTGTACTCATGGACCACTTCATTGAGTGCGTTAATTAGGTCCTCTCGTGTGAATTCAGTGTTTGAGAAATCAAATACCTCGCCATCCGAAGGTTGATTAGCCATCAGGCAGTGAACTTCCTACTGTTCACTATCGCTAGATGAGGAGCTGCTAGATGAGGAATCGGAATCTGAATCTGCCCAATTTTTGTTGCTTTCTTCTGCAACAAGTACATTGAGATCATTCTTTCTAGTGGGCCTTTTGTCAGTTCTGGTTGTCCTTCTTTCTTTGGATCTTCTATCATCTTTCTTAGATCGGTCATCCTTCTTGCTTTCATCCTTCTTTGGCCTGTTGCAGTCTGCTGCAAAGTGCCCTGGACGACCACAGTTATAGCAATTCATATCAGTTGAAATCTTTTCAGATTTGATTGCATTATTATAAGAGAAAGAAGGGTTTATAGGATCTTCTTAGGAATTTCCCAAACTTCTTGACGAAGAGGGACATTGCATCATTTCTGAGTTGTTCGGAAGATTTTGCTCGGTGAGCACTGTTCAGATTTTGTCTTCTTGCTTTCATCCTTCTTTGGCCTGTTGCAGTCTGCTGCAAAGTGCCCTGGACGACCACAGTTATAGCAATTCATATCAGTTGAAATCTTTTCAGATTTGATTGCATTATTATAAGAGAAAGAAGGGTTATAGGATCTTCTTAGGAATTTCCCAAACTTCTTGACGAAGAGGGACATTGCATCATTTCTGAGTTGTTCGGAAGATTTGCTCGGTGAGCACTGTTCAGATTTTGTTGCCGCTAAAGCTTTGGTTGGTTGATGTCGACGGTCCTGCCTCAGATCTGGTTTCTAACTCAAATTCATACGCCTTCAAGTTCGCAAACAGATCATGAAGCTCCAACTTGTTTAGATCCTTAGACTCCCGCATGGCCATTGTCTTGACATCCCACTCCCTGGGCAACGCTCGCATCACTTTAAGTGCTAACTCTCGGTTGCTGTATTCCTTGCCCAAGCTTGTTAGCTCGATCACCACAACACTAAAGCGCTCATCTAACTCCGCCATTGTTTCTCTGTCTCGCATCTTCATGGACTCGTACTTCTGCTGGGCTACAGTTAATTTGTTTAGCTTGGTTTCATCATTTCCCTCACAGATCTGAATTAGCTTTTCCCAAATCTCCTTCGTTGTGGCACAGGTTTTGATTTTACTGAACATGTTTTTATCCAGTGTCTTATACAGAATATCTCTGGCCACATTGTCCAAGTTCGATTTCTTCTTCTCCTCAGTAGTGTATTCATATCTTCTCTTTTCTACCCATTCCGGTGCTCCAGCAGATATGGCTATAGCAGTGTTTGCCTTCATTATCTTTAGGGGTCCATCTGTAATGACTGACCACATGTCATCATCTTGTGCTGCCAAGTGCGCTTGCATCCTTATCTTCCAATCATCATAGTCTTCCTTTGAAAACATAGGAATTTTGTTATGTGAGGTAGACATATTGAAATATATAAGGCGTAAACAACAAACTGTTCAATAACTGAGATGCGCAAGCTCTGATACCAATTGGTAGGATCAATTAGGATCGAAAACAGGCCTAGGAGTTCAGAAGGGGGGGTTTGAATGAACTCCTTTGGATTTTAATTTTTCGAAACCTTTAAACGTGATTTTACAAGCGCCTTGCTTAACTCGGATCTGTGTTACCAGATCTGAGATATCTCAGTCCCAAAGCTGATTTCTCGACTAACAATGATAGTGCGGAAATAAGTCGATTAACTAGTGAATAGTGAAAACAAATAAATGCGATAAGTAAAAGTGCAAGGTTCAGAATTTGTTTCTGGAAGTTCGGATCTGAAGATCCTACGTCTCCCCTTCTTTCTTTGCAGGAAGGTTCCACTAGAAGGCTTTGATGTGTACAGACGCTGTAGACACCCGACCACTAATCCTTGCTCCAAGTGAACTCCTAGTAATCACCAACTACACGTAGATAACACTGCGAAATACACTCAAGAGAATTTCTCGAACTGCTTCAAAGAGCGAGTTCGTTACAGACTCAAAAACTGATATACAATGAAGTGCGAAACTATGAGTACTGTAAATCTTCTGGTTCTTTTATCAACATGAACTGTTTACAAATGTAAATCAGAAGATATCTCGAAGGTTGAATCTATAAAAGCTTGAACTTCAGTGTTTTTCGATATTTGAATACTGGGACAGAATATTTTGCAATGTCAAATTCCAGAGTTGTGAGAGAGAGCTTTTTGATAGCAAAGAATACGTCGTGAATCGTAGAGATTGACCGAGAGCTTCTTCATTTGAATTCTTCTGCTATTTATACTCTTTGTCCTCAACGGTCAATAAATGCAGCCAGTAGAAATAAACTCCTTCGCATATATTCATTGTATCATAGCATTTAATTCTCCATTAATGCTGTGCAAAAGGAATTTTACGCTTGTCAGGGATAAATTGACTTATATTCCAAAGCGGGTAATCATCGTATCAATCACTCTGCGTACTGTGCAACTTTACCCAAAATAGCTCTGATATTGTCTCCTTAATTCCAGGCTTTTATACGATTAAACTATGCCCGTTGATTCTTTTCAAATAATCCTTTGATAACATCTGAATAGATTCGAATCTCATATCTGAAGGTTCATTCTGTTAAACAGATTTGAATACTTTGAGACATCTACAAGTACACTGTACCTAAATCTGAGTTGTTCATGTCTGATAACCTCGAATCTGATGTTCACTGATCATTCTGTAACCACATCTGACATACTGAAAACCAGATCTGTCACTGTAGCTTCTGATTCAAATCTAAATGCCCTCAAATCTGAAATACTGTCCCGATATCTGAAAAACCAATTACTTAAATAACCCGATAGGCTTCCTTAACTCGATAGCTCAAATCTGAAAATCTCTATACAACTGAATAATCAAATCTGATACTGAATCAACTTTACACAGGACTTTCAGATCTGCAATATTCAACTCAATGGCATGACATCACAGAATCTAAGATGTTCCCTTCTCTTTTCCTCTGCGAATACTTAAGATCAAATCTGCATCTTATGTTCAGTTCTTTGTCTTGTTTTTGTTATCACCAAAACTTATAAATTTTATCTTAACATCTCTTAACATGTAGATAGCGCACCTAGGCCTATCCAGATCTGGAATCTGAAGGTACTCAAAAATAACTTCCATCGACTTAATCCAGCTCTCAGCAACAAGCGGATCTGTTGTGCCACTAAACTCCTTGGGATTCTGTCTTCGGAACTTCTCTTGGGAATCATCATGATTTGGTCCTCTGCTGTTAGAAGATTGGCCATTGCCTCTGCCGTACTGCTCTACTAACAGTTCTAAGAGTTGGGTAATACGAGCATTACTGTATGACTGTGTTCTACTTCAGGGGTGCTTCTTCTATCTCTCCCTCTTCCTAAAATCTTAATCTATAGCCCGCAATCCACCACAAAAGAACATTAGAACTCGAAAGAGAAAAGGACTCTTAACATAACAATAAAACTCACAGATCAAGAGATGCAGGCGGCGAAAGCTGCTCCAGACTGGGAAGTGTGTGTTTATCTCAGAACCATGCTCTGATACCAAGTTGTGACGGCCAAACCCATGGGAATCGATGGAATGGAGTAAATGGAAAATCGAAAGGACATTCAAGGACTAAATTTTGATATTACAACTAATGGAACTCTATATGAATTCCCTATTGTAATGGATCTTAATACAGTTTGACAAAAGATCAAAAACAACAACAGCTGGCTGTGTGGAAACGCTGGCCTTCGACAAACATACGCATCCCCCAAATCTGGTTCAACTCATGCCACCCGCCTGCCCCTGAGCTGCCTCACCTGCATCGGGAAAACTAGTGAGCCTAGGGGCTCAACAAGTAAAACTGAGGATAACAAGATCACATAATGCAGGCATAACTGATACGTATTACATAAATAAAGGAAGTCATCTGAACTCAATTCTTGCTACTGAAAATACAGATCGGAATATCAGATCTGAAATGCTTTACTCTTTGACTCATGGCCTAGAGGCTTTCTCGTGGTCCTGATGCATGAAGCACGTTATCTGAATCAGTAACTCTCTGTGAAGGGATTACAGTAATTCCATAATCCTGTCCCTTATAACGAAGGGATTACAGTCATACCATAATCCTGTTCCTTCCTGAATGACCGGGTCCTCTATGCCATAAGTCCTTAAAACTGAAACTTTACTTTCTTTACTTTAAAACAACTTTTATACTTAGCTCATGATCGAAGATCGATCGCTGAAAACTGGATGATTCAGTGCTATGAAACTCATTTTCTTCTTTAAAAACAACTTTACTGAGTGCACAGCTGGCTACGAGCTGAGGATAGCAAAACCAGCTCGGAGAGGAAACGACTTAGGAAGGCAATAGATTTGGCTAAATAAAACAGATCTCAAGCGTAAATAACAGCTCTGGCTACATAAAACGGATCTTGGGTGTGAAACGGATCACAGGTGTGAAGAACAGCTTTGGTTAACGAAAGTATCTTACGAATTAGACAAACAAATTTGGTTCTTACGATAACCAGCTCGCGCGTAGTAAAATATATTTGGTTTAAAGGAAACAGCTTACGCGCAATAAAATGGTACCATAAGCATCATAAGAAGAATTTCAGCTTTGGAAGGTCACTCAGCTTTGAGAAATCATATCATTTTAGAAATGAATCTCACAGACCGGCGGAGAAACCAGGCCAGTTCTGCTTATAACGAAGGTACTGCTCCAGCTCAGACAGTCCCTAAACAGACCAACACCACTTATTCGACCAGAATATAACCCCGATCAAACCAACGTCACCTATCTATTTAGAGTCAATGTCCAGAACCTGTACAGCACGCGGAAAACAAGAAACTTCCCTTGTCTTATCTTATCTGGAATCTGTACAACTCAGTATTTTGAAAATACAAGTGCTTGCTAAAATAACTGGTGAGTTTTCGCAAAACTAAAACATCAAAGCAGTGAATCCTTAGCTTAAACTTGAACATAAACTGGACTGAATTGAAACATGCTACAGGCAAGCATACAACAGATAACAACGAAGCAATATATGTTTTCCAGATGCAGCAAGAATCAATTTTACTTGCCTGAACTGAGGAGCGCAACGAGCAGATGGTCTTGGATGGAAATCTTCTCAAGCACTCTCGACGAGCTCTTGTATATTTTGAGAGAGAAATGAAATATTTTCTTGTAACACAAAATGCGTTATAACTCACGTAAAATCATATATGTGGGAGTAATGATTTGTAGTAGGTAGAGTACAATGACTAGGAATGGTTAGTTTACCAAATCTCTGCAAAATTAGAAAAAATTCCCTACTACTATTTTGATTTGTAAACTTGTTTCTCCATTTTATAAAAACAAATCTCCCAACCGAAATCATTTATTTAAAGAAAACTGCTCCAGCTCGGGATTATGCTTGGGTCGAAATCCTTATAGAACCATCTGGCCTTGCTTCTAAGCTGGAAGAAAAGAAATAAATCAGTTTAGATTACTGGAACTAACTTAAACTAAAATCTGGAAGCTCAAATCTCAAAACAGCCCTTAAAATAAAAAGGCTAAACAATTGTGGTCCTATGGATTTTGGGGCGCTACACTAACTATTCTTTTAAATATCTTCAAGTTATAAAATTATTCAAGATTAGAGATTCAACTCATTCAATAAATTTTAAAGATGTGTAGCACTTTTATTAGTTGATTATCAACTTTCACATTAACCCTTTTGAAATTGTTGACTAGCACATTATTTATTTAATTAACAACTCTTTCCAATAAATTAGCACTTTATTTAGTTAATTAACAACTTTTATACACAAATTTGCAAAAAATTAAAACCAAACCCCCCCCCCCCCCTTACCCCTCAACATCGGACGTCCCCTTCATTCACAAAAAAGCAACATCATTTTATTCAAAAAAAAAAAGGAACCCTAGCCCCCACACAATCCGCCGCCCCTTTTCCCCTTTACCCGCCATTGAATTCTAAGCTTTTTCAATGTAAATTCACAATAAAATCCTGGTGTTTTCCCTCTCCTTGAAGTCTGAAAAAATTGTTGTTACGTTCTCCAAGAGAAGGCAAATACACAGTTCCCTTTTAATGCATCTTTCAATCATAATATTGCATGGAAGCTTAGATCTATTTATTTTAATGTTTTGAAACCATATCTGATGAATTATATGACATATTTTTCTCTGTTTGCTCATGACATGACTGCCTAGGGTCAAGGGGAGGCAATGTTCGATGGTTTGGGGTGAAGGCCGAAGGGATCTATGGTCCTAGGAGTGTGGATCGGTTGAGGGTTAGGGCTGGTCGTGCAGAGCTCGATCTAGAGTGTGAAGCAGGGTCTATCATGTCATGGAAGTGGCAGGTATCAGAAGTGTCTCGAGTATTTCAAGCCATGGAGAGATCTATGCATGTATTGGTTGATGGAGTGGGTTTGGAGGCTAGGTTTGGGTTGTTTCGGTCATGGTTCAGTCTATGGTGGCTAGGATTGAGTCTAGGGGTCACATGGGGGCTGCGTGAGGGTCTGGTCGTGTCCTTGGGTCGAGAAAAGCGGTCAGATTTGAGGGCTCGTCCATACCTATTCCGGTTTGCTGTCTGTGAGCGAATAGTGAACTTGCAGACGTCGGGTTGATTGCTCCTATAATTATTTTTGTATCTGGTTGGTTTCCTTGGTCAGTAAATCGCGTTTGGGTCATGTATGTTCAAACTTAGAGTGATTCGGTTAATAAATGGATTTTTAGTGATATTTACGGTTCAGTCGCTCAAATTGCGGATCATCGGTGCGAAAATTGTCAAGTCATGGTTTCGAGTTCTATCGGAAGCCGATTGTCATGAATTAATTATTTGATGATCTTTTGCCTATTTTATGATTTTTAGAAATTTATTTTAATTATCTTTTAATTATTATTTATGAAAATTTTATGCTGCAGAAAACATGAAGAGGTTGATGTTTCGAAGCAAGACTTGATGTTTTGAGGCATGAGGTGAGAAAAAAATATTTTGAATAATGTGACTTGATTGTGGTTGTTATATGACGGATATGAGGCCGAGAGACATCTCGTTTTGCCATATCAAACTGACGCGTATGGACTTCGGAAAATTACCGGGGTGCTTTGTACTTGACGGGCATGGATTCCAGATAAGTATTGGGATGCTATAATAGCTTAGTACTATGATTTTATTTAGCTTGATCAAGCGACTTGAGGTTGATGGACCACAATTGAGAAACGGATTTCACCTAAGAAACTTATTATTTGTTTTAGCAGGCTGATGGATCTGTTTTGACAGATCCTGATTAAGTTTTGAATTACACAAAACCTATTATTGTGTTTCTAACAATTCCACTTAAGTGTACAGGTATTAGGAACGAAGAAGAATATCAGCAGCAGCTATATTTGTTCAGCCGATGGTTCACAATATAAACAATCAGCAGTTGGTCATGGAATCGGCAGCTGGATTAGCAATGGAGATGTCCAAAGTTAAGTCAGGTGTTCGAAATCAGGCGGAGGCCAAGTTGAACCAGCTGGAGCACAGTGAATCAGCTGGAACGATATGAACCAGCTGCAAGCGCTAGAAGAGGAAGATGAACCAGCTGGAACATCAAAAGGGAACCAGCTGGAACATCTAAGTGGACCATCGATGATGATGTCATTGGTGACGACATCATGTTCAGCAGATGAAGTTAGATCAGCTGGTGCGAAAGGACCAGCTGGAACAGACGCTGAGAAGATTCACAAGATGGAGCTGGAACGATAAAGGTCAGCTGAAGCGCTAAGCGTAGATGAAATCAGCAGTGACGTCATCATTCAGCAGGAAGCTACAGTGATCAGCAGCTAAGCTAAAGCTATCAGCAGTTGTGAAGAGAAGCGCGAAGATGAAGCGACGTCGTACAAGAAGTATCCAGTCGCAGTACAACCAGCAGTTGGTATTTGAAGTTGGCGATTGCAAAACGATTTCGCTTGAATAAGTTGGAACGACAGCGTTTTGCATTCGCGATAAGAATCAGCAGGAAGATTTTGCGATGGCGATAACCAGCAGTCGCAAGATACCAGCAGGTAGCTTGTACATCCAGACGAGAGCTTCAGCATTACATTCAACCAGTCGAGGATGCATAGCAAATGATGTCGTTTGAATAAGTTGATACGACATCGTTTGATCTACCCAGTCGTGGGAAGTCCAGTCGCAAGCATTTGAAACCAACGACTGGACAACCAGCTGCAAGCATATCGCTTCTACCAGCTGAACAACCAGACGCAAGCAACAGCACATCCAGTCGTGAGCTACAATGAACCAGCTGTTGCTATGCATCCAGTCGCAAAGATCCAGACGCAACGAAAGAATTCAGCAGAAGCGCAAAGCAGTAGTAGACATGAATCAGCAGCGAAGTAGTTGACGATTTACGAGAGATGGATGTCAACTGCTGAGCTTAATTCAAATGGCGAAAACGACAAGAAGCCTGCAAAAGAAAAGGACACAAGTACTATTCCCTGTCGGTACTTTACAGAACACTTTTGAACGGGAAGAATTTTGTGTCCAACGGGATTAATTTGAACAGAGGCTTATATACAAAGGCAGCGCCATTGAAGAAGTGTTCGAGAGGTTGTGAAACCAGACAGTTGTTGTTGCACATAAAAGAAAATCAATAGAAGACAACAACAGAGGGAAAATGAATCTGAAGTGAAGCTGTCAACCATCATTCTAGAGAGAGCTTAATTGCAGTTGACAGTGGAGCTAGATTTAGCTTGTATAGAGAAATTTACCTAGTGTGTGAGAAACAGAGAGTTGAGCGTTTCATTGTATCAAATCTCACACACAGAGATTCATTCACATCCATTGGTGAATGAATCTCAAAACGTTTTCCAACAGTTTGTTAGAGTAGATGCCCAACTAGCCAACTTGTGGCGTGTGGGTTTATAGACTCTTGTATATGACAATCTTTATATATGATATTCGCATTTATTTATATGGCATTCTTTACTTTCATTATGTGTGTAATGATTTACAATTGCGTTGAGTAAAGACCTAGAATGCACTAAAGCGTATGTTAGATGTGATAGTGGGTATGACGGCTATCATGAAACACATCTAATAGTCGCTGTGTATTCTGAACCTTGTGGCGTGTGGGTTTATAGACTCTTGTATATGACAATCTTTATATATGATATTCGCATTTATTTATATGGCATTCTTTACTTTCATTATGTGTGTAATGATTTACAATTGCGTTGAGTAAAGACCTAGAATGCACTAAAGCGTATGTTAGATGTGATAGTGGGTATGACGGCTATCATGAAACACATCTAATAGTCGCTGTGTATTCTGAACATGTTCCTAGTCAATTGGGCCGTCAAAATGAGGATAAGGCCACCCGAGTTCGAGACTAGTATCTGCGATGCAAAGTACCATGTTTCATTGGTAGGGAACATTGTGATGTTCTGAGCATCCAGATAGATAGTGACCTGGTGATCTATCGAACTACCCTC
>KV005787.1:335571-369935 GCA_001598015.1 Dorcoceras hygrometricum
CGATCTGATCGGCGATCGGAGTTACGATGAAGTCTCGGTGGTGGAGATGAACTGAATGTTCATCGTTGGACCCGGGCCCGTTGGGCCGGTCCAAGTCCAATACTTAAGTCTATTTAATTAGACTTAAACCTAGACTTAACAACACAACTCAACACTCTAACCCTAAACCTAGAAGCAAGTAGCCGCCCCTCCCCTCTTCAATAGCCGCCGCCGCCTTGCGCCGCCGCCGCCGCCGCCGCCGCCGCTTCGCCGGAAAATCTTTTCGGCCAATTCGACGAGGAGAATCCGTCCGCGCAGATCTCGTCACTCCTTCTAGTGCAGGGTGACGAAGGAGTCTTGTATCCGGTCGTGGACCGGATTGGCGTTATCTACCGCAATCTACCATGAAGAGCCGACGTTATTGTAACTACGGTTGGAGCCAGGCACAAGTGCCAGCAAGGTAGTCAAGTAAACAACCTATGAATGTCGTAGTATGTAATCGTTTTTCGTATTGATCGCCTCCCGGACATGTATTTTCTGTTCTTCCGCTGCCTCGCCGGGGGGCGTGATCCGGATCCCCAACATTGGTATCAGAGCCAGTGTTTTCGGATCTGATCAATACTTTATGCCTGAATTGTGTCTGATGTTGAATTCTTCTGAATCGAACGACTAAAACTTTGGAAGGATGGCCGAGCGCCGCCGTGCATGGCGGCGCCCCACCGCACGCACGTGCGCGCGCGGGATTGCGCGCTGGCCGTGCAATCGCTAGCAACCTCCGGCCGAGACATGCCACCCCTCCGCGTGAATTATTGCGCCACTGGCCGCCGTGCCTTCACGCTTGGATGCGCCACCCGTTGGTCGCTGTCCCGAGAAGCGTCGTGCGGCCAATGGTCTTTTGTCGCGCGTTGATTGCGCGCCTGGTGGTCGGATCGTTGCGCCGATGTGCGCCGCTCCTCGCGAGCGACAATCTTCACTGGCCGCGCGATCGTCGCGCTTGGTGGCCGGACGAGTAGACACTCGCGGCGCGCTGGTTGCGAGATGGTTCGCGACGTCGCGCGCGATGATGGCGCCCGATGGCGCTGCGTCGCGAGACACCGCGTGCGCCCTTGCGGCGCGCATGTTTTTCGTGGTGGCGCCGCCGTCCGGCTGCCGCTCCGGCGAGTCTCCGGCGATGTCGTGACGGCTGGTCTGATTTCTTCTAGGGTTTGGTTCGGTCCTGTCCCGGGCAGCCCGTGATGTTTTCGGGCCGGTACACGATGTCGGGCCCGATTTTAGTCGATTTTGAAATTTTAAGTTTTTGGGCCTAGAACTGTTTTAAGCCCAATATGATACAATTAAAATTAGTAAAATGTGATTTTAATTATGAAATATGATTTTATAATGAAATATGATTTTGTTGATTAAAATTGTTTTATCGGCAAAATACGATTTTATTATAAAATACGATTTCGTAATTAGAATATGATTTTACAATAAATAATTAGATTATTTAAAATTTTGCATGTTAATTAGATTAATTGCATGATTGGGGTGATCGAGAGCCGTGCCCAATGTGTTAGGTGTATGCAATAGGTTTTGAATGATTTCGGTTTTTTAATATATTTTGATTATCATTTAAAGTGGGCCTGTTTGTGGCCCGTTCCCACCTCTTGATAAATGTATCCCTTATTTGTCATAGTAAATTTAAATGTAAAATTACTAGATTTAGTGGGAGGACATCCGAAGACGGTGGACGATGACGATCAAGATATTGAAGACCGAATATCTGTAAAACCGGAAAGCTTTGTAATAGGATTGCATTGCATATTGCATTGCCCCTAGGATTGGACCCAAGTCCGTGGCTGGCAAAACCACGGACCGCATAGATCTCGCGATCGATCATCCCAATATTTATTTATATATGTTGATATATAGATTAATTGAATCCGCATGTTGCATATTTTAAATTAGATTTAAATATGCATGAGACCAAAATTTTTCAAAAATAAAATCCCTCGTTTTAAATTTGATTTAAAACTTATATCAAGATAAAATGTTTATTCGATAAACTAAAGGGTATTTAAAATTGTTTAAATTTCCCTACCTTCCATCAACAATGGGTGTACGTCGATGCTACCCGTATACATGGCCCGGCTCATATTATTGAGGGGGTCATGTATGCCGGAAAGCTGTCCACGCCATTGACAACTGTTGTGAGTCGGTTGTAACTCCCTTTAACGTTGGCTCATATTATTAGGGACGTTAAGGGGACCGTCCTTCACGACTCAACATTGATGGGTCAATCTTGACACGTGATAGTAAACGGCGTCATATTATTGGGCCCTTACTGGACGTGAGGTGAATACATGGAGGTTGCACCGGTTGCAATCGGAAACTACCTTTTGGGGGTCATGGATGGCTGATATTATTCGGGTCCATGATCGCTTGATTGGGCTCCGTGTACCCACTAAAGAAACCTGTTTTCTCGATTTCATTAGAGGGTGGTGAAATCGTTAAAATAGTGGGAGGGTAATTCATAAAACTAAATGACCATGTTTTATGTCTTAGCGTTTATTTTATATATAGTTAGTAATGTATGTTCGTTTTCCTCTCAGTATTACTGCATATAAAATGGTTTCGATGAAAAACCCGCTCGCTGCTATACTGGATAGCAACAGGTTCACCGGTCTGAACTACCAAGACTGGCTCCGCAACCTCAATCTTGTATTGGCTTCGGAGAAACTTCTCTATGCGATAGAGAAGAGTGCTCCGAAATTTGCCCCTGCCGATATCAGCCCTGAGGAGCTGGTAACGCTTAAACAATGGTGGGACGACGAGGTTAAAGCTCGATGCTATGTGATGGCATCGATGTCCAACGAAATGCAACGGCGCTTTGAGAAGACGAAGTATGCAGCTGACATACTTCATCATCTCAAAGAGCTGTACGGGGAGAACTCTCGACATGAGAGGTTCACGGCTGTCAAGGAGCTGATGACGAGCCGCATGCGCGATGGGACTTCGGTCCGCGAGCATGGGGTTCGTATGATTGGGCTCGTTGCGAAGCTGTCGGGCCTTGATATCGCACTTCCACACGACCTGTCTGTGGATGTACTTCTCCTCTCACTGCCTGCTGCATTTGACCCCTTTGTGGTCAACTTCAACTTGAACAAGCTGGAAGCCACCCTTGAAGAGGTGGTTAACATGCTCGTAGTGTTTGAGGGGACCATAAAGAAGGACAAACCCGTCCTCCTTCTGGGTTCTTCTTCCTCTGCAAAAAAGGGGCCTAGACGCAAGAGCAAGAAGCGTTCTGCTCCTATAAAGGAGGAAAAGTCCACCAAGAAGCCAAAGGCAAAGGCTTCAAAACCGAACAAGTCTGAGGATGTTTGCCACCACTGCCACAAGGCTGGGCATTGGAGGAGGAACTGCAAGGAGTACCTCGAGCAGTTGCGAACTGCGAAAGGTATGTTCTATATTGAAATAAATATGTCTCTTAATTCAACTTCTCGGGTACTTGATACCGATGTGGATCTCACATCTGCAATGATTTGCAGGTGATGACAAGAAGTCGACGTCTTAGAGAGGGTGAGACCCACTTGAGGCTTGGCAATGGAGCAAGAGTTGCTGCAGTAGCTATAGGAGATATTTACTTATTTCTGTCTTCAAATTTTAAGTTGTTTTTAAAAGACGTTTTATTTGTTCCTGAATTAATTAAAAACATTATTTCTATTCCTATGCTTGATAGATATGGATATTCTTGTATGTTTGCTAATTCGATTTTCAATATCTACAAGAATGAATGTTTAATTGGAATTGGGGAACGCAAAAACGATTTATACACCTTAAAATTAAAAGACGTTGAACTCGCAATGTCGAAGCACATACAACAACGATTAAAAGGAAACACGATAACTTAAACCCAGCACAACTTTGGCATGCTAGGCTAGGTCACATTTCTCTAAGTAGGATGAACAAGTTGGTTAGGAGTGACTTGTTTGATCTGTCAGACATCAACTCCCTACCGACTTGTGAATCTTGTCTGAAAGGAAATATGACCAAGCAACCCTTCAAGGGCAAGGGTGAGCGTGCCCAAGGCCTATTGGATTTGATCCATACTGATGTGTGCGGCCCGTTTAGTGTTGGTACTAAATACGGTCACACATACTTCATCACCTTTACCGATGATTACTCTAGGTACGGGTACTTGTACTTGATGAAGTACAAGTCTGAGTCCTTTGAAAGGTTCAAGGAATTCAAGGCTGAAGTAGAAAATCAATTAGGCAAAAGTATTAAGGCACTTCGATCTGATCGAGGTGGTGAATACTTAAGTACTGAGTTTCAAGATTATTTGAAAGATAATGGGATTCTCTCACAGTGGACCCCTCCGGCCACACCACAGCTCAATGGCGTAGCGGAGCGTCGTAATCGGACCTTGTTGGACATGGTTCGATACATGATGAGCTTCACTGAGCTTCCTACCTCGTTTTGGGGCTATGCGCTCGAAACGGCGGTAATGTTGTTGAACAATGTCCACACCAAGGCAGTGGATAAGACTCCGTATGAGATATGGATGGGCAAACCACCCAAGTACTCATTTATGAGGATTTGGGGATGTCCTGCTTACGTGAAGCAGACAGTGGGAGATAAGCTGGACACGAGATCCATCTTATGCTACTTCATTGGGTATCCAAATAATTCCATTGGATACTAGTTCTACTATCCCAGCGAAACAAAAGTGTTTGTTTCTAGGAATGCCACCTTTATGGAAAGGGAATTTCTACTTGATAGAAAGGGCAAAATAGTAGAACTCGAAGAGTTCGAGATCCAATCGAAGTACCAGGTGAGTCTCCCGCACCTACTGAGCCAGTACCAGATATGGTCGCACCTAGGAGATCCGAAAGGATTCCTAGAGCTCCTGAGAGATATGGTTTTCTCCTTGAAGAAGATCAAGGTGATCAAGTTGTTGGATCTGATCCAAGAACTTTCAAGGAGGCAATTTCCGATGCTGATTCTAATTTGTGGCTTGAAGTAATGCAGTCTTACCATGATCCGATGGGCAAGTCCGGAATTGTGATTCCGGAGCCGCAATGGTTGTGGGCCCACGGCTAGCTGTATCCCTGAACCATTGAGGGTCACACAAGTACTGGATTCGAGATTCCCGCATGGATACTCAGCTCAATGTGTTGAGCACGAGAAGAGGATTTTGGGGAGTGCGACTTCCTAAAAGTCAACAGGGGTCAAACCGAGGTTTCCCGCTGTTGAGGGGCAAAACGGTCATTTTGCACTGGGGTTCTGAAAAACGGTTTTTTAGATCATAGTGTTCAGTTTTGGAAACTGAATCGATCGGTCCGATCTGATCGGCGATCGGAGTTACGATGAAGTCTCGGTGGTGGAGATGAACTGAATGTTCATCGTTGGACCCGGGCCCGTTGGGCCGGTCCAAGTCCAACACTTAAGTCTATTTAATTAGACTTAAACCTAGACTTAACAACACAACTCAACACTCTAACCCTAAACCCAGAAGCAAGTAGCCGCCCCTCCCCTCTTCAATAGCCGCCGTCGCCGCCGTCGCCGCTTCGCCGGAAAATCTTTTCGGAAAATTCAACGAGGAGAATCCGTCCGCACAGATCTCGTCACGCCTTCTAGTGCAGGGTCACGAAGGAGTCTCGTATCCGGTCATTGACCGGATTGGCGTTATCTACCGCAATCTACCGTGAAGAGCCGACGTTATTGTAACTACGGTTGGAGCCAGGCACAAGTGCCCGCAAGGTAGTCAACTAAACATCCTATGAATGTCGTAGTATGTAATCGTTTTTCGTATTGATCGCCTCCCGGACATGTATTTTCTGTTCTTCCGCTGCCTCGCCGGGGGGCGTGATCCGGATCCCCAACACAGTTCTCGTCCAAGCACGATGACGTAAAACTCATGTGTATGTAGTCAGTCACACAGTTGCGGCTGGTGTGTATTTGTGGAGTCTAGGAGTTCTCACAGCTGCTGGTTGTGGGATTGAGTCTGTACACGAGTGGTAAGATCAAATCTTCTAGTGGATCCTTCCGAGGTGGAAGAAGGGGAGATGTAGGACATTGAGGTCCGAACTTCCAGAAACAAATATGCTGTGTATCGGTCCATCTCTTTAAACTTTCATCACCTGCACATTTACTTTAGCATCGCACATTCATTCTTGCATTTACATTTCAGCACTCGCATTACCTTAGCATCGCATACAGTTAGCACACAAGCACTTGCAAAGTCTCGAACAGATTTATGTTGTACATAAATCTGTTTGAGTTGTTTTAAAATATAGGATTCAGTTCTGGTATTTTCCGCATTATTTTTAAATCATACCAGATCTATCTCCGGTGCTCTTCTGGTGAGTTTTTAAATGTTCAAGAACAAGAGGTATTGCACCTCAAGTGTTTTAGCAGGGCGCAAAATTTTTAATCGCTCATTTTAAACCAGCGGCTGCTAAGTTCCTTCGAAAAACAGGGACCAACCATTGGTATCAGAGCGGGTTGTTCTTGAACGAGCACTGATTTTAAAACACATGTGCTATGTTTTAAATATTTTAACTGTTTTGAGAAGCTTATTTTATGAAGGCCAGATGTTGTTTTTATATAGAACCGGTTTTTCGCTTGTTGAACTGTCATGGGATGCGCGAGTCCCGTGTGGTTGCCAAGCTTCTATTTTCGTTGTGCTGTAAGATCACTTGGAGCGAGGCTCGGTGACAAGCACATGGGGCGAGATAGAAGAAGGAAAAATCTGAGCTTTTATCTGTACTGGTTCTTCATATATTTAAGTAACTCAGTAGCACTTGTTATTTGAAACAATATTTCGATGCTCTGATTTTTTTTTAAAATGTGTTGTTTTTGCGGATTCCAGCTGATGCCCAAAATTTTGCTTTTAAATGTTTTGAGCTCATGTTATAAAAGACAGGGAGAGTGGCGTCACTGTCATAAATTTGAGTTATGCATCAGTTCAGTTTTCAAAATCATGTAGCTTTTGCATACGGTGCTTCCCAAAGCTGATTTTGTTTTTCAAAGTTAAAACTCCTGCTGTTACGTTGTTTTTGTTGTAACAGTGTAGGGAGAGCTTTTTTTTTTGTTTTAAATATCGGGAAGACCAGCAGTTCGCTCTCTTTTTGATTCCCACAAAAAGGGAAAGAATTGTTAGAACATGCATAGTTGATTTAAGGTTTTGTGTAAATCAAAAAGGGAGAGATTGATGGATCTGTTTTGACATATCCTGATTAAGTTTTGAATTACACAAAACCTATTATTGTGTTTCTAACAATTCCACTTAAGTGTACAGGTTTTAGGAACGAAGAAGAATATCAGCAGGAAGAAGCATATTGCGCAAAGAAGATAAGCTGTTGTTCTAGCTATCGAAGAAGATGATGAACAGTCGAAGAATCTGTCCAGCATGTAATTGGTGACGACATCATGTTCAGCAGATGAAGTTAGATCAGCTGGTGCGAAAGGACCAGCTGGAACAGACGCTGAGAAGAGTAGCAAGATGGAGCTGGAACGATAAAGGTCAGCTGAAGCGCTAAGCGTAGATGACATCAGCAGTGACGTCATCATTCAGCAGGAAGCTACAGTGATCAGCAGCTAAGCTAAAGCTATCAGCAGTTGTGAAGAGAAGCGCGAAGATGAAGCCACGTCGTACAAGAAGTATCCAGTCGCAGTACAACCAGCAGTTGCTATTTGAAGTTGGTGATTGCAAAACGATGTCGCTTGAATAAGTTGGAACGACAGCGTTTTGCATTCGCGATAAGAATCAGCAGGAAGATTTTGCGATGGCGATAACCAGCAGTCGCAAGATACCAGCAGGTAGCTTGTACATCCAGACGAGAGCTTCAGTGTTACATTCAACCAGTCGAGGATGCATAGCAAACGATGTCGTTTGAATAATTTGATACGACATCGTTTGATCTACCCAGTCGTGGGAAGTCCAGTCGCAAGCATTTGAAACCAACGACTGGACAACCAGCTGCAAGCATATCGCTTCTACCAGCTGAACAACCAGACGCAAGCAACAGCACATCCAGTCGTGAGCTACAATGAACCAGCTGTTGCTATGCATCCAGTCGCAAGCTGAAGCATCCAGTCGCAAAGATCCAGACGCAACGAAAGAATTCAGCAGAAGCGCAAAGCAGTAGTAGACATGAATCAGCAGCAAAGCAGTTGATGATTTACGAGAGCTGGATGTCAACTGCTGAGCTTAATTCAAATGGCGAAAACGACAAGAAGCCTGCAAAAGAAAAGGACACAAGTACTATTCCCTGTCGGTACTTTACAGAACACTTTTGAACGGGAAGAATTTTGTGTCCAACGGGATTAATTTGAATAGAGGCTTATATACAAAGGCAGCGCCATTGAAGAAGTGTTCGAGAGGTTGTGAAACCAGACAGTTGTTGTTGCACAGAAAAGAAAATCAATAGAAGACAACAACAGAGGGAAAATGAATCTGAAGTGAAGCTGTCAACCATCATTCTAGAGAGAGCTTAATTGCAGTTGACAGTGGAGCTAGAATTAGCTTGTATAGAGCAATTTCCCTGTGTGTGAGAAACAGAGAGTTGAGCGTTTCATTGTATCAAATCTCACACACAGAGATTCATTCACATCCATTGATGAATGAATCTCAAAACGTTTTCCAACAGTTCTCGTCCAAGCACGATGACGTAAAACTCATGTGTATGTAGTCAGTCACACATGCTGTGTATCGGTCCATCTCTTTAAACTTTCATCACCTGCACATTTACTTTAGCATCGCACATTCATTCTTGCATTTACATTTCAGCACTCGCATTACCTTAGCATCGCATACAGTTAGCACACAAGCACTTGCAAAGTCTCGAACAGATTTATGTTGTACATAAATCTGTTTGAGTTGTTTTAAAATATAGGATTCAGTTCTGGTATTTTCTGCATTATTTTTAAATCATACCAGATCTGTCTCCGGTGCTCTTCTGGTGAGTTTTTAAATGTTCAAGAACAAGAGGTATTGCACCTCAAGTGTTTTAGCAGCGCGCAAAATTTTTAATCGCTCATTTTAAACCAGCGGCTGCTAAGTTCCTTCGAAAAACAGGGACCAACACAGGCTTATTCCCTATGCATGAAATTTTCAAGAAACTGTTTGATAATATATATATATATATATGCATATATATATATATATATATATATATATCTTTTTATGCATTTAATGTTTGAAAAGGAAAATTTATTTGAGTACAATTATTTTAATGCATGTGAGTGTATTATTTAAAACTTGCTATCTAAAACTCTGTGCTTGTTGAGTCTTTAGACTCATTACGTTTGATTGGTGCAGACGATGCAGAGGTTGAGATCAAGGGATAGGATCCTTGAGCGACCGACAGTCCAGCGAGGCACTTGACCCAGCGACCTCGCGCTTTCCACATAAAATTTGAAAGAATATTATTTAGTTATGCTTGAGGTGGAATACAATAGAGTGTTGATGAGATATTTTTTTTGAATTGCCGTTTTTAAAATTTTAAATCGTTGGTTACTTAATTTTTCTTCAGGATTTATGAAATTCTGAGAAATTTTTTTCATGCTTTTAAATCCCTATGAATTTTAAACACTTGTTTACATCGCAAGGGGTTTTTCAATTACAAAAAAAATTCTCAACATTTACTTTATCAAACAAAATTAGTGAGGGTGTTTTAGGTTAACAACAATATGTGGCGACATTATCGGGAATTAGGAAGCTACCTGGGCGTTCTCAACGGAAAATAGATGTGTCTCATCATCGAGAGTGTCGGAGCTAACAGCCCGACCATGACGGCAAACAAAGGTGCACTACAACCACCCGTCACCACCTATCCAGCCACGACAAGCTGAGGGGGCGGAAGCGACCCGTGCATCCTCAGTACTCTCCCTCATGAGTACAAAACACTCCACGAGAGTACAACTCAAATCAAAGCAATCGAAATGAAACATCTGGCAAGAAATCTCAAGGCTCAATATAAAATGCACATGCTCAATGCCATGACACGTATATGCACAATGACATGTCAATTCAAGCACAGGCAGCTCAGGTAGAAAACAGCAGCTCCAGATTACACACGCTCCACACAACAGATCACGTGAACTAGCACTCCATCTAGAAGGCTGGATAAATCACGCCAAAAACCAAAAGAGTCTTCAGTAGCTCGGGAATCTTATACCACAGACTACCGAACACCTTAAACTGGAAATAGCTACAACATCTCAAAATCTGTTCCCTCTACAAGAAATCAACTCGGGAAATTAACCAGAATACAACCTAGGGCAAATCAGCTCAGACCTGCTCGACTAAACATTCCAGCTAACCAAAACTGCTTCCAAACGAAGCTAAGAACCAGGACTAACATTTACAAGTCATTGTTACCAGAACCAAAGTGCAAATCGTTTGGAAAGAGTGAAAACTAGCATGCTTCGACTATCATCGCACTTCCTTATCCGATCAACCACTTGCTTCAAGAATGGTAGGGAAAAGACGGGTTTGGAGAGAGGATTCCAACTATTCAAACGATACAGACCTTTCTCCAAGCTGAGCCGTCTACCGTTGGTAATTGGAAAAAATAATGTTCGGGTGAATAGTGTCGAGGATTTCACGAAAAGATACCAGCTCGGGCTCTCAATATTAAATGAAATATCTAAGTGCTGGGAAATAGCTAATACTTGGTCAAATCTAAGTATATAACTTATGTCAGACCTCGTGCTCTAAACAGAGTAAAGACATACAAACACATGTGGAAGATATCAAAAAGCGGGTAAAATTTTCGCTTTTGGCCTGATGGTTTAAAACAATATAAGTTAAAATAATGTGATACTCAAAATATATCCCAGTTTATAAAATAACCAACACGATAGCATACAACAACCATAACATGTATCAGACTCCAACTACTGGATACAATAACGGAGCGCAGGGCATCCGCATGGCTAACTGATACATATATATATAAATATGCTATACGCAACTGGGACACGCTAACCACCTCCTGAGGCACCACCAGCTGGGTTATAACCGCGACCAACTGTAAAACCTGGGTTCCCTGAAAACAACACAAACAAGGAAACAAACCAAGCCCCAGAGGGACATGGGGTCAAACCCCAGTACGGAGAGCAACTAATATAGCAAAAGAATGCATAAGATAAAATGCAGATGCTATGCATGAGACACCCGATAACAACAGAAGGCTCGACCAACAAGGGAGCTAAGGAACTCAAGCACAGCTCCAAGAATCTGCAACAACAGTGGCCACGGGGTGTGTTCACAGTGTGGTAATGAGCCACTCGCCGTGATACTACACCCGAATACCAGATGCATCAAACAACTCAATCTGCCGTTGCCTCGTCCATGAACTGTGGTAGTTAACCACTCGGCGCATGGTGGCTAACGATCCCAGCAGGGAGATGAGAGTGCGGTATTATTCCCAGCTACTTCAAGCTCAGATCCGTACCTTATACTTTTGTACAACAATTACCACAAAACAGGCCCAAGAGATCTGGATAGCAACCTGCTAAATACACAACACACAGATCTCAAAAGCTGCACAGAAACTCACGGCCAATTACAGAAGCTCACGGCTGGAGCCACGCTCAACCAACGCAATTACTACCAAAACAACTTACTGGAAGCTTAAACCAAGGCTAGGAACAAGATCTCATCACAAGGAAACGAAGTTCTACCTGCACTACAAAACGCACAATCGGGCAGCAACTTCGCGTTCCTCAACTAGCCAACCACAGCCTCCAAAAGTGGTATGGAATGATAGAGCTTCGCAAGAGGAGTCCAACGCTACCTCGAACGTACCAAAAAACGGCCGGAAACGATGGGAATTGCCGAAGAAAAGCTACGGTGAACAGTAACCTGTGGTTCAAAGCGAAGAACACAATCGGGGAAAATATTTCGCTAAGTATGGAATCAAGTGCTCGAAATCGAAGACCAAGTCTTCCTTAAATACATCTCACAAAAACTGGTTAAATCATCCACCGACATGACCAGCAGGCACCAACAAACCAGCAGATGCAAAGAACCAACTGCTGAATTCTCAAACTCCGCTAAACAAAACGACGTCGTAGAACACTACCTACTACTGGTTCTCAACCAAAAGCTGGACAACCAGATGACTGGTTTAAACATCGCGGGAATTCTCCAAAAGCTGGTATCAGCCGCAACATATAAAACGCAGCGTTGCAACTAATCAAAACGGCGTCGCACCGCTGACGTCATCTAATCTGGTTGATAACTCTCGCGCAATACCAGCTGCAAGCTACAGTAGCGCACCACTAGTCGCAAGCTACAGTAGCGCACCACCAGTCGCAAGCTACAGTAGCGCACAATCTCTCGCAGCTGGACAACCAGTCGCAACATCCAAAAGACGACGTTTCCTTCTCGCGCTACAGTGATGTTGACCCGCGTTGACATCTTCTTCGACTGAACAACCAGCAGGCACACACACGCGATCAGATCTCACACTAGCGCTCCACCAAAACGACGTCGCTCCAACTTATTCAAACGACACCAAGCTAAACATCTCCATCGCTGAGACCAACGGGATCTTTGATCTAGAATCCTGGCCCTAGAAGTCCCAATTCTCGCCAGATAAAGGCCTAAAGCGCACAATCCCATGGAAGCAGTCCACGGAGGCCCTATAGTGGGACAGCACATCCATCCCAACTATGCAATCGAAATCCCAAAGAATCAAACGGATCAAATTCGCTAACAGGACATGCTCACCAAACCGCAACACACCATTCAACAAAACCTCCTGGGAGAACAGGCTCACACCACCAGGGGTAGAAACAGAAACGGCATCGCGCAAAGGGATGGTACACAGACCATGCTCAACAATAAACGAATCAGAAATAAACGAGTGCAATGCACCGGTGTCAAACAACACACGAGCAGGAAAGTCAAAGACAAGACATGTACCTCCAATCACCCGGCTCGGTGTCTCCTCGGTCTGCTCCCTCGTGATGGCGTTAACCTGAGCATGCTGGGGTCCTGAGAAGAAAGGCTGAGACGACTGTCCGAACCGCGATGGACCAGGCTATTGAAACGGCCTAAACTGAGTCTCACCCACACGGGGCTGCTGAAACTGCTGAGAACGGCCCCTAGACTGACCTCCACGACCCTGAGGCTGGGCCGCGGTCTGCTGTGATCCAGCTGACGGACACACTCTCGCAAAATGCCCGTACTGTCCACAAAGGTTGCAGGAACCCTGCACACCAACACACTCCGTGGACGGATGCTTGCCACCACAAAAACCACAAAACTCAGCCCGAGAACCACTGCTACTCGAGCTACCTGAACCAGAGGAGCCAGAACCCGACTTCTTCTTGAACTGCTGACCTCGGGGTCGAAACCTCTGACGGCCAGACTGTTGCGCCACCTGTGGCTGCTGCTGCTGCTGGGGCTGATAGGCTGACTGGGAGGACTGAGAAGACTACGCTCCCTGAATGGCAGGACGACCACCCTGTGGTACCTGCTGTCTGCGAGCACGACGACTCCGCAAACCTTCCTCAATGTCGATGGCACTGTCCACAGCCTCAGCGTAAGTCTTGGGCTTACTAGTCAAAACCATCTGATACAAATCTTCATTCAAGCCCTCAAGAAATCGAGTCCTCTTGGCCCTCTCCCGGCCAGAAACATGGGGAACGTATGCCAACAGAGAAGAGAACTTCCTAGCATACTCCCAAATACTCATGGAACCCTGCTCCAGATGCTCGAACTCCCGCTCCCGGGCGTTCACATAAGACTCGGGCACATACTCTTGTCGGAAGGTCTCGCAAAAACTGTCCCAAGAGATCCCAACACGGTATCTAACAAGGTACTCGAAGCGCCTCGCCACCAGCGCTCCGCCGCCTTCCTGAGCAAGTGGGTCGCTAAACTCAGCCGAAGATCATCATCATACTGCACCCGATCGAAAAGACCAATGATGTTACGGAGCCACGAGTCCGCATCCTCACTGGACTCATCACCATTAAAGACTGGAGGGTTCATCCGCTGAAACCGTGCTATCACCACGTCCATCCGCTCCACCGGGGGAGGCAAGTCACCAACTTCCTCCTCATCGCTAACACGAGTATGACTGCGAGCACTACGCCTATCCTCATTCTGTCCTGATGATTCCTCAAACTGCCCCTACCTCTACCACGACGTCTAGGCGGCATCTACGAAAACACTCAACAAGATCAAGCAAAACAGAACAGATACGGCATAGATAGCATATAACACAGAAATATGCAACACGTAGTCACATAACCAAGCACATACAACACACCACATGACATGCAAACACATGCGAAAGCTATCAAAAAGCGGGTAAAATTTTCGCTTTTGGCTTGACGGTTTAAAACAATATAAGTTAAAATAATGCGATACTCAAAATACCAGTTTATAAAATAACCAACAGGATAGCATACAACAACCATAACATGTATCAGACTCCAACTACTGGATACAATAACGGAGCGCAGGGCATCCCCCTGGCTAACTGATACATATATATATAAATATGCTATACGCAACTGGGACACGCTAACCACCTCCTGGGGCACCACCAGCTGGGTTTGATGGATCTGTTTTGACAGATCCTGATTAAGTTTTGAATTACACAAAATCTGTTATTGTGTTTCTAACAATTCCACTTAGTGTACAGATTTCAGATCGAAGAAGAAGATGAACAGTAGCAAAATCTGTCCAGTCGATGGTTCTCAAGATGAAGTTCAGCAGTTGGTTTAGTTCATCATTGTATACGGCAGCTGGATTAGCAATGGAGACGTCCAAAGTTGAATCAGTTGTTCGTAATCAGGCGGAGGCCAAGTTGAACCAGCTGGAGCATAGTGAATCAGCTGGAACGAAAAGAACCAGCTGCAAGCGCTAAAGAGAATGTGGACCAGCAGGAACACCAATAAGAGAACCAGCTGGAACAGAAACTGTGGAGTCTGCTGGAAGAAATGTCGTAGAAGAAAATAAACAGTTGAAGTCTGGCAGACGTATGAAGAAAAGCAATCGGCTGTTGGATTGAAGCGAAGAGATCTGATAACAGTTGTGAACAGTGGAGCGCTTTCAAGAGCTGGATCAGCAGATGGTTTGTGTGTTGGCTACAGTGCATCCAGCAGGAAGCTAAAGTGCAATCAGTCTAGAGCTTTGAAGTTAGCGATAGCAAAACGATGTCGTTTGAATAAGTTGATACGACAGCGTTTTGCCTTCGCGCTAAAGATTCAGTAGATGGTCTTGCGATGATAAAACCAGTAGGTACTTCTTCTAAGAATGACCTGCAAGCAGCTACAGTACATCCAGACACAGCAGCAGTGAAGTATAATCAACCAGTCGAGGATGCATAGGAAACGATGTCGTTTGAATAAGTTGATACGACATCGTTTGATCTAACCAGTCGTTGGGAAATCCAGTCGCAAGCATTTCACGACCAACTACTGGACAACCAGCTGCAAGCACATCCAGACGCAATCAACAGTACATTCAGACGAGAGCTACAGTAGACCAGCTGTTGATATGTATCCAGTCGCAAGCTGAAGTACCAGTCGCAAAGATCCTGACGCAACGATGATTCCAGCAGTAGCACAAAGACAGAAGATCAATCCAGTCGCAAGCACTTCAAGATCAACGTCTGGACAACCAGTCGCATCAATGAAAAGGAAAACCAGATGCGAAGTGAATTGCAAAGGAGCGAAAACCAGACGCAGAAAAGAAACAGCTGTTGCGCGAAGTGTTGTGACAAAGAAAAGACAACAGCTGAGCGAACAGCTGTTGAACAACTTGTTGGAGAACAATCAGTCGTTGCAAGCATTCAACGCTCAAGATGGAAAGAATCAATGGCTGAAATAGAGTCGTGTAAATTGCCTCAATTCAAAGGACAAGATTTTTACATTCTGGGAAATAGTACAATTTACAGAAAAGACAACAGCTGAGCGAACAGCTGTTGAACAACTTGTTGGAGAACAATCAGTCGTTGCAAGCATTCAACGCTCAAGATGGAAAGAATCAATGGCTGAAATAGAGTCGTGTAAATTGCCTCAATTCAAAGGAACAAGATTTTTACTATTCTGGGAAATAGTACAATTTACAGAGGAGCATTGCACGCATTTGGAAAGACGACGAATTAGCCTTGACAAGCGCAGAAGATATTTGGAATTTATCTAACGGCTATATTCGATCAGAGGCTATTTAAGGGAGAAGATTTGAAGGAAGAAGTTTGACGATTTTTGATTGAGCGAAGAGACGAAAACAGAGGGAAGATTCCTGGAGACGAAGCAGCAGACCGCCATTAGAGAGGAGCGCTTATTGAGTGTCTGCTGCTGAGTCTAGATTAGCTTGTGTAGAAGCAACTTCCCGAGTGTGTGAGATTGATTTATTCGAAAGTTGTGCTTACACTGTAATTCTCACACACAGATTCACTCGCACATTTTGTGAGCTGAGCTAAATTGTTTAGCGAGTGAATCAAAACCCATTTCACAACAGGTCCCGTCCAAGCACGATGACGTTAAACTTGTGTATGTAGTTAGTCATACAGTTGCGGCTGGTGTGTATTTGTGAAGTCTAGGAGTTCTCGCAGCTGCTGGTTGCGGGATTGGGTCTGTACGTGTTGTATAGATCAAAGTCTTCTAGTAGTGGAGTCTTCCGAGGTGGAAGAAGGGGAGATGTAGGACATTGAGGTCCGAACTTCCAGAAACAAACCAGCTGGTCCATTTCTTTAAAGCTTTCAGCACTTGCTTTTCCTTTAGCACGCATAAACAGATTTCAGCACTTGTACTTTATACTTAGCATCGCATAATTCAGCACTTGCTTATATTTCAGCACTCACGCATCAGTTCAGCACACAAGCACAGTAAGTCTCGAACAGATTTATGTGGAACATAAATCTGTTTGAGTTGGTTTTAAAATATTAGGATTCAGTTTTGGTATTTTCGGCATGATTTTTAAATCATACCAGATCTGTCTCCGGTGCTCTGTTTATTTTAGATGTTCAAGAACATTGAGCTATTGCAGCTCGTTTGTAGCAGCGCGCAAAAATCTTTTAACTCTTGAAAAAGCGCGGCTGCTGATCTTTTGATCCTATTTTCGGACCAACAAGTGGTATCAGAGCAGGTTGTTCTTGAACGAGCACTCTTTTTAAAACTCATGTGCTATGTTTTAAATGTTTTTAACTGTTTTGAGAAGCTTGTTTATGAAGGCCAGTTGATGTGTTTTAATATAGAACCGATTTTCTTTTGATGAACTGTCACGGGATGCGCGAGTCCCGTGCGGATGCCAAGCTTCTATTTTCGTTGTGCTGTAAGATCACTTGGAGCGAGGCTCGGTGACAAGCACATGGGACGAAATAGAAGTATGAAAATCTGAGCTGTTCTCTGCTTTCTGGTTCTTCATATATATAAGTAACTCAGTAGCATATGTTATTTGAAATAATTCGATGCTCTGATAGTTTTTAATATGTTCTGTTATGCGGATTTCAGCTGGTGCCAAAATTTTGTTTTTAATTGTTTTAAGCTTATGTTATAAAAGACAGGGAGAGTGGCGTCGCTGTCTTTGATAATTTGAGCTATGCACCAGTTCAGTTTCAAAATCATATAGCTCTTGCATACGGTGTTTCCCAAAAGCTGGTTTTGTTTTTCAAATTTAAAACTCCTGCTGTTACGTTGTTTTTGTTGTAACAGTGTAGGGAGAGTTTTGTTTTAAATATCGGGAAGACCAGCAGTTCGATCTCTTTTTGATTCCCACAAAAAGGGAGAGAATTGTTAGAACATGCATCGATTATTTAAGGTTTTGTGTAAATCAAAAAGGGAGAGATTGATGGATCTGTTTTGACAGATCCTGATTAAGTTTTGAATTACACAAAACTGTTATTGTGTTTCTAACAATTCCACTTAGTGTACAGATTTCAGATCGAAGAAGAAGATGAACAGTAGCAAAATCTGTCCAGTCAATGGTTCTCAAGATGAAGTTCAGCAGTTGGTTTAGTTCATCATTGTATACGTCAGCTGGATTAGCAATGGAGACGTCCAAAGTTGAATCAGTTGTTCGTAATCAGGCGGAGGCCAAGTTGAACCAGCTGGAGCATAGTGAATCAGCTGGAACGATAAGAACCAGCTGCAAGCGCTAAAGAGAAGGTGGACCAGCAGGAACACCAATAAGAGAACCAGCTGGAACAGGAACTGTGGAGTCTGCTGGAAGAAATATCGTAGAAGAAAATAAACAGTTGAAGTCTGGCAGACGTATGAAGAAAAGCAATCGGCTGTTGGATTGAAGCGAAGAGATCTGATAACAGTTGTGAACAGTGGAGCGCTTTCAAGAGCTGGATCAGCAGATGGTTTGTGCGTTGGCTACAGTGCATCCAGCAGGAAGCTACAGTGCAATCAGTCGAGAGCTTTGAAGTTAGCGATAGCAAAATGATGTCGTTTGAATAAGTTGATACGACAGCGTTTTGCCTTCGTTAAGATTCAGCAGATAGCTTTTGCGATGGCAACAACCAGCAGGCAGCTACAGTGGTGCTATATCCAGACGAGAGCTACAGGGCTTTAATCAACCAGTCGAGGATGCATAGCAAACGATGTCGTTTGAATAAGTTGATACGACAGCGTTTTGCCTTCGTTAAGATTCAGCAGATAGCTTTTGCGATGGCAACAACCAGCAGGCAGCTACAGTGGTGCTATATCCAGACGAGAGCTACAGGGCTTTAATCAACCAGTCGAGGATGCATAGCAAACGATGTCGTTTGAATAAGTTGATACGACAGCGTTTGATATGAACCAGCTGTTGCTATGAATCCAGTCGCAAGCTTTGCGTATCTAGTCGCAGTATTTGAAGTATCAGCCGTTGCAAGCAATCAACGCTCAAGATGGAAAGAATCAATGGCTGAAATAGAGTCGTGTAAATTGCCTCAATTCAAGGGAACAAGATTTGTACTATTCTGGGAAATAGTACAATTTACAGAGGAGCATTGCACGCATTTGGAAAGACGACGAATTAGCCTTGACAAGCGCAGAAGAGATTTGGAATTTATCTAACGGCTATATTCGATCAGAGGCTATTTAAGGGAGAAGATTTGAAGGAAGAAGTTTGACGATTGTTGATTGAGCGAAGAGACGAAAAAAGAGGGAAGATTCCTGGAGACGAAGCAGCAGACCGCATTAGAGAGGAGCGCTTATTGAGTGTCTGATGCTGAGTCTAGATTAGCTTGTGTAGAAGCAACTTCCCGAGTGTGTGAGATTGATTTATTCGAAAGTTGTGCTTACACTGTAATTCTCACACACAGATTCACTCGCACATTTTGTGAGTTGAGCTAAATTTTTTAGCGAATGAATCAAAACCCATTTCACAACAGGTCCCGTCCAAGCACGATGACGTTAAACTTGTGTATGTAGTTAGTCACACAGTTGCGGCTGGTGTGCATTTGTGAAGTCTAGGAGTTCTCGCAGCTGCTGGTTGCGGGATTGGGTCTGTACGTGTTGTATAGATCAAAGTCTTCTAGTAGTGGAGCCTTCCGAGGTGGAAGAAGGGGAGATGTAGGACATTGAGGTACGAACTTCCAGAAACAAACCAGCTGGTCCATTTCTTTAAAGCTTTCAGCACTTGCTTTTCCTTTAGCACGCATACACAGATTTCAGCACTTGTACTTTATACTTAGCATCGCATAATTCAGCACTTGCTTATATTTCAGCACTCACGCATCAGTTCAGCACACAAGCACAGTAAGTTTCGAACAGATTTATGTGGAACATAAATCTGTTTGAGTTGGTTTTAAAATATTAGTATTCAGTTCTGGCATTTTCCGCATGATTTTTAAATCATACCAGATCTGTCTCCGGTGCTCTGTTTATTTTAGATGTTCAAGAACATTGAGCTATTGCAGCTCGTTTGTAGCAGCACGCAAAAATCTTTTAACTCTTGAAAAAGCGCGGCTGCTGATCTTTTGATCCTATTTTCGGACCAACAGGGTTATAACCGCGACCAGCTGTAAAACCTGGGTTCCCTGAAAACAACACAAACAAGAAAACAAACCAAGCCCCAGAGGGACATGGGGTCAAACCCCAGTACGGAGAGCAACAAATATAGCAAAAGAATGCATAAGATAAAATGCAGATGCTATGCATGAGACACCCGATAACAACAGAAGGCTCGACCAACAAGGGAGCTAATGAACTCAAGCACAGCTCCAAGAATCTGCAACAACAGTGGCCACGGGGTGTGTTCACAGTGTGGTAATGAGCCACTCGCCGTGATACTACACCCGAATACCAGATGCATCAAACAACTCAACCTGCCGTTGTCTTGCCCATGAACTGTGGTAGTTAACCACTCGGCGCATGGTGGCTAACGATCCCAGCAGGGAGATGAGAGTGCGGTATTGCCGCTCGCCCTCGCATCCTGGTATGAATCAACAACAGCAATACAAGATACGAAACAATGGCTGCAATAGAGTATGAATGCAATATGGGAAATGCGTGTATGCATAAACATAACTGCTAAACAACACAGCAATCACATATGCACACAGCAACATCCACGGAAATGCACAACAGCCATCTAGCATTCAATCTCACGCCAATTCCCAGCTACATCAAGCTAAGATCCGTACCTTATTTTTGTGCAACAATTACCACAAAACAGGCCCTAGAGATCTGGATAGGAACCTGCTAAATACACAACACACAGATCTCAAAAGCTGCACAGAAACTCACGGCCAATTACAGAAGCTCACGGCTGGGTGCCACGCTCAACCAACGCAATTACTACCAAAACAACTTACTGGAAGCTTAAACCAAGGCTAGGAACAAGATCTCATCACAAGGAAACGAAGTTCTACCTGCACTACAAAACGCACAATCGGGCAGCAACTTCGCGTTCCTCAATTAGCCAACCACAGCCTCCAAAAGTGGTATGGAATGATAGAGCTTCGCAAGAGAAGTCCAACGCTACCTCGAACGTACCAAACAACGGCCGGAAACAATGGGAATTGCCGGAGAAAAGCTACGGTGAACAGTAACCTCTGGTTCAAAGCGAAGAACACAATCGGGGAAAATATTTCGCTAAGTATGGAATCAGGTGCTCGAAATCGAAGACCAAGTCTTCCTTAAATACATCTCACAAAAACTGGTTAAATCATCCACCGACATAACCAGCAGGCACCAACAAACCAGCAGATGCAAAGAACCAACTGCTGAATTCTCAAACTCCGCTAAACAAAACGACGTCGTAGAAGACTACCTACTACTGGTTCTCAACCAAAAGCTGGACAACCAGACGACTGGTTTAAACATCGCGGGAATTCTCCAAAAGCTGGTACCAGCCGCAACATATAAAACGCAGCGTTGCAACTAATCAAAACGGCGTCGCACCGCTGACGTCATCTAATCTGGTTGATAACTCTCGCGCAATACCAGCTGCAAGCTACAGTAGCGCACCACCAATCGCAAGCTACAGTAGCGCACCATCTCTCGCAGCTGGACAACCAGTCGCAACATCCAAACGACGACGTTTCCTTCTCGCGCTACAGTGATGTTGACCCGCGTTGACATCTTCTTCGACTGAACAACCAGCAGGCACACACACGCGATCAGATCTCACACTAGCGCTCCACCAAAACGACGTCGCTCCAACTTATTCAAACGACACCGTAACCAACCCAATACAAAATACACTAAACCAGCGACTGGTATTTCAAGCGCTACCAGATCTCTCACGTTGCCAAATAAACGCTACGACTGGTTTTCACTAAACAGCCAGCTCTTACCACAAAACCAGCTTTCACCACAAAATACCAAAAATGCGAAGACTTCCAGAATTGTTCCAAATGCTATTTCAGACCCGAAAATGCCAACCAAACTTACAAACAGAGATCTACACCACCAGAAATCTCTAAAAACCGATACATTCCAACAATAAATCTTGATTACAAATCCAGGTATCACAACTTAAGTTATCCCGATCTGATCTACAGTAACCACCGACCAGCTCAGCACATCCGGCATGTGAAACATTAAATCAGCTCAATGTCAACAGCTCAGCACGGGACCTTCAGACCAGCTTATATATTTATCAAACAACACGGGTAATAACAGCACGCTACACCATCCAGCTGAGGCATCAGATCAGCTCGCACTACTCGAACCAATATGCTCTACTCAACAGTACAGTACTACCAGACAAATTCAGCTCGCACCAGATCAGCTCAGTTCGAACCAAATCAGCACAGCTCGATCAACACAACTCGATCAGTCAAATGTAGCTCAATCCAGTTCAGCACGCTCGATCTAGTTCGGCACTGTTCCATAAGTCATCACACTTCAACAGATCAGCTCAGCGCTCAAGCAAACAGTTCAGCTCAGCCCGATCTGATCCACTCTAATTGATTAATCCAACGTGATTAACCTGAACTGATCTTCCAGGCCTCACACATATCGATTAGAAGACATGGGGATTACGGGTCTTTCCTACGAAGATGATCAAAGTGAAATTTCCATTCAAATTCTATCAAAACTCAGCGAATGAATCCTTCCTATTAAACACTGTGACAGGAAAAACCACAGGCTTTGTAAAAGATATATTTGAAAGTAAAAGAAAGCTTCTTCAGTTAAAAAGGCTTTGTAGAAGATATGTTTGAAAGTAAAAGAAAGCTTCTTTAGTTAAATAATGTATGAGAAATAATTTATTTTACGGAAATATAATGAGAAAGTAATTATTAAATAAAAAAACGATAAAACAGAAATACAGGAAGTTAACACAAAGAAATAGTTTAACATTGGAGTTAAAACAAAATTTTTTTAACATAAAAGTTAAAGTAAAAATAAATTAAGAAATAGAGATTTTTAAATAAAATTCATCGTTTGGTTCATGTTCATGTTCTTCCCTATATAACTTGACATCTATCACGTTCAATCCCTGGCCAGTGGTCCCTCACGGCTCAACACATCGTTGTTTTTTGTTTCTTCTTTTTACCAACCAGTTATCTGTCCATCCTATGTCTGACTCTACTACCATATCAACTTTCAAAGTTATTTGTAGTATTTGTGATGGCCTTGAAAATTGAAACAAGCACCTTTTTGCCATTTCCAGCATTTTACACTTAAGTTGTAGTGATTGGTTTGGTGGGCAACTTCTTTCTTCGTTATCCTTGGACGAGAGAGGAAATATACCCATGGAAAAAAGCCGAAAAGTTGGTAGCCCATTACGAAGAAATAGAAGATTATATGGAGTATTTTTCATTATCTTCTACTTAAACAGTAAACAAAGATACTTGTGGAAAAGTCGAGAAGCTAGTGAACTCTAAACAAATAATTAATAAATTGGACTTTTATATTGAAACAATAAACGAAGGCATTAGTGCAATATGATAAGGAAACCAATTACCGTGAAAATTACACTTGTTGAACTGCTTTTCATATTTCAGGAACCTAAAAAAGAGGAAAAAAAGAAAAAGAAGACTGCATAGAAATAATATAATTCGATTTTATATTCGATATTAAAATCATAGACCGACAAAATCGACCGACGTTTTACACACCGAGGTATTTGGATATTTCGATGCTCCATTGACGGAACAGAATATATATATATCATATTTAGATTTTAGACCTATCCACTTGGGCAGGCAAGAATCGTGAGTTGTAATTTCTCAATTAAAACGATAGATAATGCATATATGTTATATATCTATGTGAAACAAGAACACGTATCCTTTTATTCGGAAAAACAAGTTGCGAAAGTACACGTATCCAAATGAAACCTACGTACGTGTCCACCTGCTTTTGGTTTTATCCAACACTTGTCCTCCCCCAACTCACTCTTACTTAGCAACTTCGCACTATAAATAAACCTCGCTGGCCCAATACGTTAGCCCATCCTTATTTCACAGTATCTTATCCAATCAAAATTTAATTACCGCTCCATTCGTAATCAGCAGAAAAGAAGGAACATGTCGCATTTCGGGGACCAATACGGCGACCAGCACAAACAGACTGACCAGTACGGCAACCCGGCCCACAATCCCAGCGGAGGAGAGTACGGCGGACATCACGGCGCTCCTATATCGGTGCCGCCCACCAGCGAAGCCCCCCACCACCGTCGATCCGGTAGTTCGAGTAGCTCGGTAAGTATGATTGTCTTTCTATTACCTTTGAGAGGTCGGTGATTTTTACTTCCATATGTTTTTTGTACTTTCACTATATGTTCTTCCCTTTTATTCGATCCCTTCATATGCAAGATATGTTTTGAGTTCTTAAATTTGTGGTTCTTATTTTTTTTTCGGGTTTAGTAGCAGGGATTATAATCATTTGGGAGTTTTTTGGTCCTTTGTTGGTCAGAAAGTGTCTCATTTAAAAATATAGAATACAAAACTTGGCAATTTACGACAGCAAAAAGTAATTTTTTCCTTACATCTGCATATGCCTATAGTTATTAGTTAAGAGTGATCTGTTGATAAAGTGTGTTTATGATAGTCTTCCGAGGATGATGGGCAAGGTGGAAGGAGGAAGAAGGACAAGATCAAGGACAAGCTCAAGGACAAGCTTCCCGGAGGCCACAAGGATGACCAGCCGCAGCACGCCACTGGCTACGGCGGAGTCCAGGGCCAACATCCGACCGGATACGGCGGACACCAGGAACCTGAGAAGAAGGGGTTTGTAGACAAAATCAAGGAGAAGCTGCCCGGTGGCCACAACAACTGAGTTATACATTGTATATATATATATATATGCTTACAAATATGTGTGTGTGTGTCCATGTGTGTTAATTATTGCGTGCAATAAGCGGCAAGCCATGCTTAACTCGCTGTTTAAGTGGAGGATATGGGCATGTGTACTCGTCGTGTTTCCTTATGTGTAATTTTACTGTTTTTATATGAGAATATGAGTTTGGTATTTTATTTTGATCATGTGGTTGTGACCCGACTATAGCTACAGATGAGCTGAATATTGGGTAATTCTCGCTTTTTTGTTTCCGATAGGAGATCCCATCTCTCCGCTCGTCCCGACAGGAATACCCTCTTCCAGTTTGGAAAACGTCGTTGAATGGTTGAAAATAAAATCATGTACGAATTAACGCGCAAGACTCCAGTAATGATATTATAAAAACTTTGACCCTGCGTAACTGTAAGGTAAATTTGTTTATAAATCCCTCAGATTTAAATTCCTCAGATTTAAATTTGATTTTTTTCTTGTTTCATCTTGGAATCACATTTTTGTATCCGGTCTGTGGATCAATTGTGAGATGGTGTATAAACTTAGCAGCATCCAACGGGAGCCGAAATAATACGATCTGCGTGGCCATTATGAGACTGTATATAAAAGCTTAGCATCCAACGGAGTCCTCGACTGCTTATGAACCCTGAGGTACCTATATAGGTGATTAAGCGATTTCAGCTGCTTTGCTGGTCCTATGCTCTGGTAGTCAGATTGGAGAAAATGCTACATAATATTAGATATTATATGATGTTTTGGATATTATCTATTCTTTGATAATCAAATATGTATTTTATTTTGGTAGTGACATCATTAGTTTCTGCAGTCATAATTGGTACAATATGAGTTCAATAAGTGATGATCTGCAAGTAAGTTATAGCCCATTGTGCTAGCCCTGTACGTTTCGATGATCTTCCTATTACTTTGAAAACGTAAGCCATCGGTTTCAGATATAAGGTTGTAAGGTTATCATTACTGTTTGAACAATTAGACATTGAACTCGCATTCACATCGATCCAATTGCAGGAGAGAGCTCTACCAACCGAGTAATATTCCCATAAGACATTGATATCCCTTTTTGTACCTTTCCTCCCGAAGCTATGGGACTATTTTGTGGAGTTTCTAAAAAGTTGTCTATTTAAATAGTAACAAATATTTATTAATGTAGTTCTTATTTTATATCCAAAATTTAATGCTACCGTATCAAATCTAAAATTACTTTATATTTAAATGTATATTGAAACAATATTTTCAAAATTAAATATGGGTTCATGGAGTGTAATTCGTTTTTTTTTTTTATGATAGGAACTGAAATTAAAATTATGAGATTCGAAGTGAGTTTACCCTCGGTTTTTGCCTTATTTCTTTAATAAAAACTATTAACCATATTTTAGTATAAACAATTAGTATTGTGATAAACTAATCATAAATATTTAATACTCGTGTCCAAATTCCTAAGATAAATGGAAAAAATATGTGAATCTATTCACTCCGTTTTATTTTGGATTCTATGTTTTAGATTTTGGTCATTTAAAAAAGTGACCCCAATCAATTTTATTAAAATGAAGGGAGTTAACTTTTATTTTTTTAAAAAAAATAAAGAGTGAATTTATTAAGATAGTACCTAAAATTGTTGAATATTTTGACAGAAATATTTTTCTCAAGAGGTTTCTGTGTCTGAATATGTAAATGATATTTGTTGATTTCATAATAATATGAACAAGAAAATGATGTGGATGACGTTGGTGTTGGTGTCATGCTCTTGGATGATGTGGAGCACATTGTTATGCAACATGGGTTTAATGTTGGGCCTAGTGATGATATGTTTTTGTTCACTGACGGTTCTACACTTATCATCGGTCAGGAGTTCTCAAGCAAGGCTGCCGTGCAAAAGGAGTTATCTAAAAGTGCTTTGAACTCCTCATTCGAATGCAACATTGTCAAGTCATCTCCAAGTATATATGTTGTTCGGTGCATTAATAAAGGTTGTACGTGGAGAATCTGGACTTCAAAAGTCAGAGACTCCACACTTTTTTCAATTCGAACCTACTGCAACACATACATGTGATTTGACAGGACTATGTATGAGACACCGACAATAAAGTTTATCCGTTGTCTGTGACATGTTGGTGGAGAACTTTGAAGGACAACAAGTTACTCTCCAACCGAGATTTATTAAAGTAAACAACTTGCTTGTGATATCTTCAGAGATGATCTTGAATAAAGTTTTGCTATTCTACCTTTTTATCTGAGTATGGTGAAAAAAATGAATCCAGATAGCATAACTGATTTAGTACTTGATGAGGATAGTATATTCGAATATATGTTCCTAGTTTTTGGTGATTGTGTAGAAAAGCTATCGATGCATGAGAAACGTAGTCACCATTGATGGTACATGGTTGATGTTGAATCTACTGCTTCATGGATTTTTTTTTGACGAAGCTACTTGTAAGGAAGATGCTCATAATCAGGGATTAAGTACACAATTAGTGTTAAAATTCGGAACCTTAAAAGTGGGTTAAATTTTTTTTTGTCCTGATACAAAAATGGAGACTAAAAATATTCGAATACTCAAAATATAAATACTAGTCCTTTAAAACTGTTTACAAATACAAGCAGAGCTAAAATGCTCACATTACATGTGAAAATCCAGATAATAAACTGTAACGCCCAGAAGTCCATAAGACGACAAAGATAAAGTTAAATTGTTTGAAGGGTTAAATGGTTATTTAACGTCATTGTATTTTGCTATTTAGAGCAAATCAGCTGGCATCTGTGCCGATTTTTGATTCAGCTCAGGAATACGGTTCACAGAAAGAGATCTGGAAGAATAAAATCAAGAACGGGTCAGTTATAAGCTGATTTTAAAATGAACCTGTTCAGTCCAGACTTCTTTTGAAAGCAGAGTAGCACTTTTAAACTGGTAATAACTCTTTCAAAAGATATTGTATAATAAACAAAATATCTTTCTCATATAAATACACGTAAAGGTGCTTTTCACCAACACAAACACACATAAATTCTTTGAAAGATTTCTTTTTAAGCGGTGAGTGCTGTTGAAAAGCTCTCGACCTACCGAATCTTCAAAGTTCTCCAAAGTACTTTTAATCGTGCTTGAGGTGTGTTCAAAGTCGGTTCCTGTCAACCTGTGATCATCTTAGAGGCAAGTAAACTCTGTTTTTGCTGCATCTTGGAAAACATACTAAGTTTCTTGCATGTTTGAATCGGTTTTCAAAGTTTTAAAAAGAGGTTGATGTTTTGTGAAAAGTGGAAAATGATTTCCAATATGTTGGAAGCGTGTTTGCAAATGTTGTCGTTCTTTGGTGTTTGACAGATAAGGATTTTTACTGAATGTTGTGTTAGTTTTTCTTTCAAAGCAATGAGATGTACATAAGAAGCTTGTATGCATGTAATTCAAGATGTTTCTTTCGAGCATGATGTGCTATCTGGCCAAAGACGTAGTCCAAACCGATAATCTAAGCTGATCTAAATGGAATCCTACTCCAAACTGATAAGCTACGCTGGTCTGTTGAACTTTGTTCTGAACCGGTAGCCGTGTCGTATGGTTATTCTAATCTGGATTGGTCCAATTGTTCTGGACTGATCTGAACAGTTATAATTGTTGTTTCAAAGTTGTTCTAAGCTCGTGTTCTATTTTCTATTCTGAGCTGGCCTAAGTTCGCAATATGTTCACTGCTCCGAGCTGATATGAACTCGCGATCCGATTCAGTTTAGGTCCACTCTGAACTAACTAAGATTAACCTTTGATTTTACTAATTTTGCTTCTAATGAGTAACTTTAATCTATTCTGAGCTCCAACTAGTTTTCGTCAAGTAAACAGTTCATCAACTGAGGACTCTATTAATAGTACGAGTTGATTCCAGTTTTTTTCTTCAGTTTAATTCAATGTACTCCCAAGCTTAGTTTAAATATTAAAGGAGCTTTAAAGGATTGAACCACATATATGAGTGATCTTATTCAGATCGGAGAAGAGTATTTTAAGAAAGTTTTAAAGTAAATATATATTTAAAAAGTTTTAGTGATCTGTAGAGGATAACAGACGGTCAGTTTGTGGGCATGCGAATGCCAGCTGACGGGCAGAGGTGCCCCGCCAAATTACGGGTGTATGGATGACGACCGATGGATCGGGGTGCCCCACCAATATGAATGAGAATGTGCGAAATATCGCCAATCCTGGTTCCAAAAGAGCTTGATCAAAGACTATGACCTAAGAAAAGCTTCCGAGCCACATTTCATAAAATAAAATGATGAATTATTATGGGTTGTTCTACAACTGCAGGATTTGATTTCGCATCATAATGTACAGTTTGGAAACTATGCACATCTTCCCCATCTGATTGTCGATCGAGATTATGATGAAACCACAACGATGGATTAAAAGCTGGTTGGATCGGGCTTGGGCTTGCCTTGAGCCCATCAACCTAGTTTTAGCCCACGAAATATCTATAAATAGTAGGCGAGGGAGGGGATGAAACATGCACCAAGTTAAACAACCAAAGATTGCTTAACTGTTCTCTCCCCCTCTCCTCTCCTCTTGGTCGTCGTCGTCACCTGTCAACGATGTCGCCGCCGCCGCTCCCTGTCGTCACCGTTGTCACACATTGTTGTGATCAACTCGGTAAAGAGATTCTGTCCGTAAAAATTTTGCTGGTTTTCTAGTGGAAGCCAACAAAGGAGTAGGGATTCCAGTCGTGGACCAGATTAGACTCGTTGAAGGGAAATCCCCCTCTGAGGATTGGTCAGAGCTGGGCGCCTACTTGTCAGGCCTCGTGCACAACACAGAGTTAAATCACGTAAAACATAGCGGAAGAACTTTAAAAAGTGGCTAAAATTTTTCGCTTTTGGCCTGACGAATAAAACATAATTTTAAAATACCACAATATGTCAAAATATCCCAGTTAATAGAAATACACAACGCTAAAAGCCATAATAAAACAGTACATCATTAAACAAGTATCAGTCAACTAATACAGCAACTGAATACACAAAGCACGGGACACTCCCCGGCTAATAGAACTGATACATATATGCTATACACTAACTGGGACACTCTAAGCACGACCTGGGGCACCTACAGCTGGATCAACACCAAGACCAGCAGAATAACCTGGGAGACCTGAACAACAAGCACACAAACAAAACAACCAGCCCAAGAGGGACATCAGGGTCAAACCGCAGTACGAAGAGCTACAAAATACAGCTAACAGATATAGCATGCAATATATCATGTCGTGCAAATACATGAGCGGTACAAAGATAGTCGATAACAACCGGAAGGCCAAACGAAATAGTAAACAGCAACTGTGACACATCACCGGGCTTCGGAAGCGACCCGATCGCACCCCGTGGAAAATAGAGTGGCTCATCGTCAACACACGCGCGGGCGCCACCCGCCGGGTTGCACGGAATTGCAAGTGGACCAAGCACCCGCCAACCTCTATCTAGGTCACTGCAACTGAGGACTGGGAACAACTCAACCAACATCCTCCAGCTGCACTCAATCGTGGTTATGCAACACAGCACCGCGCCACGAGAGAAGAGCTCCAACAGAGCAACATGTATAGCATGGCTGTCAAGGGAATCAAGGGCCCAATATGCTATGCAGATGCATTACAATGCTCAACATGAAATGGATGCTTGCAATGCCAATAACTACATACAACAGCATACTGTAATACGCATATATGGCCGCACAACAAGAATACAACCATGCAGGATACAACCAGCTCAGCTACAACAAGCAATAAGCACAACAATTCAGCCAATAGACATGCAGAATACACACAACTCTGCCTCAACACAAATACCAGGCGCAGCTGTACAATACACACATAACACATTCCCATGCCTATCTCAAAGCTGAATTACAAGCTCGATTCGTACCTCACATGACAAAATGCCTCCAACAGATTCCTCCAGCTAACGGTACCAGCTACCCGCTCAACTCAGATCCCTCACGGCTCCCACAAAATGTTGGCACACAATGGAGGATCCGGATCCCGTTTCTCGGGGCGCAGCGGAAGTTTCAAAATATTGCCCGAGAAACGTTCAATACATTAAAACAATCCTATAAACATTCATAGGGCGTTCATAGAATCGTTACCTTGCTGGCGTCTAGGCGCCTGGCTCCAACCAGAATTCGCAAGGAAATCTGGCTCTTGAATTGTAGGCGGCGGTAGATCCTCCTAATCAGGTCCATGACTGGAATCAAGACACCTTCGTCAGCCTGCACTAGAAGGACTTATGAATTCTGGCACGGACGGAAACTCCTCGTCGCGGTGATCAAAACAAGTCCGATCACACGACGAACGGACGGCGGCGGCGCGGCGGAGGCGCAGCGGTGGCCGGCGGCCGTGCGTGAGGTTTGGGAGGAGCGGCGGCGGTTTTTGGAGATTGGAGTCTAGGGTTTGATTGAATGATTCGTTGTTTAGCCCTAGACCATCTCTACTAATTAAAGATGGTTCATGGGCTTGAACCGGCCCAATTGGACTTGGGTCAGGCCCAAGTCCATATGAACATTCGGTTCATTCAAATCACCACGGTTTCATCATAACTTCGATCGACGATCAGATCGGACCGATCGAATCAGTTTCCAAAACTGAGCATTATGATGCGACAAACAATTTTTCAGATACCTAGTCCAAAATGACGGTTTTGCCCCTCAACAGTGGGAAATCGCAATTTGACCCCTGTTGACTTTTAGGAAGTCGCACTCCCTAAAATCCTCTTCCTATGCTCAACACATTGAGCTCAGTTTCCGTGCGGGAATCATGAATCCAATACTTGTGTGACCCTCAATGGTTCAGGGATACAGCTAGCCGTGGGCCCACAATCATTGTGGCTCCGAAATCATAATTTCGGACTTGCCCATCGGATCATGGTAAAGCTCCTAGAAACATCGCCCCATGATCCCCTAGGTATCACTGATAGTTCCTGCAAGAACCAGTTGGTCGTGGTTAGCGTACAGTACGGTCCTTTCAACACATATATCCCGATCAGATCAACGACCATTGGTAAATCGAGAGTCGCTAGAATCCGATAGCTATGCATACATCTTGGAGATCAAATAGTGACATCGCGAGTGTAACTAGGTAAACCCATTTACCTAAAACACATCCAGTACTCTGGCCAGAGATTCATACACTATTATCCCCTCAGATAGCATAGGATATCCACGCATGAAAGTGAGCGGTGAATCCTCGACAACGAAGCATCGACTCCTACATGCATCGGGACCTCACCCAATCCTGCCGCCTAATGACCCCAAGTGAGTCGGCAAACGGGTCAAAGTGAGGCGCCTATCACGTAGAGTCTCAATGACGTTTCAAGTAGTGAGGACTAATCAGTACAACCAAGACATCGGACTTATCCACTCGACAAATGGTAACCACTTGGAAAGTCCGAACGAGGGTAGTTCGATAGATCACCAGGTCACTATCCATCTGCATGCTCAGAACATCACAATGTTCCCTACCAATTAAACATGGTACTTCACATCGCAGATGCTAGTCTCAAGCTCGGGCGGTCTTATCCTCATTTTGACGGCCCAATCGATTAGGAACGAATTCAGAATGCACAGTGACTATTAGATGTGTTTCATGATAGCCATCATATCCACTATCACATCTAACATACACTATGGTGTATTCTAGGTCTTTATCCAACACAATTGTAAACATTATATAACATAATGAAAATAAAGAATGCCATAAATAAATGCGAATATCATATATAAAGATTGTCATATACAAGAGTCAATAAAACTCACACGCCACAAGTTGGCTAGTTGGGCATCTACTCTAACAATCTCCCACTTGCCCTATAGCCAACTACTCATCAGACGCAGTCTCATTGTTTCGCGATGTTTTTCAAACAACGATCCTGGCAAGGATTTCGTAAGTGGATCAGCAATGTTGTCCGCAGAGGCGACTCTCTCAACTGCTATGTCACCTATAGCCACAATATCCCGGATTATGTGGTATTTCCTCAGTATATGTTTGGATCTTTGGTGAGACCTAGGCTCCTTTGCTTGCGCAACGGCACCCGTGTTGTCGCAGTACACCGGGACTGGACCAACTCCATCAGGAATGACGCCCAACTCTTGGACGAAATTCCTTATCCAAACCGCCTCCTTAGGTAGACCATGAACATATTCTTAGTCCTTCGCAAGTACTTAAGAATATCTTTCACAGTCTTCCAATGCAATTGGCCGGGGTTGGCCTGGTAGCGGCTCGTGACACTCAGAGCATATGCGACATCCGGTCTCGTTGAGATCATGCCATACATAATACTACCTATCGCCGAGGCATATGGCACACGTGCCGTACTCTCTATCTCCTCATCAGTATTTGGACACATAGACTTAGATAGAGTGACCCCGTGGCTCATAGGTATGTGTCCTCTCTTGGATTCTTCCATAGAGAACCGCTTAAGTATGGTATCGATGTAGGTGGCTTGGGTGAGTCCGAGCATCCTTTTCGATCTATCACGATAGACCTGTATTCCAAGAATATAGGATGCTTCACCCATGTCCTTCATCGAAAATCTACTAGACAACCAGACTTTAGTTGACTACAGCATTCCTACATCATTCCCAATGAGTAGAATGTCATCAACATAAAGTACAAGGAATGTCACAGCGCTTTTAACTACCTTCTTATATACACATGGCTCCTCGGGATTCTTGATGAAACTAAATTCCTTAATTATTTCATCGAATCTCAGGTTCCAACTCCTCGATGCTTGTTTGAGACCGTAGATCGATCTCTGAAGTTTGCATACCTTATGCTCACTTCCTATAGATGTGAAACCCCCAGGCTGCGTCATATAGATCTCTTCCTTAATGTTTCCATTAAGGAACGCAGTTTTCACATCCATTTGTCATATCTCATAGTCGTACCATGCGGCTATGGCCAGTAAGATTCTAATCGACTTGAGCATTGCGACCGGTGAGAAGGTTTCATCATAGTCAACACCTTGCCTTTGAGTATAACCTTTCGCGACCAGTAGTGCCTTGTAGGTCATTACCTTACCATCAGGCCCAAGTTTCCTCTTGTATACCCATTTACACCCAATAGGAACAATTCATTCGGGAGGATTAACAAGAGTCCAAACTTGGTTCGCATGCATTGAATCAAACTCATACTGCATTGCTTCAAGCCAAAAATTAGAATCAGCATCGGAAATTGCCTCCTTGAAAGTCCTTGGATCACATCCAACAACTTGATCATCTTCAAGGAGGAAACCATATCTTTCAGGAGCCCTAGGAACCCTTTCGTATCTCCTAGGTGCGACCATTTCTGGTACTGGCTCTGGAGGCGCAGGAGATTCACTTGGTACCTCAGTTGGTTCTCGAACCTCTTCGAGTTCTACTATTTTGCCTAAGCCAAAAATTAGAATCAGCATCGGAAATTGCCTCCTTGAAAGTCCTTGGATCACATCCAACAACTTGATCATCTTCAAGGAGGAAACCATATCTTTCAGGAGCCCTAGGAACCCTTTCGTATCTCCTAGGTGCGACCATTTCTGGTACTGGCTCTGGAGGCGCAGGAGATTCACTTGGTACCTCAGTTGGTTCTCGATCTCATGTATTTTGGGTGGTTTGCCCATCCACATCTCATATGGAGTCTTATCAACTGCTTTGGTGTGGACATTGTTCAACAACATTACCATACCAC
>KV005787.1:377603-402670 GCA_001598015.1 Dorcoceras hygrometricum
AAAGGTTCAAGGAATTCAAGGCTGAAGTAGAAAACCAATTAGGCAAAAGTATTAAAGCACTTCGTTCTGATCGAGGTGGTGAATACTTAAGTGCTGAATTTCAAGACTATCTAAAAGAGAATGGGATTCTCTCACATTGGACCCCTCCGGCCACACCACAGCTCAATGGTGTAGCGGAGCGTCGTAATCGAACCTTGATGGACATGGTTCGATCTATGCTGAGTTTCACTGAACTTCCTGCTTCGTTTTGGGGCTATGCTCTCGAAACGACGGTAATGTTGTTGAACAATGTCCACACCAAGACAGTGGATAAGACTATATGAGATATGGATGGGCAAACCACCCAAGTCATTTATGAGGATTTGGGGATGTCCTGCTTACGTGAAGTAGACAGTGGGAGTTAAGCTGGATACGAGATCCATCTTATGCTACTTCATTGGGTATCCAAAGAATTCCATTGGATACTACTTCTACTATCCGAGCGAAACAAAAGTGTTTGTTTCTAGGAATGCCACCTTTATGGAAAGGGAATTTCTACTTGATAGAAAGGGCAAGATAGTAGAACTCGAAGAGGTTCGAGATCCAATCGAAATACCAAGTGAATCTCCCGCACCTACAGACCCAATACCAGAAATGGTCGCACCTAGGAGATCCGAAAGGGTTCCTAGGGCTCCTGAGAGATATGGTTTTCTCCTTGAAGATGATCAAGGTGATCAAGTTGTTGGATCTGATCCAAGAACTTCCAAGGAGGCAATTTCCGATGCTGATTCTAATTTGTGGCTTGAAGCAATGCAGTCCGAGTTTGACTCAATGCATGCTAACCAAGTTTGGATTCTTGTTGACCCTCCCGAAGGAATTGTTCCTATTGGGTGCAAATGGGTATACAAGAGGAAACTTGGGCCTGATGGTAAGGTAATGACCTACAAGGCACGACTGGTCGCGAAAGGTTACACTCAAAGGCAAGGTGTTGACTATGATGAAACCTTCTCGCCAGTCGTAATGTTCAAGTCAATTAGAATCTTGTTAGCCATAGCCGCATGGTACGACTATGAGATATGGCAAATGGATGTGAAAACTGCGTTCCTTAATGGAAACATTAAGGAAGAGATCTATATGACGCAGCCTGAGGGTTTCACATCTGTTGGAAGCGAGCATAAGATATGTAAGCTTCAGAGATCGATCTTGGGTCTCAAACAAGCATCGCGAAGTTGGAACCTGAGATTCGATGAAACAATTAAGGAATTTGGTTTCATCAAGAATCCCGAGGAGCCATGTGTGTATAATAAGGTGGTTAAAAGCGTTGTGACATTCCTCGTACTTTATGTTGATGACATTCTACTCATTGGGAATGATGTAGAAATGCTGTAGTCAACTAAAGTATGGTTGTCTAGTAGATTTTCGATGAAGGACATGGGTGAAGCATCCTATATTCTTGGAATACAGATCTATCGGGATAGATCTAAACGGATGCTCGGACTCACCCAAGCTACCTACATCGATACCATACTTAAGAAGTTCTCTATGGATGAGTCCAAGAGAGGACACCTACCTATGTGCCACGTGGTCACTCTATCTAAGTCTATGTGGCCGAAGACTGATGAGGAGATAGAGAGTATGACACGTGTGCCATATGCCTCGGCAATAGGTTGTATTATGTATGGCATGATCTCCACTAGACCGGATGTCGCATATGCTCTGAGTGTCATGAGCCGCTACCAGGCCAACCCCGACCAATTGCATTGGAAGGCCATGAAGGATATTCTTAAGTACTTGCGAAGGACTAAGAATATGTTCATGGTCTATGGGGGTGGTGAACTGAAACTGGAAGGCTACACTGATTCTAGCTTCCAGTGTGACGTGGATGATTCGAAATCAACCTCTGGATTTGTATCATGCTCAATGGTGGTGCTGTCTCTTGGAAGAGTTCTAAGCAAGACACCATCGCGGATTCAACCACTGAGACTGAGTACATTGCAGCATCAGCTGCTGCTAAGGAGGCCGTTTGGATAAGGAATTTCGTCCAAGAGTTGGGCGTCATTCCTAATGGAGTTGGTCCAGTCCCGGTGTACTGCGACAACACGGGTGCCGTTGCGCAAGCAAAGGAGCCTAGGTCTCACCAAAGATCCAAACATATACTGAGGAAATACCACATAATCCGGGATATTGTGGCTAGAGGTGACATAGCAGTTGAGAGAGTCGCCTCTGCAGACAACGTTGCTGATCCACTTACGAAGCCCTTGCCTGGACCGTTGTTTGAAAAACATCACGAAACAATGGGACTGCGTCTGATGAGTAGTTGGCTCTAGGGAAAGTGGGAGATTTTTAGAGTAGATGCCCAACTAGCCAACTTGTGGCGTGTGGGTTCATAGACTCTTGTATATGACAGTCTTTATATATGATATTCGCATTTACTTATATGGCATTCTTTACTTTCATTGTGTTGTATGATGATTAACAATTGTGTTGAGTAAAGACCTAGAATGCACTAAAGTGTATGTTAGATGTGATAGTGGGTATGACGACTATCATGAAACGCATCTAATAGTCACTGTGTATTCTGAACATGTTCTTAGTCGATTGGGCCGTCAAAATGAGGATAAGGCCGCCCGAGTTAGAGACTAGTATCTGCGATGCGAAGTACCATGTTTCATTGATAGGGAACATTGTGATGTTCTGAGCATGCAGTTTAAATTTTCCTACCTTCCATCAACAATGGGTGTACGTCGATGCTACCCGTATACATGGCCCGACTCATATTATTGAGGGGGTCATGTATGCCGGAAAGCTGTCCACGCCATTGACAACTGTTGTGAGTCGGTGGGAACTCCCTTTAACGTTGGCTCATATTATTGGGGACGTTAAGGGGACAGTCCTTCACGACTCGACATTGATGGGTCATCTTGACACGTGATAGTAAACGGCGTCATATTATTGGGCCCTTACTGGACGTGAGGTGAATACATGGAGGTTGCACCGGCTGCAATCGGAAACTACCTTTTGGGGGTCATGGATGGCTGATATTATTCGGGTCCATGGTCGCTTAATTGGACTCCGTGTACCCACTAAAGAAACCTGTTTTCTCGATTTCATTAGAGGGTGGTGAAATCGTTAAAATAGTGGGAGGGTAATTCATAAAACTTAACGACCTTGTTTTATGTCTTAGCGATTATTTTATATATAGTTAGTAATGTATGTCTGTTTTCTTTTCAGTATTACTGCTTATAAAATGGTTTCGATGAAAAACCCGCTCGCTGCTATACTGGATAGCAACAGGTTCACCGGTCTGAACTACCAAGACTGGCTCCACAACCTCAATCTTGTATTGGCTTCGGAGAAGCTCCTCTATACGATAGAGAAGTGCCCTCCGGAGGAAACCCCTCCCGATATCATCCCTGAGGAGCTGATTACGCTTAACCAATGGCGGGACGACGAGGTTAAAGCTCGATGCTATGTGATGGCATCGATGTCCAACGAAATGCAACGGCGCTTTGAGAAGACAAAGTATGCCTCTGCCATACTCTTTCATCTCAAGGAACTGTACGGGGAGAACTCTCGACATGAGAGGTTCACGGCTGTCAAGGAGCTTATGACAAGCCGCATGTGCGATGGGACTTCGGTCCACGAGCATGGGGTTCGTATGATTGGGCTCGTTGAAAAGCTGTCGGGCCTTGATATCGCACTTCCACACGAGCTGTCGGTGGATGTACTTCTCCTCTCACTACCCGCTGAATTTGACACCTTTGTGGTCACTTCAACATGAACAAGCTGGAAGCCACCCTCGAAGAGGTGGTTAACATGCTTGTAGTGTTTGAATGGACCATAAAGAAGGACAAACCCGTCCTCCTTCTGGGCTCTTCTTCCTCTGCAAAGAAGGGGCCCAGACGCAAGAGCAAGAAGCGTTCTGCTCCTGCGAAGGAGGAAAAGTCCGCCAAGAAGCCAAAGGCAAAGGCTTCAAAACCAAACAAGAGCGAGGATGTTTGCCACCACTGCCACAAGGCTGGGCATTGGAGGAGGAACTGCAAGGAGTACCTCGAGCAGTTGCGAACTGCAAAAGGTATGTCTATATTGAAATAAACATGTCTCTTAATTCGACTTCTTGGGTACTTGATACCGGATGTGGATCTCATATCTGCAATGATTTGCAGGTGATGACAAGAAGTCGACGTCTTAGAGAGGGTGAGACCCACTTGAGGCTTGGAAAATGAGCAAGGGTTGCTGCAGTAGCTATAGGAGATGTTTATTTATTTCTGTCTTCTGATTTTAAGTTGTTGTTGAGAAACGTTTTATATGTTCCCGAATTAATAAAGAACATTATTTCTGTTTCTATGCTTGATAGTGATGGATATTCTTGTATGTTTGCCAATTCGATTTGCAATATTTACAAGAATGAATGTTTAATTGGAATTTGGGAACGCGAAAACGATTTATACACCTTAAAATTAAAAGACGTTCCAACTCGCGATGTCGAAGCACATAAAACAACGATTAAACGGAAACACGATAACTTGAACCCAGCACAACTTTGGCACGCTAGGCTAGGTCATATTTCTCTAAGTAGGATGAACAAGTTGGTTAGGAGTGACTTGTTTGATCTGTCAGACATCAACTCCCTACCGACTTGTGAATCTTGTCTTAAGGGAAAGATGACCAAGCAACCCTTCAAGGGCAAGGGTGAGCGTGCTCAAGGCCTATTGGATTTGATCCATACTGATGTGTGCGGCCCGTTTAGTATTGGTACTAACTATGGTCACACATACTTCATCACCTTTACCGACAATTACTCTAGGTATGGGTACTTGTACTTGATGAAGTACAAGTCTGAATCCTTTGAAAGGTTCAAAGAATTCAAGGCTGAAGTAGAAAATCAATTAGGCAGAAGTATTAAAGTACTTCGATCTGATCGAGGTGATGAATACTTGAGTGCTGAATTTCAAGACTATCTGAAAGAGAATGGGATTCTCTTACAGTGGACCCCTCCGACCACACCACAGCTCAATGGTGTAGCGGAGCGTCGTAATCGGACCTTGTTGGACATGGTTCGATCTATGATGAGCTTCACTGAACTTCCTACCTCGTTTTGGAGCTATGCGCTCGAAACGGCGGTAATGTTGTTGAACAATGTCCACACCAAGGCAGTGGATAAGACTCCATATGAGATATGGATGGGCAAACCACCCAAGTACTCATTCATGAGGATTTGGGGATGTCCCGCTTACGTGAAGCAGACCGTGGGAGATAAGCTGGATACGAGATCCATCTTATGCTACTTCATTGGGTATCCAAAGAATTCCATTGGATACTACTTCTACTATCCGAGCGAAACAAAAGTGTTTATTTCTAGGAATGACATCTTTATGGAAAGGGAATTTCTACTTGATAGAAAAGGCAAAATAGTAGAAATCGAAGAGGTTCGTGATCCAATCAAAGTACCAAGTGAATCTCCCGCACCTACAGAGCCAATACCAGAAATGGTCGCACCTAGGAGATCCGAAAGGGTTCCTAGGGCTCCTGAGAGATATGGTTTTCTCCTTGAAGATGATCAAGGTGATCAAGTTGTTGGATCTGATCCAAGAACTTTCAAGGAGGCAATTTCCGATGCTGATTCTAATTTGTGGCTTGAAGCAATGCAGTCTGAGTTTGACTCAATGCATTCTAACCAAGTTTGAACTCTTGTTGACCCTCCCGAAGGAATTGTTCCTATTGGGTGCAAATGGGTATACAAGAGGAAACTTGGGCCTGATGGTAAGGTAATGACCTACAAGGCACGACTGGTCGCGAAAGGTTACACTCAAAGGCAAGGTGTTGACTATGATGAAACCTTCTCGCCAGTCGCAATGTTCAAGTCAATTAGAATCTTGTTAGCCATAGCCGCATGGTACGACTATGAGATATGGCAAATGGATGTGAAAACTGCGTTCCTTAATGGAAACATTAAGGAAGAGATCTATATGACGCAGCCTGAGGGTTTCACATCTGTTGGAAGCGAGCATAAGGTATGCAAGCTTCAGAGATCGATCTTGGGTCTCAAACAAGCATCGCGAAGTTGGAACCTGAGATTCGATGAAACAATTAAGGAATTTGGTTTCATCAAGAATACCGAGGAGCCATGTGTGTATAAGAAGGTGGTTAAAAGCGCTGTGACATTCCTCGTACTTCAGAGATCGATCTACGGTCTCAAACAAGCATCACGAAGTTGGAACCTGAGATTCGATGAAATAATTAAGGAATTTGGTTTCATCAAGAATCCCGAAGAGCCATGTGTATACAAGAAGGTAGTTAAAAGTGCTGTGACATTCCTCGTACTTTATGTTGATGACATTCTACTCATTGGGAATGATGTAGGAATGCTGCAGTCAACTAAAGTATGGTTGTCTAGTAGATTTTCGATGAAGGACATGGGTGAAGCATCCTATATTCTTGGAATACAGATCTATCGGGATAGATCTAAACGGATTCTCGGACTCACCCAAGCTACCTACATCGATACCATACTTAAGAGGTTCTCTATGGAAGAGTCCAAGAGAGGACACCTACCTATGTGCCACGGGGTCACTCTATCTAAGTCTATGTGTCCGAAGACTGATGAGGAGATAGAGAGTATGACACGTGTGCCATATACCTCGGCAATAGGTAGTATTATGTATGGCATGATCTCGACTAGACCGGATGTCGCATATGCTCTAAGTGTCACGAGCCGCTACCAGGCCAACCCCGGCCAATTACATTGGAAGGCCGTGAAGGATATTCTTAAGTACTTGCGAAGGACTAAGAATATGTTCATGGTCTATGGGGGTGGTGAACTGAAACTGGAAGGCTACACTGATTCTAGCTTCCAGTGTGACGTGGATGATTCGAAATCAACCTCTGGATTTGTATCATGCTCAATGGTGGTGCTGTCCCTTGGAAGAGTTCCAAGCAAGACACCATCGCGGATTCAACCACTGAGGCTGAGTACATTGCAGCATCAGCTGCTGCTAAGGAGGCCGTTTGGATAAGGAATTTCGTCCAAGAGTTGGGCGTCATTCCTAATGGAGTTGGTCCAGTTCCGGTGTACTGCGACAACACGGGTGTCGTTGCGCAAGCAAAGGAGCCTAGGTTTCACCAAAGATCCAAACACATACTGAGGAAATACCACATAATCCGGGATATTGTGGCTAGAGGTGACATAGCAGTTGAGAGAGTCGCCTCTGCAGACAACGTTGCTGATCCACTTACGAAGCCCTTGCCTGGACCGTTGTTTGAAAACATCACGAAACAATGGGACTGCGTCTGATGAGTAGTTGGCTTTAGGGCAAGTGGGAGATTGTTAGAGTAGATGCCCAACTAGCCAACTTGTGGCCTGTGGGTTCATAGACTCTTGTATATGACAGTCTTTATATATGATATTCGCATTTACTTATATGACATTCTTTACTTTCATTGTGTTGTATGATAATTAACAATTGTGTTGAGTAAAGACCTAGAATGCACTAAAGTGTATGTTAGATGTGATAGTGGGTATGACGGCTATCATGAAACGCATCTAATAGTCACTGTGTATTCTGAATATGTTCCTAGTCGATTGGGCCGTCAAAATGAGGATAAGGCCGCCCGAGTTCGAGACTAGTATCTGCGATGCGAAGTACCATGTTTCATTGGTAGGGAACATTGTGATGTTCTGAGCATGCAGATAGATAGTGAACTGGTGATCTATCGAACTACCCTCGTTCGGACTTTCCAAGTGGTTACCATTTGTCGAGTGGATAAGTCCGAGGTCTTGGTTGTACTGATTAGTCCTCACGACTCGAAACGTCATTGAGACTCTACATGATAGGCGTCTCACTTTGACTCGTTTGCCGACTCACTTGGGGTCATAAGGCGTCGAGATTGGGTGAGATCCCGATGCATGTAGGAGTCGATGCATCGTTGTCGAGGATTCACCGCTCGCAGACATGCGTGGATATCCTACGCTATCTGAGGGGATAATAGTGTATAAATCTCTGGCCAGAGTACTAGAAGTGTTTTAGGTAAATGTGTTTACCTAGTTACACTCGTGATGTCACTATTCGATCTCCAAGATGTACGCATAGCTATCGGATCTATAGCGACTCTCGATTTACCAATGGTCGTTGATCTGATCGGGATATATGGATTGAAAGGACCGTACTGTACGCTAACCACGACCAACTGGTTCTTGCAGGCACTATCAGTGATACCTAGGGGATCATGGGGCGATGTTGCTAGACGCTCTTACCATGATCCGATGGGCAAGTCCGGAATTGTGATTCCGGAGCCACAATGGTTGTGGGCCCACGGCTAGCTGTATCCCTTAACCATTGAGGGTCACACAAGTACTGGATTCGAGATTCGCACACGGATACTCAGCTCAATGTGTTGAGCATACGAAGAGGATTTTGGGGAGTGCGACTTCCTAAAAGTCAACAGAGGTCAAATCGTGATTTGCCGATGTTGAGGGGCAAAACGGTCATTTTGCACTGAGGTTCTGAAAAATGGTTTTTCAGATCATAGCATTCAGTTCTGGAAACTGAGTCGATCCGTCCGATCTGATCGGCGATCGGAGTTATAATGAAGTCTCGGTGATGGGATGAACTGAATGTTCATCCGTTGGACCCGGGCCCGTTGGGCCGGTACAAGTCCATCTTTAATTCTATTTAATATAGACTTAAGCCTAGACTTCATAACTTAACACAACATTAAACCCTAACCCTAGACTTAAATCGCCGCCCCCTCTCTTCTCCAACCTCACGCCGCGCCGCCGCCACTCGCCGGAAAATTGTTCCGGCCAATCTTGACGAGGAGAATCCGTCCGTGCCGATCTCGTCAGGCCTTCTAGTGCAGGCTGACGAAGGAACCCCGTCTCCGGTCATGGACCTGATTGACGTAGTCTACCGCAATCTACCGTGAAGTGCCGGTTTCCTCGAGAAACTGGTCGGAGCCAGGCACGAGTTGCCAGCAAGGTAGCAATCTAAACACCCTATGGTTGTGTTTATTTGAACTGTATTGATCGTCTCCCGGCATAATTTTTGTTCTTCCGCTGCCTCGCCGGGAGGCGTGATCTGGATCGGCCACGGCTACCCAACAGAGACAGCACCACCATTGAGCATGAATACAAATCCAGAGGTAGACTTCGAATCATCCACGTCACATTGGAAACTAGAATCAGTATAGCCTTCCAGTTTCAGTTCACCACCCCCATAGACCATGAACATATTCTTAGTCCTTCGTAAGTACTTAAGAATATCCTTCACAGCCTTCCAATGCAATTGGCCGGGGTTGGCCTGGTAGCGGCTCGTGACACTCAGAGCATATGCGACATCTGGTCTAGTTGAGATCATGCCATACATAATACTACCTGTGCCGAGGCATATGGCACACGTGCCATACTCTCTATCTCCTTATCAGTCTTCGGACACATAGACTTAGATAGAGTGACCCCGTGGCTCATAGGTAGGTGTCCTCCTTGGACTCTTCCATAGAGAACCTCTTAAGTATGGTATCGATGTAGGTGGCTTGGGTGAGTCCGAGCATCCGTTTCGATCTATCCCGATAGATCTGTATTCCAAGAATATAGGATGCTTCACCCATATCCTTCATCGAGAATCTACTAGACAACTATACTTTAGTTGACTGCAGCATTCCTACATCATTCCCAATGAGTAGAATGTCATCAACGTAAAGTACAAGGAATGTCACAACGTTTTTAACTAACTTCTTATATACACATGGCTCCTCGGGATTCTTGATGAAACCAAATTTCTTAATTTTTTCATCGAATCTCAGGTTCCAACTCCTCGATGCTTGTTTGAGACCGTAGATCGATCTCTGAAGTTTGCATATCTTATGCTCACTTCCTACAGATGTGAAACCCTCAGGCTGCATCATATAGATCTCTTCCTTAATGTTTCCATTAAGGAACGCAGTTTTCACATCCATTTGCCATATCTTATAGTCGTACCATGCGGCTATGGCCAGTAAGATTCTAATCGACTTGAACATTGCGACCGGTGAGAAGGTTTCATCATAGTCAACACCTTGCCTTTGAGTGTAACCTTTCGCAACCAGTCGTGCCTTGTAGGTCATTTCCTTACCATCAGGCCCAAGTTTCCTCTTGTATACCCATTTACACCCAATAAGAACAATTCCTTCGGGAGGGTTAATAAGAGTCCAAACTTGGTTCGCATGCATTGAGTCAAACTCAGACTGCATTGCTTCAAGCTACAAATTGGAATCAGCATCGGAAATTGCCTCGAAAGTTCTTGGATCACATCCAACAACTTGATCGCCTTGATCATCTTCAAGGAGAAAACCATATCTCTCAGGAGCCCTAGGAACCCTTTCGGATCTCCTAGGTGTGACCATTTATGGTACTGGCACTGTAGGTGCGGGAGATTCACTTGGTACTTCAATTGGTTCTCAAACCTCTTCGAGTTCTACTATCTTACCTTTTCTATCAAGTAGAAACTCCCTTTCCATAAAGGTGGCATTCCTAGAAACAAATACTTTTGTTTCGTTGGGATAGTAGAAGTAGTATCCAATGGAATTCTTTGGATACCCAATGAAGTAGCATAAGATGGATCTCGTATCCAGCTTATCTCCCACTGTCTGCTTCACGTAAGCAGGATTCTTGTAAATATTGCAAATCGAATTTGCAAACATACAAGAATATCCATCACTATCAAGCATAGAAACATAAATAATGTTCTTTATTAATTCGGGAACAAACAAAACGTTTCTCAATAACAACTTAAAATCAGAAGACAGAAATAAATAAACATCTCCTATAGCTACGGCAGCAACTCTTGCTCCATTGCCAAGCCTCAAGTGGGTCTCACCCTCTCTAAGCCGTCGGCTTCTTGTCATCACCTGCAAATCATTGCAGATATGAGATCCACATCCGGTATCAAGTACCCAAGAAGTCGAATTAAGAGACATATTTATTTCGATATAGAACATACCTTTTGCAGTTCGCAACTGCTCGAGGTACTCCTTGCAGTTCCTCCTCCAATGCCCAGGCTTGTGGCAGTGGTGGCAAACATCCTCATGCTTGTTTCGCTTGGAAGCCTTTGCCTTCGGCTTCTTGGTGGGTTTTTCCTCCTTCGCAGGGGCAGAACGCTTCTTACCCTTGCGTCTGGGCCCCTTCTTTGCAGAGGAAGAAGAGCCCATAAGGAGGACGGGCTTGTCCTTCTTTATGGTTCCCCCAAACACGACCAGCATGTTAACCACCTCTTCGAGGGTGGCTGTCAGCTTGTTCATGTTGAAGTTGACCACAAAGGGGTCGAATGCAGCGGGTAGTGAGAGGAGAAGCACATCCACAGATAGCTCATGTGGAAGTGTGATATCAAGGCCCACCAGCTTTTCAATGAGCCCAATCATACGAACCCCATGCTCGCGGACCGAAGTCCCATCGCGCATGCGGCTCGTCATAAGCTCCTTGACAGCGGTGAACCTCTCATGTCGAGAGTTCTCCCCGTACAGTTCCTTGAGATGAAAAAGTATGTCAGCAGCATACTTTGTCTTCTCAAAGCGCCGTTGCATTTCGTTGGACATCGACGCCATCACATAGCATCGAGTCTTAAGCTCGTCGTCCCACCATTGTTTAAGCGTAACCAGCTCCTCAGGGCTGATATCGGCAGGGGCTTCCTTCGGAGGGCTCTTCTCTATCGTATAAAGAAGTTTCTCCGAAGCCAACACAATGTTGAGGTTTTGAAGCCAGTCTTGGTAGTTCAGACCGGTGAACTTGTTGCTATCCAGTATAACAGCGAATGGGTTTTTGATCGAAGACATTTTGTAAGCAGTTATACTGAAAAGAAAACAGACATACATTACTAACTATATATGAAATAACGCTAAGACATGAAACAAGGTCGTTAAGTTTTATGAATTACCCTCCCACTATTTTAACGATTTCACCACCCTCTAATGAAATCGGGAAAGCAAGTTTCCTTAGTGGGTACACGGAGCCCAATCAAGCGATCATGGTCCCGAATAATATCAGTCAACCATGACCCCCAAAAGGTAGTTTCCAATTGCAACCGGTGCAACCTCCATGTATTCACCTCACGTCCAGTAAGGGCCCAATAATATGACACCGTTTACCATCACGTGTCAAGATGACCCATCAATGTTGAGTCGTGAAGGACGGTCCCCTCAACGTTCCCAATAATATGAGCCAACGTTAAAAGGGAGTTTCAATCGACTCACAACAATTGTCAATGGCGTGGACAGCTTTCCGGCATACATAACCCCCTCAATAATATGAGCCGGGCCATGTATGCGGGTAGCATCGGCGTACACCCATTGTTGATGGAAGGTAGGGATAATTTAAACAAATTTAAATTCCCTTAGTTTATCGAATAAACTTTTATCTTGATATAAGTTAAAAATCGTATTTAAAACGAGGGATTTTATTTTTGAAAATTTGGTCTCATGCAATTTTAAATCAAAATTTAAAACATAGCGGATTAAACATATTAGGATAATTTAAACAAATTTAAATTCCCTTAGTTTATCGAATAAACTTTTATCTTGATATAAGTTAAAAATCGTATTTAAAACGAGGGATTTTATTTTTGAAAATTTGGTCTCATGCAATTTTAAATCAAAATTTAAAACATGCGGATTAAACATATATCAAAAATATAAATAACTTTGGGATGATCGATCGCGAGAGCTATGCGGTCCGTGGTTGCCAGTCACGGACCTGGGTCCAATCCTAGGTGAAATGCAATATGCAATGCAATCCTATTACAATTGCTTCCGGTTTTACAGATCTTCGGTCTTCAATATATTTGATCGTCATCGTCCCACCATCTTCAAATGTCCTCCCACTAAGTCTAGTAATTTACAATTAAATTTCCATGACACATAAGGGATACAATTTTAAGGGGTGGAACGGGCCACAAACAGACCCACTTTATAAAATGATAATCAATAATATATTAAACCGAAATCGCAAAACCTAAAGCATACACCTAACACATTGGGCACGGCTCTCGATCATCCCAAACATGCAATCAATCTAATTAATATGCATAAATTAAATAATCAAATTATTTACCATAAAATATTTTAATCATAAAATCGCATTTTATAATAAAATCGCATTTTGTCGATAAAATCATATTTTAATCAACAAAATCATATTTTAATTATAAAATCATATTTCACAATTAAAATCATATTTTGCAATTTTAATTGCATCATATTGGGCTTAAAACGATTTTAGGCCCAAAATATCAAAAATTTCAAAATCGACCAAAATTGGCCCGATATCGAATATCGGCCCAAAAACTTCATGGGCTGCCCGGGACAGGCCTGAACTAAACCTAGAAGGAAAAATCAGCCGTCGCAACAATCTGCCGGAAATCACGTCGGACGACGGCCGCCGCCACCATGTAGCGTGCGGCGCTCGGCCGCACGCTTGTCGCAACGAGTGCGGCGCATGGCGCTGGATGCGCCAACCAGTGGCGCAACGTCCATCGGCAGATCGCACAAGGTTGTGCGCGAGACCAGCAACAATCGACCGGCCTCCATGCGAGAAGGAAGCGCCCAGTGATAGGCGATCAGGCGCGGCCGCGCGCGTGCCATCGCTCGCGGATGTTGGGCCGTCGCACACGGCGGCGGCCGGCGGCTGCGATTCCACAATTTTTTTTCTTTGTTGTTTTCGAAATATTGAGATTCGATACAATTATGGCATAATAATATTGTATTGAAGGATCCGAGCCTTGGCTCTGATACCACTGTTGGCATACGGTGGCGGATCCGGATCCCACTTCCCGGGGGCGCAGCGGAAAACAAAAATTGGCCCAAAAAGTGTTCAATACATCAAATTGAATCTACAAACATACATAGGGTGTTCATAGATTGCTACCTTGCTGGCGTCTAGGCGCCTGGCTCCAACCAGATTTACAAGAAAACTGGCTCTTCACGGTAGGCGGCGGTAGATCCTCCAATCAGGTCCACGACCAGATGCAATCTTCCTCCGTCAATCTGCACTAGAAGACTTGATGGATTTTCCACGGACGGAATCACCTCGAAAAGACGATCGGAACAAGTCCGATTGCACGAAGACGGGCGGCAGCGATCGGCGGCGACCGGCAGCGGTGAGCGGCGGCTGTGCGTGAGGTTGAGGGAGAGGGGCGGCCGATATTTGCTATGGAGGCTAGGGTTATGAGTTGATTAGTGATAAATTGTAGCCCTAGACCAACTTAAGTTAATAAGTATGGTACATGGGCTTGAACCGGCCCATTGGACCTAGGGCGGGCCCAGTCCAATATATGAATGTTCGGTTCATTTAAATCACTGCGGTTTCATCATAACTCCGATCGACGATCAGATCGGACCGATCGACTCAGTTTCCAAAACTGAATAAGCGGTGAGCGGCGGCTGTGCGTGAGGTTGAGGGAGAGGGGCGGCCGTATATTTGCTATGGAGGCTAGGGTTATGAGTTGATTAGTGATAAATTGTAGCCCTAGACCAACTTAAGTTAATAAGTATGGTACATGGGCTTGAACCGGCCCATTGGACCTAGGGCGGGCCCAGTCCAATATATGAATGTTCGGTTCATTTAAATCACTGCGGTTTCATCATAACTCCGATCGACGATCAGATCGGACCGATCGACTCAGTTTCCAAAACTGAATATCATGATGTGAAAAACAATTTTTCAGATTACCTAGTCCAAATGACACTTTTGCCCCTCAACAGTGGGAAATCGCAATTTCACCCCTGTTGAGTTTTAGGAAGTCGCACTCCCTAAAATCCTCTTCCTATGCTCAACACATTGAGCTCAGTTTCCGTGCGGGAATCATGAGTCCAGTACTTGTGTGACCCTCAATGGTTCAGGGATACAGCTAGCCGTGGTCCCGCAACCATTGCGGCTCCGAAATCACGATTTCGGACTTGCCCAATGGATCATGGTAAAGCGCCTAGCAACATCGCGTCATGATCCCCTAGGTATCACTGATAGTGCCTGCAAGAACCAGTTGGTCGTGGTTAGCGTATAGTACGGTCCTTTCAACACATATATCCCGATCAGATCAACGACCATTGGTAAATAGAGAGTCGCTAGAGATCCGATAGCTATGCATACATCTTGGAGATCGAATAGTGACATCGCGAGTGTTACTAGGTAAACCCATTTACCTAAAACACTTATTGTACTCTGGCCAGAGATTTATACACTATTATCTCCTCAGATAGCATATGATATCCACGCACGTAAGCGAGCGGTGAATCCTCGACAACGAAGCATCGACTCCTACATGCATCGGGACCTCACTCAATCCCGCCGCCTAATGACCCCAAGTGAGTCGGCAAACGGGTCAAAGTGAGACGCCTATCATGTAGAGCCTCAATGACGTTTCGAGTAGTGAGGACTAATCAGTACAACCAAGACCTCGGAATTATCCACTCGACAAATGGTAACCACTTGGAAATTCCGAACGAGGGTAGTTCGATAGATCACCAAGTCACTATCCATCTGCATGCTCAGAACATCACAATGTTCCCTACCAATGAAACATGGTACTTCGCATCGTAGATGCTAGTCTCAAGCTCGGGCGGCCTTATCCTCATTTTGACGGCCCAATCGACTAGGAACGAGTTCAGAATACACAGTGTCACCAAGTCACTATCCATCTGCATGCTCAGAACATCACAATGTTCCCTACCAATGAAACATGGTACTTCGCATCGTAGATGCTAGTCTCAAGCTCGGGCGGCCTTATCCTCATTTTGACGGCCCAATCGACTAGGAACGAGTTCAGAATACACAGTGACTATTAGATGTGTTTCATGATAGCCGTCACACCCACTATCACATCTAACATACACTATGGTGCATTCTAGGTCTTTATCCAACACAATTGTTAACATTATAATCATAATGAAAATAAAGAACGCCATAAACAAATGCGAATATCATATATAAAGGCCGGTTCAAGCCCATGTATATTTGTTATATACTAGTATTGTACTAGGGCTTTAATAATACAATTAACTCACAACCCTAGCCTCCATACTTCACACTCGGCCGCCCCTCCTCTCCCTCAACCTCACGCCGCCGGCCGCCGCCTTGCGCCACCCCGTGCCGCCGCTGTGTGCCGCCATCTACGTGATCAGACTTGTTTCGATCACCGTGACGAGGAGTTTCCGTCCGTGCTGAATTCGTCAGTCCTTCTAGTGCAGGCTGACGAAGGTGTCTTGATTACGGTCGTGGACCTGATTAGGAGGATCTACCGCCGCCTACAATCCAAGAGCCAGATTTCCCTGCGAATTCTGGTTGGAGCCAGGCGCCTAGACGCCATCAAGGTAACGATTCTATGAACACCCTATGAATGTTTATATAATTGTATTTGAATGTATTGAACGCATCTCGGGGCATAATTTTGATTTCCGCTGCGCCCCCAGGAAGCGAGATCCGGATCCACCACTGCGCCAACAGTGGTATCAGAGCTCAGGCTCGGATCCATCAATACATTATTGTGCCATAATTGCATAGATCTCAAAGTTTTGAAAACAAAAAAAAAATTTTTTGAAACTGGCCGCGGCGCCGCCGCGCATGGCGACGCCCCACCGCGCGCATGGTCGCGCGCGTGATCGCGCGCTGGCCGCGCGATGGCCACCCTCAAGTCGCGCGCTGGCCGCGCGATGGCCGACTGGAGGTAGCCTACCTTGCGCAAATCGTTGCGCGGTGGTGCTGCTGGATGCGCCACTCTCGGGCGCAACTTGCTGGAAGGTGCCGCGCTTGACGCGGCGGCGTGCGGCAATGCGCCGCACGCAATGTTCACGACGACCGCCGTCCGGCGAACTTCCCGGCAGCGTTGCGACGGCTAATTTTCTTCTAGGTTTTGTTCGGGCCTGTCCCGGGCAGCCCATGAAGTTTTTGGGCCAATATTCGATATTTGGGCAAATTTTAGTCGATTTTGAAATTTTTGAGATTTTGGGCCTAAAATTGTTTTAAGCCCAATTTGATGCAATTAAAATTGCAAAATATGATTTTAGTTATGAAATATGATTTTATAATTAAAATATGATTTTGTTGATTAAAATATGATTTTATCGACAAAATGCGATTTTATTATAAAATGCGATTTTGTAATTAAAATATGATTTTGTGGGTAAATAATTTGATTATTTAAATATATGCATATTAATTAGATTGATTGCATGTTTGGGATGATCGAGAGCCGTGCCCAATGTGTTAGGTGTATGCTATAGGTTTTGCGATTTCGGTTGTAATATATTATTGATATCATTTATAAAGTGGGTCTGTTTGTGGCCCGTTCCCACCCCTTGAGAATTGTATCCCTTACTTGTCATGGAAATTTAAATGTAAATTACTAGATTTAGTGGAAGGACAATTTGAAGACGGTGGACATGACGATCAAAGATATTGAAGACCGAAGATCTGTAAAACCGGAAGCAATTGTAATAGGATTGCATTGCATATTGCATTTCACCTAGGACTGGACCCAGGTCTGTGATTGGCAACCACGGACCGCATAGCTCTCGCGATCGATCATCCCAAAGTTTATTTATATATTCGATATATGTTGAATCCGCATGTTTTAAATTATGATTTAAAATTGCATGAGACCAAATTTTCAAAAATAAAATCCCTCGTTTTAAATACGATTTAAAACTAATATCAAGAGTTTATTCGATAAACTAAGGGAATTTAAATCTGTTTAAATTATCCCTACCTTCCATCAACAATGGATGTACGCTGATGCTACCCGCATACATGGCCCGGCTCATATTATTGAGGGGGTTATGTATGTCGGAAAGCTGTACACGTCATTGACACTCGTTGTGAGTCGGTTGGAACTCTCTTTAACGTTGGCTCATATTATTGGGGACGTTGAGGGGACCGTCCTTCACGACTCAACATTGATGGGTCATCTTGACACGTGATAGTAATCGACGTCATATTATTGGGCCCTTACTGGACGTGAGGTAAAATACATGGAGGTTGCACCGATTGCAATTGGGTTCTACCTTTCGGAGGTCATGGTTGGCTGATATTATTCGGGACCATGATCGTTCGATTGGACTCTGTACCCACTTAGGAAACTAGCTTTCCCGATTTCATTAGAGGGTGGTGAAATTGTTAAAATAGTGGGAGGGTAATTCATAAAACTAAATGACCTTGTTTTATGTCTTAGCGTTTTTCATAAATAGTTAGTAATGCATGTCTGTTTTTCTTCAGTATAAACTGCTTATAAAATGTCTTCGATCAAAAGATCAACTTGCTGCTATACTGGATAACAACAAGTTCATTGGTCTAAACTACCAAGACTGGCTTCGAAACCTCAACATTGTGTTGGCTTCGGAGAAACTTCTCTATACGATAGAGAAGAGCCCTCCGAAGGAAGCCCCTGCCGATATAAGCCCTGAGGAGCTGATTATGCTTAAACAATGGTGGGACGAAGAGCTTAAGACTCGATACTATGTGATGGCATCGATGTCCAATGAAATGCAACGACGCTTTGAGAAGACGAAGTATGCTGCTGACGTACTCTTTCATCTCAAGGAACTGTATGGGGAGAACTCTCGACATGAGAGGTTCACCGCTGTCAAGGAGCTTATGACGAGCCGCATGCGCGATGGGACTTCGGTCCGTGAGCATGGGGTTCGTATGATTGAGCTCGTTGAAAAGCTGGAGGGCCTTGATATCACACTTCCACACGAGCTGTCTGTGGATGTGCTTCTCCTCTCACTACCCGCTGCATTCGACCCATTTGTGGTCAACTTCAACATGAAAAAGCTGGCAGCCACCCTTGAAGAGGTGGTTAACATGCTGGTCGTGTTTGAGGGAACCATAAAGAAGGACAAGCCCGTCCTCCTTATGGGCTCTTCTTCCTCTGCGAAGAAGGGGCCCAGACGCAAGGGTAAGAAGCGTTCTGCCCCTGCGAAGGAGGAAAAGCCCACTAAGAAGCCCAAGGCAAAAACTTCCAAGCCAAACAAATCCGAGGATGTTTGCCACCACTGCCGCAAGCCTGGGCACTGGAGGAGGAAATGTAAGGAGGATCTCGAGCAGTTGCGAACTGCAAAAGATATGTTCTACATTGAGAGAAGTTCCAACTCGCGATGTGGAAACACATACAATAACAATTAAAAGGAAACACGATAGCTTGAACCCAGCACAACTTTGGCACGCTAGGCTATGTCATATTTCTTTAAGAAGGATGAACAAGTTAGTTAGGAGTGACATGTTTGATTTGTCAGACATTAACTCCCTATCGACTTGTGAGTCTTATCTCAAAGGAAAGATGACTAAACAACCCTTCAAGGGCAAGCCTGAACGTACTCAAGGCCCATTGGATTTGATCCATACTGATGTGTGTGGCCCACTTAGCATTGGTACAGTACGGTCACACATACTTCATCACCTTTAACGATGATTACTCTAGGTATGGGTACTTGTACTTAATGAAGCACAAGTCTGAATCCTTTGAAAGGTTCAAAGAATTCAAGGCTGAAGTAGAAAATCAGTTAGGGAAAAGTATTAAAGCACTTCGATCAGATCGAGGTGGTGAATACTTGAGTGATGAATTTCAAGACTATCTGAAAGAGAATGGGATTCTCTCGCAGTGGACCCCTCCGGCCACACCACAGCTCAATGGTGTAGCAGAATGTTGTAATCGAACCTTGATGGACATGGTTCGGTCTATGATGAGCTTCATTGAGCTTCCTACCTCGTTTTTGGGGCTATGTGCTCGAAACGGCGGTAATGTTGTTGAACAATGTCCACACCAAAGCAGTGGATAAGACTCCATATAAGATGTGGATGGGCAAACCACCCAAATACTCATACATGAGGATTTGCGGATGTCCTTCTTACTTGAAGCAGACAGTGGGAGATAAGCTGGATACGAGATCCATCTTATGTTACTTCGTTGGATATCCAAAGAATTCCATTGGATACTACTTCTACTATCCCAATGAAACAAAAGTGTTTGTTTCTAGAAATGCCACCTTTATGGAAAGGGAATTTCTACTTGATAGAAAGGCAAAATAGTAGAACTCGAAGAGGTTCGAGAACCAACTGAGGTACCAAGTGAATCTCCTGCGCCTCCAGAGCCAGTACCAGAAATGGTCGCACCTAGGAGATCCGAAAGGGTTCCTAGGGCTCCTGAAAGATATGGTTTCCTCCTTGAAGATGATCAAGGTGATCAAGTTGTTGGATGTGATCCAAGGACTTTCAAGGAGGCAATTTCCGATGCTGATTCTAATTTGTGGCTTGAATAAATGCAGTCTGAGATTGACTCAATGAATGCGAACCAAGTTTGGACTCTCGTTAATCCTCTCGAAGGAATTGTTCCTATTGGGTGAAATGGATATACAAGAGGAAACTTGGGCCTGATGGTAAGGTATTGACCTACAAGGCATGACTGGTCGCGAAAGGTTACACTCAAAGGCAAGGTGTTGACTATGATGAGACCTTTTCACCAGTCGCAATGTTCAAGTCGATTAGAATCTTACTGGCCATAGCCGCATGGTACGACTATGAGATATGGCAAATGGATGTGAAAACTGCGTCCTTAATAGAAACATTAAGGAAGAGATCTATGTGACGCAGCCTGAGGGTTTCGCATCTGTAGGAAGTGAGCATAAGGTATGCAAACTTCAGAGATAAATCTACGGTCTCAAACAAACATCGAGGAGTTGGAACCTGAGATTCGATGAAACAATTAAGGAATTTGGTTTCATCAAGAATCCCGAGGAGCCATGTGTATATAAGAAGGTAGTTAAAAGCGCTGTGACATTCCTTGTACTTTATGTTGATGACATTATACTCATTGGGAATGATGTAGGAATGCTGCAGTCAACTAAAGTATGGTTATCTAGTAGATTCTCGATGAAGGACATGGGTGAAGCATCCTATATTCTTGGAATATAGATCTATCGGGATAGATCGAAACGGATGCTCGGACTCACCTAAGCCACCTACATCGATATCATACTTAAGAGGTTCTCTATCGAAGAGTCCAAGAAAGGACACTTACCTATGAGCCACGGGGTCACTCTATCTAAGTCTATGTGTCCGAAGACTAATGAGGAGATAGAGAGTATGACACGTGTGCCATATGCCTCGGCAATAGGTAGCATTATGTATGGCATGATCTCAACTAGACCGGATGTCGCATATGCTCTGAGTGTCACGAGCCGCTACCAGGCCAACCCCGGCCAATTGCATTGGAAGGCTATGAAAGATATTCTTAAGTACTTATGAAGGACTAAGAATATGTTCATGGTCTATGGGGGTGGTGAACTGAAATTGGAAGGCTATACTGATTCTAGCTTCCAATGTGACGTGGATGATTCGAAGTCTACCTATGGATTTGTATTCATGCTCAATGGTGGTGCTGTCTCTTGGAAGAGTTCCAAGCAAGACACCATCACGGATTCAACCACTGAGGCTGAGTACATCGCAGCATCAGCTGCTGCTAAGGAGGCGGTTTGGATGAGAAATTTCGTCCAAGAGTTGGGCGTCATTCCTGATGGAGTTGGTCTAGTCCTGGTGTACTGCGACAACACGGGTGCCGTTGTGCAAGCAAAGGAGCCTAGGTCTCACCAAAGATCCAAACAAATACTGAGGAAATACCACATAATCCGGGATATTGTGGCTAGAGGTGACATAGCAGTTGAGAGAGTCGCCTCTGCGGACAACGTTGCTGATCCACTTACCAAGCCATTGCCAGGACCGTTGTTTGAAAAAACATCGCAAAACAATGGGACTGCGTCTGATGAGTAGTTGGCTATAGGGCAAGTGGGAGATTGTTAGAGTAGATGCCCAACTAGTCAACTTGTGGCGTGTGGGTTTTATAGACTTTATGATGTTAACAATTGTGTTGGATAAAGACCTAGAATGCACCATAGTGTATGTTAGATGTGATAGTGGATATGATGGCTATCATGAAACACATCTAATAGTCACTGTGCATTCTGAATTCGTTCCTAGTCGATTGGGCCGTTAAAATGAGGATAAGGCCGCCCGAGCTTGAGACTAGCATCTGCGATGCGAAGTACCATGTTTCATTGATAGGGAACATTGTGATGTTCTGAGCATGCAGATGGATAGTGACCTGGTGATCTATCGAACTATCCTCGTTCGGACTTCCAAGTGGTTACCATTTGTCGAGTGGATAAGTCCGAGGTCTTGGTTGTACTGATTAGTCCTCACTACTCGAAACGCCATTGAGGCTCTACATGATAGGCGCCTCACTTTGACCCGTTTGCCGACTCATTTGGGGTCATTAGGCGGCGGGATTGGGTGAGGTCCCGATGCATGTAGGAGTCGATGCTTCGTTGTCGAGGATTCACCGCTCGCTCTCATGCGTGGATATCCTATGCTATATTAGGGGATAATAGTGTATAAATCTCTGGCCAGAGTACTGGATGTGTTTTAGGTAAATGGGTTTACCTAGTTACACTCGCGATGTCACTATTCGATCTCCAAGATGTACGCATAGCTATCGGATCTCTAGCGACTCTCGATTTACCAATGATCGTTGATCTGATCGGGATATATGTGTTGAAAGGACCGTACTGTACGCTAACCACGAACAACTGGTTCTTGCAGGCACTATCAGTGATACCTAGGGGATCATGGGGCGATGTTGCTAGGCGCTTTACCATGATCCGTTTGGCAAGTCCGAAATTGTGATTTCGGAGCCACAATGGCTGTGGGCCCACGGCTAGCTGTATCCCTGAACCATTGAAGGTCACACAAGTACTGGATTCATGATTTCCGCACGGAAACTGAGCACAATGTGTTGAGCATATGAGGAGAATTTTAGGGAGTGCGACTTCCTAAAAGTCAATAGGGGTCAAATTGCGATTTCCCAAAGTTGAGGGGCAAAACTATCATTTTGGACTAGGTAATCTGAAAAATTATTTTTCACATCAAGTTATCGTGTTTCCGTTTAATCGTTGTTGTATGTGCTTCGACATCGCGAGTTGGAACGTCTTTTAATTTTAAGGTGTATAAATCGTTTTCGCGTTCCCCAATTCCAACCAAACTTCATTCTTGTAAATATTGCAAATCGAATTAGCAAACATACAAGAATATCCATCACTATCAAGCATAGAAACAGAAATAATGTTCTTTATTAATTCGGGAACAAACAAAACGTTTCTCAATAACAACTTAAAATCATAAGACAGAAATAAATAAACATCTCCTATAGCTACTGCAGAAACTCTTGCTCCATTGCCCAGCCTCAAGTGGGTCTCACCCTCTCTAAGACGTCGGCTTCTTGTCATCACCTGCAAATCATTGCAGATATGAGATCCACATCCGGTATCAAGTACCCAAGAAGTCGAATTAAGAGACATATTTATTTCGATATAGAACATACCTTTTGCAGTTCGCAACTGCTCGAGGTACTCCTTGCAGTTCCTCCTCCAATGCCCAGGCTTGTGGCAGTGGTGGCAAACATCCTCGGTCTTGTTTGTCTTGGAAGTCTTTGCCTTCGGCTTCTTAGTGGGCTTTTCCTCCTTCGCAGGGGCAGAACGCTTCTTACCCTTGCGTTTGGGCCCCTTCTTCGTAGAGGAAGAAGAGTCCATAAGGAGGACGGGCTTGTCCTTCTTTATGGTCCCCTCAAACATGACAAGCATTTTACCACCTCTTCAAGGGTGTCATCCAGCTTGTTCATGTTGAAGTTGACCATAAAAGGGTCGAACGCAGCAGGGAGGGAGAGGAGAAGCAGATCCGCAGACATCTGATGTGGAAGCAGGATTTTGAGGTCCACTAGCTTCTCAATGAGCCCAATCATACGGACCCCATGCTCGCGGACCAAAGTCCCCTCGCGCATGCTGCTCGTCATGAGCTCCTTTGACAGTAGTGAACCTCTCCGTCCTAGAGTTCTCCCCATACAGCTCCTTGAGATGAAGGTGTATGTCAGCAGCATACTCCATCTTCTCAAATCGCCGCTGCATTTCATTACACATTGACCCCATCATGTAGCAACGTACTTTAAGCTCGTCATCCCACCATTTTCCCAGCTCCTCGGGACTGACATTGCAAGGGGCCTCATTTGGAGGGCTCTTCTCTATCGTATAGAGAAGTTTCTCCAAAGCCAACACAATGTTGAGGTTTCGAAGCCAGTCTTGGTATTTCAGACCGGTGAACTTGTTGCTATCCAGTATAGCAGCGAGTGGGTTTTTGATCGAAGACATTATAAGAAGTTTATACTGAAAAAGGAAAACAGACATGCATCACTAACTATATATGAAAAACGCTAAGACATAAAACAAGGTCATTTAGTTTTATGAATTACCCTCCCACTATTTTAACGATTTCACCACCCTCTAATGGAATCGGGAAAACAGGTTTCCTTAGTGGGTACATGGAGCCCAATCAAGCGATCATGATCCCGAATAATATCAGCCAACCATGACCCCCCGAAAGGCCGCACAACCATGCTGATATGCGCGAGGCCAGCAGCCTCTGGTCGGCCGCCATGCGCGGCCAACGTGCATGGTACCGCACGCATTCATGCGCGCGGTGGGGCGCCGCCATGCGCGGCGGCACGGAGGCCGTTTCAAACAAAAAAAATTTTTGTTTTCAAAATTTCGAGATCTATGCAATTATGGCACAATTATGTATTGAAGGATCCGAGGCTGAGCTCTGATACCACTGTTGGCACACAATGGCGGATCCGGATCCCGTTTCCCGGGGTACAGCGGAAGTTTCAAAATATTGCCCGAGAAACGTTCAATACATTAAAACAATCCTATAAACATTCATAGGGCGTTCATAGAATCGTTACCTTGCTGGCGTCTAGGCGCCTGGCTCCAACCAGAATTCGCAAGGAAATCTGGCTCTTGAATTGTAGGCGGCGGTAGATCCTCCTAATTAGGTCCATGACCGGAATCAAGACACCTTCGTCAGCCTTCACTAGAAGGACTGACAAATTCTGGCACGGACGGAAACTCCTCGTCGCGGTGATCGAAACAAGTCCGATCACACGACGAACGGACGGCGGCGGTGCGGCGGAGGCGCGGCGGTGGGCGGCGGCCGTGCGTGAGGTTTGGGAGGAGGGGCGGCGGGTTTTTGG
>KV005789.1:12845-35360 GCA_001598015.1 Dorcoceras hygrometricum
TCCAAGAGTTGGGCGTCATTCCTAATGGAGTTGGTCCAGTCCGGGTGTACTGCGACAACACGGGTGCCGTTGCGGAAGCAAAGGAGCCTAGGTCTCACCAAAGATCCAAACATATACTGAGGAAATACCACATAATCCGGGATATTGTGGCTAGAGGTGACATAGCAGTTGAGAGAGTCTCCTCTGCGGACAACATTGCTGATCCACTTACGAAGCCCTTGCCAGGACCGTTGTTTGAAAAACATCGCGAAACAATGGGACAGCGTCTGATGAGTAGTTGGATTTAGGGTAAGTGGGAGATTGTTAGAGTAGATGCCCAACTAGCCAACTTGTGGCGTGTGGGTTTATAGACTTTTGTATATGACAGTCTTTATATATGATATTCGCATTTTTTTATGGCATTCTTTATCTTCGTTATGTTTATATAATGTTAACAATTGTGTTGGATAAAGACCTAGAATGCACCATAGTGTATGTTAGATGTGATAGTGGGTATGACGGCTATCATGAAACACATCTAACAGTCACTCTGTATTCTGAATTAGTTCCTAGTCGATTGGGCCGTCAAAATGAGGATAAGGCCGCCCGAGCTCGAAACTAGTATCTGTGATGCAAAGTACCATGTTTCATTGGTAGGGAACATTGTGATGTTCTGAGCATGCAGATAGATAGTGACCTGGTGATCTATCGAACTACCCTCGTTCGGACTTTCCAAGTGGTTACCATTTGTCGAGTGGATAAGTCCGAGGTCTTGGTTGTACTGATTAGTCCTCACGACTCGAGACGTCATTGAGACTCTACATGATAAGCGTCTCACTTTGACCCGTTTGCCGACTCACTTGGGGTCATTAGGCGGCGGGATTGGGTGAGACCCCGATGCATGTAGGAGTCGATGCTTCGTTGTCGAGGATTCACCGCTCGCTTACATGCGTGGATATCCTATGCTATCTGAGGGGATAATAGTGTATAAATATCTGGCCAGAGTACTAGAAGTGTTTTAGGTAAATGGGTTTACCTAGTAACACTCGTGATGTCACTATTCGATCTCCAAGATGTATGCATATCTATCGGATCTTTAGCGACTCTCGATTTACCAATGATCGTTGATCTGATCGGGATATATGGATTGAAAGGACCGTACTGTATGCTAACCACGACCAACTGGTTCTTGCAGGCACTATCAGTGATACCTAGGGGATCATGGCGTGATGTTTCGCCGCAATGGTTGTGGGCCCACGGCTAGCTGTATCCCTGAACCATTGAGGGTCACACAAGTACTGGATTCAAGATTCCCGCACGGAAACTGAGCTCAATGTGTTGAGCATAGGAGGAGGATTTTTGGAAGTACGACTTCCTAAAAGAGGGGTCAAATCGTGATTTCCCACTGTTGAGGGGCAAAACTGTCATTTGGACTAGGTAATCTGAAAAATCGTTTTTCGCATCATAATATTCAGTTTTGGAAACTGAGTCGATCGGTCCGATCTGATCGTCGATTGGAGTTATGATGAAACCGCAATGAATTAAACGAACCGAATGTTCACATGGACCTGGGTATGACCCAAGTCCATTGGGCCGGTTCAAGCCCATCTACCAACTTAATTTAATTAAGATGACTTAGGGCTTTGATCATTGTAACACTAAAACCTAACCCTAGCCTCCATTGCATAGTCTTGGCCGCCCCCTCCTCTCCCTCACATTGCCGCCGCCGGCCACCACCATCGCCGACTCCGCCCCTCGCCGAAATTTGTTCCGGCCAACTTTTCGAGGAGTTTTCGTCCGTGCTGATCTCGTCAGGCCTTCTAGTGCAGGCTGACGAAGGAACCTTGCTTCCGGTCGTGGACTCGATTAGACGAATCTACCGCCGCCTACCGTGAAGAGCCAGTCTCCCTTTGATTCCGGTTGGAGCCAAGAGCCTAGACGCCAGCAAGGTAACACCCCGAAAATCATCCTATGAATGGTTTATAGTATTGATTTTATTGTATTGAACGTATCCCGGCGCTTAATTTTATTCTTCCGCTGCGCCGCCGGGAGACGGGATCCGGATCCGCCACCGCTTTCCCAACAAAAGTTGTGCTGGGTTTAAGCTATCGTATTTCCTTTTAATTGTTGTTGTGTGTGTTTCCACATTGCGAGTTGGAACTGGTTTTAATTTTAAGGTGTACAGATCGTTTTCGTGTTCCCCAATACCAATCAAACATTCATTCTTGTAAAAATTGCAAATCGAATTAGCAAACATAAAAGAATATCCATTACTATCAAGCATAGAAACAGAAATAATGTTGTTTATTAATTCGGGAACAAATAAAACATCCTTCAATAACAACTTAAAATTTGACGATAGAAATAAATAGACATCCCCTATAGCTACTGCAGCAACTCTTGCTCCATTTCCAAGACTCAAGTGCGTCTCACCCTCTCTAAGACGTCGGCTTCTTGTCATCACCTGCAAATCATTGCAGATATGAAATCCACATCCGGTATCTCCTTCGCAGGGGCAGAACGCTTCTTACCCTTGCGTCTGGGCCCTTTCTTCACAGAGGAAGAAGAGCCCATAAGGAGGACGGGCTTGTCCTTATTTATGGTTCCCTCAAACACGACCAGCATGTTAACCACCTATTCGAGGGTGGCTGCCAGCTTGTTCATGTTGAAGTTGACCACAAAGGGGTCGAATGCAGCGGGCAGTGAGAGGAGAAGCACATCCACAGACAGCTCGTGTGGAAGCATAATATCAAGGCCCGCCAGATTTTCAACGAGCCCAATCATACGAACCCCATGCTCGCAGACCGAAGTCCCATCGCGCATGCGGCTCGTCATAAGCTCCTTGACAGCGGTGAACCTCTCATGTCGAGAGTTCTCCCCGTACAGTTCCTTGAGATGAAAAAGTATGTCAGTAGCATACTTCGTCTTCTCAAAGCGCCGTTGCATTTCGTTGGACATCGATGCCATCACATAGCATCGAGTCTTAAGCTCGTCGTCCCACCATTGTTGAAGCGTAATCAGCTCCTCAGGGCTGATATCGGCAGGGGCTTCCTTCGGAGCGCTCTTCTCTATCGTATAAAGAAGTTTCTCCGAAGCCAACACAATGTTGAGGTTTCGAATCCAGTCTTGGTAGTTCAGACCGGTGAACTTGTTGCTATCCAGTATAGCAGCGAGTGGGTTTTTGATCGAAGACATTTTGTAAGCAGTTATACTGAAAAGAAAACAGACATGCATCACTAACTATATATGAAAAACGCTAAGACATAAAACAAGGTCATTTAGTTTTATGAATTACCCTACCACTATTTTAACGATTTCACCACCCTCTAATGAAATCGGGAAAGAAAGTTTCCTTAGTGGGTACACGGAGTCCAATCAAGCGATCGTGGTCCCGAATAATATCAGCCAACCATGACCCCCAAAAGGTAGTTTCCAATTGCAACCGGTGCAACCTTCATGTATTCACCTCACGTCCAGTAAGGGCCCAATAATATGACGCCGTTTACTATCACGTGTCAAGATGACCCATCAATGTTGAGTCGTGAAGGACGGTCCCCTTAACGTCCCCAATAATATGAGCCAACGTTAAAGGGAGTTCCAACCGACTCACAACAATAATAGACAGCTTTTCGGCATACATAACCCCCTCAATAATATGAGTGGGGCCATGTATGCGGGTAGCATCGGCGTACACCCATTGTTGATGGAAGGTAGGGATAATTTAAACAGATTTAAATTCCCTAAGTTTATCGAATAAACTTTTAATCTTGATATCAGTTTTAAATCGTATTTAAAACGAGGGATTTTATTTTTGAAAATTTGGTCTCATGCAATTTTAAATCATAATTTAAAACATGCGAATTCAACATAACATATATCAAATATATAAATATCTTTGGGATGATTGATCGCGAGAGCTATGCGGTCCGTGGTTGCCAATCACGGACCTTGGTCCAATCCTAGGTGAAATGCAATATGCAATGCAATCCTATTACAATTGCTTCCGGTTTTTACAGATCTTCGGTCTTCAATATCTTTGATCGTCATCTCCACCGTCTTCAATTGTCCTCCCACTAAATCTAGTAATTTACAATTAAATTTCCATGACATATAACGGATACAATTTTAAGGGGTGGGAACGGGCCACAAACAGACCCACTTTAAATGATAATCAACAATATTAAATACAACCGAAATCGCAAAACCTAAAGCATACACCTAACACATTGGGCACGGCTCTCGATCATCCCAAACATGCAATCAATCTAATTAATATGCATAAATTTAAATAATCAAATTATTTACCACAAAATCATATTTTAATCATAAAAACGCATTTTATAATAAAATCGCATTTTGTCGATAAAATCATATTTTGATCAACAAAATCATATTTTAATTATAAAATCATATTTTACAACTAAAATCATATTTTGCAATTTTAATTTCATTAAATTTGGCTTAAAACAATTTTAGGCCCAAAAATCTCAAAATTTCAAAATCGACCAAAATCGGCCCGATATCGAATATCGGCCCGAAAACTTCATGGGCTGCCCGGGACAGGCCCGAACAAAACCTAGAAGAAAATTAGCCGTCGCAACGATGCCAGGAGACACGCCGGACGGCGGCCGCCGCCACATAACGCGGCGCACGTAGCGCCCAGCCACCGCGCGAATCAGCGGCCATCATGCGCGAGACCAGCAGCAGCGGTCTGCCTCCACCATGCAACGTTTATCGGTAGATTTTGCAACCTGTGCGCGAAGCCAGCGGCCGACTCTTGGCCACCATGATGCGCGGCTGCGTGCGCTATCGCGCATGGAGGTTAGCGCCGCCGCATGCGGCGGCGACCGGCAGGCCAAGAAAATTTTTGTTTGATTTCAATTCTGAAATTCGAGATTCAAGCAATTATGGCACAATAATGTATTGAAGGATCCGAGCCTGAGCTCTGATACCACTGTTGGCATATGGTGGCGGATCCGGATCCCACTTCCCGGGGGTGCAGCGGAAATAAAAAATAGCCCCGGAAAGTGTTCAATACATCAATATAAATCTACAAACATACATAGGGTGTTCGTGGATTTGTTACCTTGCTGGCGTCTAGGCGCCTGGCTCCAACCAGAAATCACAGGGAAAATCTGGCTCTTCTCGGTAGGCGGTGGTAGATCCTCCAATCAGGTCCACGACCGGATTCAATCTTCCTCCGTCAATCTACACTAGAAGACTTGACGGATTTTATCACGGAAGGAATCTCCTCAGCACGACGATCGGAGCAAGTCCGATCACGGGGCGGCGGCCGGCGGCGGCGCGTGAAGACCGGCGGCGGCGGCGTGAGGCTAGAGAGGAGGGGCGGCCGATTTGGAGTTTTGGAGGCTAGGGTTAATTATTCAAGTGAAGTGATTAGCCAGTAACTCATACAATTATAAGTAATTCATGGGCTTTAACCGGCCCAATGGACTTGGGTCAAACCCAGGTCCATATGAACATTCGGTTCGTTTAATTCACTGTGGTTTAATCATAACTCCGATCGACGATCAGATCGGACCGATCGACTCAGTTTCCAAAACTGAATATTTATTCAAGTGAAGTGATTAGCCAGTAACTCATACAATTATAAGTAATTCATGGGCTTTAACCGGCCCAATGGACTTGGGTCAAACCCAGGTCCATATGAACATTCGGTTCGTTTAATTCACTGTGGTTTAATCATAACTCCGATCGACGATCAGATCGGACCGATCGACTCAGTTTCCAAAACTGAATATTATGATGTGAAAAACAATTTTTCAGATTACCTAGTCCAAAATGACAGTTTTGCCTCTCAACAGTGGGAAATCGCAATTTCACCCCTGTTGACCTTTAGGAAGTCGCACTCCCTAAAATTCTCCTCATATGCTCAACACATTGAGCTCAGTTTCCGTGCGGGAATCATGAATCCAGTACTTGTGTGACCCTCAATGGTTCAGGGATACAGCTAGCCGTGGGCACACAACCATTGCGGCTCCAAAATCACAATTTCGGACTTGCCCATAGGATCATGGGGCGATGTGGGATCATGGTAAAGCGCCTAGCAACATCGCCCCATGATCCCCTAGGTATCACTGATAGTGCCTGCAAGAACCAGTTGGTCGTGGTTAGCGTACAGTACGGTCCTTTCAACACATATATCCCGATCAGATCAACGACCATTGGTAAATCGAGAGTCGCTAGAGATCCGATAGCTATGCATACATCTTGGAGATCGAATAGTGACATCGCGAGTGTAACTAGGTAAACCCATTTACCTAAAACACATCCAGTACTCTGGCCAGAGTTTTATACACTATTATCCCCTCAGATAGCATAGGATATCCACGCAACGCATGAAAGCGAACGGTGAATCCTCGACAACGAAGCATCGACTCCTACATGCATCGGGGCCTCACCCAATCTCGCCGCCTAATGACCCCAAGTGAGTCGGAAAATGGGTCAAAGTGAGACGCCTATCATGTAGAGCCTCAATGACGTTTCGAGTAGTGAGGACTAATCAGTACAACCAAGACCTCGGACTTATCCACTCGACAAATGGTAACCAATTGGAAAGTCCGACGAGGGTAGTTCGATAGATCACCAGGTCACTATCCATCTGCATGCTCAGAACATCACAATGTTCCCTACAAATGGGTCAAAGTGAGACGCCTATCATGTAGAGCCTCAATGACGTTTCGAGTAGTGAGGACTAATCAGTACAACCAAGACCTCGGACTTATCCACTCGACAAATGGTAACCAATTGGAAAGTCCGACGAGGGTAGTTCGATAGATCACCAGGTCACTATCCATCTGCATGCTCAGAACATCACAATGTTCCCTACCAATGAAACATGGTATTTCGCATCGAAGATGCTAGTCTCAAGCTCGGGCGGCCTTATCCTCTTTTTGACGGCCCAATCGACTAGGAACGAATTCAGAATGCACAGTGACTATTAGATGTGTTTCATGATAGCCATCATATCCTCTATCACATCTAACATACACTATGGTGCATTCTAGGTCTTTATCCAACGCAATTGTTAACATTATATAACATAATGAAAATAGAGAATGCCATAAATAAATGCGTATTTCATAAATAAATATTGTCATATACAAGAGTCTATAAAACCCACACGCCACAAGTTGGCTAGTTGGGCATCTACTCTAACAGAAAGAGCTTCTCGAGAGGAGTCCAACGCTACCTCAAAATCCCAAAACAACGGTCGAAAACGATGGGAATCACCGGATAAAATCAACGGTGAACAGTACTAGGGTTCGAGAAACAGAGGTCGACAATAGGGAGAATTTTACTAAGTATGGGATCTGGTATCTCAAATCGAAGACCAAGACTTCCTTAAATAAATCTCGCGACTGCTGAAATCTGGTTAATAAGTCCACCGACCAAAACCAGCAGTTTCTCTATAACCATCGGCTGGTTCTCAAACCCAAAAGCTGGATTGTATAAAACTCAAAAGCTGATACCAGAGGTTGCATCAAAACGCTGCGTTCCAACTTAATAAAACGGCGTTTCATAGCTTACGTCATCAAATCCGGTCGATAACCCTCGCGCAATACCAGCGGCAAGCTGCAGGAAACCAGACGCAAGCTACAGAAGAGTTGACCATCGTTGACATCTACTCTCAGCTGGACAACCAGCAGGCACACGCGAACAGATCCCACCAGCTGGTACCAGACGCAACACTCAAAACGGCGTCGCACCAACTAATCAAAACGCTACCGTTTTTCCCTCAACAAACGAGATAAAGCAGCAGCTGGATACAAACGTGCTACCAGCTTTCACTTAACACAACGCATCCAGATTTCACTAAAACGACGGCGTTTAAGAATCGCGCGCTTCCAAAACACGCTACGACTGGATTTCACCAAATCGACCAGCTCTCACCACGAAACCAGCTTTTACCCAAAATACCAAAAATACGAAAACTTCCATAAATGCTCTAAATGTGAAATCTGACCCGAAAATGAAATCAAAACATCCAAACAGAGATCTGAATCACCAGAAATCTCTAAACCGATTAATTCCAACCAAATTAATCTTATACAATTCCAGGTCTCACAGGAATCGTTCTCTTCAGTTCATAGCCAGATAACCGTTCTTTGTTCAACTGCTGATTCTGTTGACGTCAAGGTTGCTGATCCACCTGTTGTATCAACTGCTGATCCTGACTTCTTATTGCTCCAGCTGGTCCATCTTTCCCCTAATTCTCCAGCTGGTGGATGTTATTTTCTTCTTATCTTTTGATCAATCTGCTTTCAACTTCTGATCAGCTGCTCCTCTTGTCTTCAACAACTGATCAGACATCACATTTTTGCATGATATCTGTGCTATTCCATCCGAAATGGTCCAACGAGCAAGACTCACTTGAGCTCCTCTGTTTTTGGCCAAATTCCTTCGTTTAGGCCTCCGAAAATGCGATTTACTATTTTCAGCTCTTGGTCTGCTACAGTATCAGATCTGATTGAGTTACTGTATCAGATCTGATACATCTCACTGCTGCCCAGCTTTTGATGACGTCACGACTGTTGAAATCTTCAATAAGCTTGGATGACGTCACGACTGCTGAATACTTCTACTGCTGAATCCATCTTCTCCAGCTTCTCTTATAGTTACTCCTGATCAGACTTCTCCAGAATTCGCTCTTCATTTCCTGTAGACTTCTCCATCAGACTTCATCAGACTTCTCTGTATGCGACGCAACTAACAGCAAGTACAGCTGGACTTCCACGTAAGCATATCTGTTCACGCTGGACTCCACGTAAGGATTGCTGTCCACGTAGGATTCCACGTAAGGGAAACTGTCCCCGTAAGCATCTCTGTTCAACTTGGCTTTTGCCTGATTATGATCAGCTGGCTCGGCTTTGGACGTCTCCATTGCTAATCCAGCCATTACGTCTAAGTTGTTGATCCATATTTCTCAAGTCTTATTCCAGCTCTTCTTTAGATCTATTCTGTTAAATCTGTACACTACGTAGAAATGTTAGAAACACAATAACAGGTTTTGTGTAATTCAAAACTCAGATCTGGATCTGTTATCCAGATCCATCAATCTCTCCCTTTTTGATTTACACAAAACCTCAAATAACAGATGCATGATCCAGCAATTCTCTCCCTTTTTGTTGGAATAAAAAAGGAGTAGAAAACTGGTTTTCCCGACAAATTTTAAATAAAGCTCTCCCTACACTGCCACAACAAAAACAACGTGACAGTAGGAATTTTACAGATTTTGGAAACCAAAATTGGGAAAACCGGTATGCATGAATGATATGATTTTGAAATAGCTGATAGTGTGCTTCTTCTTTAGCTTATATATGCAGATGAATGATTAATAATAACTCTCAATATCTTTTATAATATAAGCCCAAATCATTTTAATAACGAAGCACCAGCTGAAATTTCACAAAAACTATCAGAGCACATAAATAAATTTTGTTTAAAAAAGAACATGTGCTACTGAACCATCAGTTAAAGCGTTTAAAAACAGATAGCACATGCGTTTTAAAAAAATGCTCGTTCAAGAACAACCTGCTCTGATACCACTTGATAGGACCGAAGGATCAGATATCAGATGCAATAAAATAAACAAAATAACATAAGGGAGGGGCGAGATCTGATCCTATGAAATAAGGAGCGAGCGCTGCTAATATAAATTAAAAATTTTGCGCTACTATAAAGGAGCTACAATATCTCACGGTTCTTGAACATTAAACAGAGCACCGGAGACAGATATGGTATGAAATAAAATCATGCGGAATACACCAGAACTGAATCCTAATTTTAAAACCTGGCACAAACAGATTTCTGTTAAAACAATGCAATGCGACTGCATGAAATCTGTTTGCTTTGTGTGTGATAATGTGTAACTGATAAATGCGTATGCGGAATAAATACAATAAATCATAAAGAGATTACGCTGCTGTTTGTTTATGGAAGTTCGGATATAAATATCCTACATCTCCCCTTCTTCCGCTCCGAGAAGGATCCACTAGAAGATTTGATCTACACATCGTGTACAGACCCGATCCAACAGCCAGCAGCTGCTAGAACTCCTAGACTCTACACCAGCCCTCGGCTGTGTCAATCACTTGTTTTACGCCTCTGTGAGAAAGGCTACAAACACAGAGTTTAACGTCTTCGTGCTTGGACGAGATCTGATTTTGAGATATACAGTTTAAGAACAACTCTCGTAATAATAATATTTCACACAACTGGGAAATGATCCTAAAGAGTTGATGAAGACTCAGCAGTCGACACTGCAATAAGCTCCTCTCTAATGGTGGTCGACTTCTTCATCTTCCTGTTTTCTTCCCTCTGTAATTTCTCTGTTTTTTGTCTTTCACACCAGTATCATCGATTTCTTCAAATCTTCTCCCTTAAATAGCCTTTGTTCAAATTCAATCCGTTGGACACAAATTTTATTCCCGTTGAAAGATGTTCTGTAAAGTACCGACAGGATTTTCCTTGTGTCCTTTCTTTTGCAGGCTTTTGTCTTCTTCTGAATAAGCTTTTGAACTTTGATCAGCTTCTGCTTGCGTTTCTTCTGTTCACATCTTAATATGCTCAGCAGTTGACTTCTAAGTTCCAGTAAATCTTCATATATGTTGTCAACTGCTTCGCCTTTCTCTTCTTATCACGTCTTATTCAGCTTCTGCTTTGATTCAGCTTTTGCTTCGATTCAGCTTTTGCTTAGATTCAGCTTCTGCTTGTATCTTTTCTTCTTCGACATCTGATATGGCTTGTCTTTACTGCTGAACATACTTCTGTTCACTGCTGAATAACTGAAGCTCACTACTGAACGTACTGTAGCTCACTGCTGAACGTACTGTAGCTCACTGCTAAATCTACTGTAGCTCACTGCTGAATCGTTCTCTTCAGTTCATAGACGGATAACTGTTCTTTGTTCAACTGCTGATGCTGCTGACGTCAAGGTTGCTGATCCACCTGTTGTATCAACTGCTGATCCTGACTTCTTATTGCTCCAGCTGGTCCATCTTTCCCTTAGCGCTCCAGCTGGTCGATGTTATTTTGTTCTTATCTTTTGATCAACATCTGGTTTCAACTTCTGATCAGCTGCTCCTCTTGTCTTCAACAACTGATCAGACATCACATTTTGCATGAGACCTGTGCTATTCCCTCCAAAACGGTCCAACGAGCAAGACTCACATGTGAGCTCCTCTGTTTTTGACCAAATTCCTTCGTTTAGGCCTCCGAAAATGCGATTTACTATTTTAAGCTCTTGGTCTGCTACAGTATCAGATCTGATTGAGTTACTGTATCAGATCTGATACATCTCACTGCTGCCCAACTTTTGATGATGTCACGACTGCTGAAATCTTCAATAAGCTTGGATGACTTCACGACTGCTGAATAATTCTACTGCGGAATCCATCTTCTCCAGCTTCTCTTATAGTTACTCCTGATCAGACTTCTCCAGACTTCGCTCTTCATTTCCTGTAGACTTCTCCATTAGACTTCATCAGACTTCTCTGTATGCGACGCAACTAACAACAAGTACAACTGGACTTCCACGTAAGCATATCTGTTCACGCTGGACTCCACGTAAGGATTGCTGTCCACGTTGGATTCCATGTAAGGGAAGCTGTCCACGTAAGCATCTCTGTTCAACTTGGCTTTTGCCTGATTATGATCAGCTGGCTCAGCTTTGGACGTCTCCTTTGCTAATCCAGCCATTACGTCTAAGTTGTTGATCCAGATTTCTCAAGTATTATTCCAGCTCTTCTTTACATCTCTTCTGTTAAATCTGTACACTACGTAGAAATATTAGAAACACAATAACAGGTTTTGTGTAATTCAAAACTGAGATCTAGATCTGTTATCCAGATCCATCAATATCTCCCTTTTTGGTTTACACAAAACCTCAAATAACAGATGCATGATCTAGCAATTCTCTCCCTTTTTGTGGGAATCAAAAAGGAATCGAAAACTGATTTTCCCGACAAATTTTAAATAAAGCACTCCCTACAATGCCACAACAAAAACAACGTGACAGCAGAAATTTTACAGATTTTGGAAACCAAAATTGGGAAAAATCGTATGAATGAATGATATGATTTTGAAATAGCTGATAGTGTGCTCCGCTTTAGCTTATATATGCAGATGAAGGATTAATAATAACTCTCACTATCTTTTATAATATAAGCTCAAATCATTTTAATAACGAAGCACCAGCTGAAATTTCGCAAAAACTATCAGAGCACATAAATAAATTTTGTTTAAAAAAGAACATGTGCTACTGAACCATCAGTTAAAGCATTTAAAAACAGATAGCACATGCGTTTTAAAAAAATGCTCGTTCAAGAACAACCCGCTCTGATACCACTTGATAGGACCGAAGGATCAGATCTTTGATTCAATAAAATAAACAACATAAAATAAGGGAGGGGCGCGATCTGATCCTATGAAATAAGGAGCGAGCGCTGCTAATATAAATTAAAAATTTTGCGCTGCTATAAAGGAGCTACAATAGCTCATGGTTCTTGAACATTGAACAGAGCACCGGAGACAGATCTGGTATGAAATAAAATCATGCGGAATACACCAGAACTGAATCCTAATTTTAAAACCCGGCACAAACAGATTTCTGTTAAAACAATGCAATGCGACTGCATGATATCTGTTTGCTTTGTGTGTGCTAATGTGTAACTGATAAATGCGTAGGCGGAATAAATACAGTAAATCATAAAGAGATTACGTTGCTGTTTGTTTATGGAAGTTTGGATATAAATATCCTACATCTCCCCTTCTTCCAGAGCACCGGAGACAGATACTGGTATGAAATAAAATCATGCGGAATACACCAGAACTGAATCCTAATTTTAAAACCCGGCACAAACAGATTTCTGTTAAAACAATGCAATGCGACTGCATGATATCTGTTTGCTTTGTGTGTGCTAATGTGTAACTGATAAATGCGTAGGCGGAATAAATACAGTAAATCATAAAGAGATTACGTTGCTGTTTGTTTATGGAAGTTTGGATATAAATATCCTACATCTCCCCTTCTTCCGCTCCGGGAAGGATTCACTAGAAGATTTGATCTACACATAGTGTACAGACCCGATCCAACAGCCAGCAGCTGCTAGAACTCCTAGACTCTACACCAGCCCACGGCTGTGTCAATCACTTGTTTTACGCCTCTGTGAGAAAGGATACAAACACAGAGTTTAACGTCTTCGTGCTTGGACGAGATCTGATTTTACATTTTGAGTTTGAGATTCATTCACTATACAATTTTGCTCAACTCTAAAGAATGTGAATGAATCTCTATGTGTGAGATATACAGTGTAAGAACAACTCTCGTAATAATAATATCTCACACAACTGGGAAATGCTCCTAAAGAGTTGATGAAGACTCAGCAGTCGACACTGCAATAAGCTCCTCTCTAATGGTGGTCGACTGCTTCATCTTCCTGTTTTCTTCCCTCTGTAATTTCTCTGTTTTTGTCTTTCACATCAGCATCATCGATTTCTTCAAATATTCTCCCTTAAATAGCCTTTGTTCAAATTCAATCCGTTGGACACAAATTTTCTTCCCGTTGAAAGATGTTCTGTAAAGTACCGACAGGATTGTACTTGTGTCCTTTCTTTTTGCAGGATTTTGTCTTCTTCTGAATAAGCTTTTGAACTTTGATCAGCTTCTGCTTGCGTCTCTTTTGTTCACATTTTAATATGCTCAGCAGTTGACTTCTAAGTTCCAGTAAATCTTCATATATGTTGTCAACTGCTTCGCCTTTCTCTTCTTATCACGTCTTATTCAGCTTCTGCTTTGATTCAGCTTTTGCTTCGATTCAGCTTTTGCTTAGATTCAGCTTCTGCTTGTATCCTTTCTCATTGCAGATCGACATCTGATATGGCTTGTCTTTACTGCTGAACATACTTCTGTTCACTGCTGAATAACTGTAGCTCACTGCTGAACATACTGTAGCTCACTGCTGAACGTACTGTAGCTCAATGCTGAATCTACTGTAGCTCACTGCTGAATCGTTCTCTTCAGTTCATAGCCGGATAACTGTTCTTTGTTCAACTGCTGATTCTACTGACGTCAAGGTTGCTGATCCACCTGTTGTTTCAACTGCTTATCCTGACTTCTTATTGCTCTAGCTGGTCCATCTTTCCCTTAGCGCTCCAGCTGGTCGATGTTATTTTCTTCTTATGTTTTGATCAACATCTGCTTTCAACTTCTGATCAGCTGCTCCTCTTGTCTTCAAAAACTGATCAGACATCACATTTTTGCATGAGACCTGTGCTATTCCCTCCGAAACGGTCCAACGACCAAGATTCACTAGTGAGCTCCTCTGTTTTTGGCCAAATTTCTTCGTTTAGGCCTCCAAAAATGCGATTTACTATTTCAGCTCTTGGTCTGCTACAGTATCAGATCCGAATTAGTTACTGTATCAGATTTGATACATCTCACTGCTGCCCAGATTTTGATGACGTCAAGACTGCTGAAATCTTCAATAAGCTTGGATGACGTCATGACTGCTGAATACTTCTACTGCGGAATCCATCTTCTCCAGCTTCTCTTATAGTTACTCCTGATCAGACTTCTCCAGACTTCTCTCTTCATTTCCTGTAGACTTCTCCATCAGACTTCATCAGACTTCTCTGTATGCGACGCAACTAACAGCAAGTACAGCTGGACTTCCACTTAAGCATATCTGTTCACGCTGGACTCCACGTAAGGATTGCTGTCCACGTAGGATTCCACGTAAGGGAAGCTCTCCACGTAAGCATCTCTATTCAACTTGGCTTTTGCCTGATTACGATCAGCTGGCTCAGATTTGGACGTATCCATTGCTAATCCAGCCATTACGTCTAAGTTGGTGATCCAGATTTCTCAAGTCTTATTCCATCTCTTCTTTAGATCTCTTCTGTTAAATCTGTACACTACGTAGAAATGTTAGAAACACAATAACAGGTTTTGTGTAATTCAAAACTCAGATCTGGATCTGTTATCCAGATCCATCACTATTCCATAGAAAACTATGTCCGAGAGGATCTACTACGACTATTATGGTTCCCCATACACATCTGCCGATCCTCGTTAAATTTCCTTGCTTGATCATATTGGATCTCGTCTACTGGAACTTGCTTCTTGTCTGCTGAATCGGCTTACATCTCATCTACTAGATCATCTTGGGTCACGTCTGTTAGATCAAGTAGCGTCACATTTCTGGATCAGCTTGGGTCTATGCTGGTCTTCTTATCATCATCACTAGATTCAAAAAGATTAGCAGCATCATGTATTACTCAAATCATTAATAGATTCAGCAAAAAATGTGTTAAATTGGATTCATCAAATACAACATGAATAGATTCTTCTACTATCAGTTTTTGTTATTAAAAACTCTATATGCTCTACTGAAAGCAGAATAACCAAGAAAAATACCAATTTTAGCACACGCATCAAAAGCAGTTAAATGCATTTTTCCATTGTTATGAATGCCAAAAAATTTAAATATGAAATTTCAGGTTGTTTGCCATTCCAGATCTCATAGGGTGTCTTCCTTAAGTTCTTATTGATCATCGATATATTCTGAGTGTAGCAGGTGGTGTTCATAGCTTCTGCCCAAAAATTTTGAGAAATTCCAGAATCATCAAGCATAGTTCTCGCAGTCTCTTTTAAAGTATGATTTCTTCTCTCAGCAATTCCATTTTGTTGAGGTGATCTGGTCGTATATAACTCATGACTGATTTCGTTTTTTCAAGATAGGAGGATAAATTTTTTATTTATAAATTTAGTACATCGATCACTCCTAATCCGATTGATAGAAGAAGATTTCTCAATTTGAAGTCGTTTTAAAACTTTTATCAGCTGAACCGCGGTCTGATCTTTTGATTTCAAAAATATTAACCAGATGAACCTGAAAGAATCATCGATTACAACTAGTGTGTACCTCATTCTCCTTAAGTCCATTACTGGTATACGACCAAAAAGATCCATGTGCAACAACTCTAGGCTTCGAGAAGAATATTTACTCCTTATGTTCTTAAAAATTAGATCGGACCTGCTTCTCGAGCTGACAAGCTGAACATATTTTGTCTTTTGAAATATCTGTTTTTGGCAAATCGGTCACCGAATCATGCTTCCTAGACAGACAATGGTTTTAAAATTTACATGATTCATGTGTTTACGTCGAATACATGATTTTGAATTTTCATCAAGTAAACATGTCGGTTCAGGTACTAGCTGATCTGACCAGTTTACTTTGTAAGTGTTTCCTGATCTATGTCTGATTAGAACAATTAGACCGGCTGGGATCTGAACTGTGCACGTGTTTTTGTGAAAATTAACAATGTATCATGATAACATAGCTGTCTGATTTTAATCAGATTGTCACACAAATTTTCAACTAACCATTGACTATTTTACACTTGCCCACAGTTTCATCTTTTGAATTATCACAGAAACTGATCTTTGGTCCTGTAATCTGTTTAATGTATATTAGTAGTTTGCGCTCTCCAGTCATGTGTTTTGAACATCCACTATCCAGAAACCATGTCGAGATATTCAATAGCTTGCATCTGCTAACCTGAAAACAGAAAAGAAATTTTTGGTACCCAATTTTCCTCTTCCAAAAAAGATCAAGCTTACCTCATTTCAGTTCAATCTTCTCATGAAACCTGAATCATTTGTTGAAGCCTCCAATCATTCTTGCTGGAGAGATCCTATACAGGAAGAAATCAATGCCCAGGAAAAAAACATAAGACTTAGTCTCATTGCCTGCAGGGCGGGTCCAGTCCGATTAGTACTTTCGTGACCCACACTTCAATTAACCTTATATTTTCAAATGTGCGTGTCCACGAAAGTTCGTGCAAAACCAATGAATGATCCTTTTTGAGTCTGTCTGGTATTTAGACCATTTTGAACGTTTCTGTTCTGAACCTTTCTAGTTTTCCGTGGTCTAGCCTTTTCCAAGCCGTACCATACTACTTCAGATTAGACAGACAAGGATCAGAGTTTATCATGATTGTCTAATAAGATTAAGCTCCGTTCTGATCATCATAGTTGTCTGATTCAAGTGTATCATGTGTCTTGATGGCCTTGACAAAAATTCATTTTCTTGAATTTGTCCTTATCCAGACTAGACTGAATACTTGTTTCACCCAAGCTGCTTTCACTACTATTAAAACCCAAACCAGTTTTATCATTTGATGGTTTCGTGTCTCTTGCAGCTTGTTAAGTGAAACTAAAGACCTATTCTAGGAGTTTACCAATTGATTTAATCTTTGATTTTTTGGTTCTCAGTATTTCATTCTCCGTTTTCAGTTTACTCAATCTCCAGACTATCTGATTCCCCAAGATGTGAACATTTCGATTCATCAGATCTGTCTATCAGACTCTTGTTTTCAGCTTTAACTTCCTCAAATGACTGAGATAACTTCTTAAACTCATGGACCATATCATTCATTGCAGCGATTATGTCCTCGCGCTTAAATTCAACATTTGAAAAGTCAAATACCTCTTCGTCGTAATCTGCCAACAAGATGTGGACTTCCTCCTCCTCGTTATCACTTGAGGGACTGGATGTACTCTCTTTTGAATCATATTCATCCCATCTTCTATGTGCTCTATTCAGCAATCAAGACCTTTGATCTAATCTCTTTTGAAGGTTTTCTTGTTGCTTCTCATGACTCCGACTGATGACTTCTTGTCATCCTTCTTCGGCTTGGTACAATCCATAGCAAAATGGCTAGATCTACCACAATTAAAATATTTTGAGTCAGTAGTAATCTGTTCAGATTTATGAGTTTTATTTCAAAAAGAGGGTCAATGATTTCTTCTCATAAATTTCCCAAAATTTCTTATGAATAGGGACATCACGTCATTGCTGATCTGCTCTGCAGATCTCTGAGGTTTGTCTTCCATAACAGCAAGTGCCTTAACTAATTGATAAATTTATGGTTCATCATCCAGTCTGTTCTGATGCTCGAACTCATAGGCTTTCAGGTAACAACAAATCATGGAGTTCCAACTTGTTCAAATATTTGAATTTCCTCATTTCCATCGTCTTTACGTCCCACTCTCCGGGAAGAGCACTCATCACTTTTATGGCGACCTCCCTATTAGTGTACTCTTTCTCAAGAGCTGCCATCTCGATCACTATGCTTCTTAAGCATTCAGCAAATCCTTCCATAGTCTTGCCAGGTGTCATCTTGATTGAATCGAACTTCTGGGTGGCAACCATCCGTTTATTCTCTTTGGTCTATTCATTGCCTTCGCAAATCTGAGTCAGCTTTTCCCATATCTCCTTTGCAGTAAAGCACATCCTAATCTTGCTGAACATATTTTTATCCAGCGTCTTTTAAAGAATGTCCTTGGATACATTGTCCAGATTGGCTTTCCTCTTATGTTTGGCCGTCCAATCGTATCTTGGTTTTTCAACCATGTGAGGAGAACCTTCTGATATAGCAATAGTTGTGTTAGCTTTCATAATCATTAGACCATCAGTAATCATGAACCCATATCTAATGGAGTACGGTAGATCCGGATCAGACCCCCAACAGGCAGCGGAATATTATAAAACGTTTGGTCCTCCGTGAAGCGGCCATGGGGGTCGGGGATGCTCATACGTAATAAAATAAATATTAAACATACAAATGATGTTTTAGGAGTTACCCTTGGCAACTAAGCGCCTAATCCGGTCCACGACCAGAATCCCAACTCATTTTCTGGTTTGCAATAAGAAACCATCAAAAGTTTCACGGACAGAATCCGCCGATTTGATTGCAATGATGTGTGACGGCGTCGACGACAGCGATGTAGTCAACAGGTGATGACGATGTCGATGGTGCAAAATAAGCGACGACCAAGAGGAGAGGATCGGGGGAAAGAAAAGTTAAGCAAGTTTTGGTTGTTTAACTTGATGCACTTGTCAACCCCTTTCTAGCCTCCTATTCATAGATACTTTATGTGCTAAAACTAGGTTGACGGGCCTAGGGCAATGTGACGCCCAAACCCATGGGATCCAATGGAATTGGAGTAAATTTAAAATTTAAAAGAAAAAGAAGGACTAAATTCGAAATAAAGTAAGCTGTATTCCCTTACACAAAACTGAAACGAAGCCGATGGCGCCAAAGGTAAACAGTAGAAACAGATTTGACAAACAGATTCAATACACTATTGCGAAATGCGATATTTCAACTACTGGAACTCTATAGGAATTCTCCATTGTTGTAATGGATCTTAATACAGTTGTCAAAAGAACAAAAACAACAACAGCTATGACTACGTGGAACCCCGGCCGTTTACAAACACAAGCAGCCCCCAGATCTGGTTCAACTTGCGCCACCCGCCTGCCCCTGAGCTGCCTCACCTGCATCGGGAAAACTAGTGAGTCTAAGGGCTCAACAAGTAAAACTGAGGATAAAAATATCACATAAATGCAGGAATATCTGAATTGTAATACATAAATTAAATGAAGACATCTGAATCTGAAATCTGGCTACTGAAAGACAACTCGGAACTAGGATATGAATTGCTTATACTGGATGACTTATGATCTAGAGGCTCTCTGGTGGTCCTTGTGAATGAAGCATGTTAACTGATCAGTAACTCTCTGTGAAGGGATTACAATATTTCCATAATCATGTTCCTTCCATGAAGGGATTACGATCCTACTGTAATCTTGTCCCTTCCTGAGTGACCGGGTCCTCTATACCATAAATCCTTAAATCTGAAACTTTACTTCCTTTGACTGAAATAGCTATATACTAGCTCTTGATCGAAGGTCGATTACTGAAATCTGGTAGATTCACTGCTATGAAACTTATTTTTTTTATTATTTTTTAAAAACACTACTGAGTGAACAGCTGGATTCGGAGCTGATGATAGCAAGAACCAGCTCTGAAGGAACGACTCGAACGTGCAATCAGATGTGGGTTAAAGAAAACAGATCTTGGGTGTGGAAAGCTACACACAGATGTGAATAACAGCTTTGACTAAAAATAATAGCTTGTGGATGGGAAAGACAGATCTGATTCTTCGAAAAACAGATTTGACATAGGGAAACAGATTTGACTGAACAAAATAGATCTGATCGAGAAAACAGTAACAGGAGCTTCGGAGCAAATATTTCATATTTGGTATGTTACTCAGCTCTGAGAGATCCAAACAATAGATTTGGCTAAGAACAGCGTTATGCATAGAAACAGACTTGGCTAAGAAACACGAAATATTGCTTCGACTCAGACAGTCTCTAAACAAATTAGCTTCTCTTATCCAATCTGAACTTGCTCCCGATCGAACCAGCGTTGCTTATCCATTTAGATTCAATATCCAGAGCCTTCACAATACTTAAGAACAAGAAGAAACTTCTATTGGCTTTATCTTAACTGGAACCTGTACAACTCAATATATTTTAAAACACAACTGCTTGCTAAACCTTCTGGTGAGTTTCCTCAAAACTAAAGCATCAATGCAGTGAATCCATAGCTCAACTCAAACATTAATTGAAACTGAAACAGGCAAGCATACACGAAGTAATATATGTTTTCCAGAGTAGCAAGAATCAATTTTACTTGCCTGAAAGAAGATCGCAATGGCTTTTCCTGGGTGGTAGCTAATGTATCGTAATTTTTGACCAGCTCGAACCACCTCCTCTGTCTCATATTCAATTCTTTCTGGGTAAAGAAGTACTTTAAATAAATATCTCACACTTCTCCCCATACAGATAATGTCTCCAGGTCTTAAGGGCGAAAACCACAGCTGCTAATTCTAAATCATGTGTGGGATAATTTTTCTCGTGGTTCTTCAGTTGTTTGGAAGCATATGCTATTACTCTACAATTCTGTATTGAAACAGCTCCTAAACCTAGCTTGGAAGCATCTGTGAAGATCACAAAATTCCCTTGTTAGGAAGGCATAGTCAAAACTAGAGCTTCTATCAACGCTTGCTTCAACTTCTCGAAATTCTGCTGACAACTAGGGGTCCATACAAATTTAACTTGTTTCCTAGTCAACAAAGTCAATGAAACTGCTGTCCTTGAAAATCCTTGAATAAATCGTCTGTAAATATCCAGCTAGTCCCAAAAATCTCCTCACTTCTGAAACAGATTTGGGCACAGTCCAGTCTCGCACAGCTTCTACCTTAGCTGGGTCGACTTCTAAACCATCCTTAGAGATGATGTCCTAGAAACGCAACTTTCTCCAGCCAAAACTCACATTTGCTAAACTTAGCAAACAATCTCTTGTTCTTTAAAACTTGTAACACTATACGAAGCTGAGCGACATGCTCGGAGCTAGTCTTGGAATATACTAAGATATCATCTATAAACACTATTACAAATTGATCCAAAAATGGCTGGAAAACTCTATTCATCAGATCCATAAAAACAGATGGAGCATTAGTTAGTCCAAACGGCATCACTAAAAACTCATAATGGTGGTATTGTCCTGAAAGCTGTCTTTTATACATCGGCCTCTTTAATCTTCAGCTGATGGTATCCATGCTCGGAGCTAGTCTTGGAATATACTAAGATATCATCTATAAACACTATTACAAATTGATCCAAAAATGGCTGGAAAACTCTATTCATCAGATCCATAAAAACAGATGGAGCATTAGTTAGTCCAAACGGCATCACTAAAAACTCATAATGGTGGTATTGTCCTGAAAGCTGTCTTTTATACATCGGCCTCTTTAATCTTCAGCTGATGGTATCCAGATCTTAAATCTATCTTAGAGAACACTACTTCTCCCTTCAAATGATCAAACAATTCCTCAATCCTAGGCAAGGGGTACTTATTCTTAATGGTAAGCTTGTTCAACTCACGGTAGTCTATACACAATCTGAAACACCCATCCTTTTTCTTAACGAACAAAACTGGGGCTCCCCACGGGGATGTACTAGGTCGAATAAATCCCTTATCCAACAGTCTTGAATTTGTTCTTTCAGTTCTTTCATCTCTGTAGGATCAAGCCTATAGGGAGGTCTGGAAACCGGAGCTGCTCCAGGCACCAAGTCGATCGCAAACTCTATCTCTCTATATGGAGGTAAACCACTGATTTCTTTTGGAAACACTTCTGAGAACTCGTTCACCACCTCCACATCTGAAAGGTGGGGTTTACTAATGGCTAGGGAGGATAAAATCGCTAGAAACCATACTCCACCTTTCATCAACCAACGCTGGGCCTTCAAGACGGAGACAAAGCGGGGAACTCTATGAAGCTGGTCAGATTTGAACGAAAATCTGAGATCCCGTGGACAGATTCACAACTACTATCCTGAGCTTAAAGTCGATCACTACTCCATATCTGGATAACCAGCCTATTCCCAAAATCAAATCGAATTCAGGCATGGGCAAAACAATCAAATTGGCGGTAACTACATGTCCTTGAAGTTCAAGCTCTAAGTCACGATATATACTACAAGATATCAACTCTTCTCCTGATGGTATAGTTACAAAATAGCCTATAGACAATCCTTCTGGCTTGTGGTAACTTCATAGCAAAATCCTCAGCTATGAAGGAATGGGTTGCACCCG
>KV005790.1:7837-27007 GCA_001598015.1 Dorcoceras hygrometricum
CTTGCTTCAACTGCTCAAAGCTGACTTGACATTCTGGAGTCCATTCAAACTTAATCAGCTTTCTAGTTAGCGAAGTCAAAGGGTCTTTGAAAATCCTTTAATAAAACTCCTATAGTATCCAGCTAAACCCTGAAAACTCCTAACTCCTGAAACAGTACTTGGTACTGGCCAGTCGCGAACGGATTCCACTTTCGTTTGGTCTACCTCTAGTCCATCTTTAGATATAATGTGACCTAAGAATGCTACCTTTTCCAACCAGAAGTCACATTTACTGAATTTGGCAAACAACTGCTTATCCTTCAAAGTCTAGAGCACTATTCTTAAATGGTTCGCATGCTCGAGTCTGGTCTTGGAATATACTAAGATGTCATCGATGAACACGATTACAAACTGATCTAAGAAGGGTTGGAAAACTCTGTTCATCAAATCCGTAAAAGCTGAGGGGGCGTTATTAAGTCCAAAGGGCATTACCAAAAACTCATAATGGCCGTATCGTGTTCTAAAAGCAGTCTTATAGACATCTGCTGACTTAACCTTCAACTGGTGATAGCCCGACCTCAAATCGATCTTAGAGAAAACTACAGATCCCTTCAGCTGATCAAACATATCTTCAATCCTAGGAAGGGGATATTTATTCTTAATCGTCAATTTATTCAACTCTCTATATTCTATACACAGTCTTAAACTCCCATCTTTATTCTTAACGAACAAAACAGGGGCTCCCCATGGCGAAGTACTTGGTCTAATAAATCCTTTTTCCAACAGATCTTGTATCTGTTCCTTTAATCCTCATTTTCGATGGAGCAAGGCGATAGGGTGGCTTAGAAACCGGTGCTGCTCCGGGGATTAAATTAATTGCAAATTCCAGCTCTCTATCAGGTGGGAGTCCACGTATATCATCTGGAAACACTTTAGGAAATCCATTTACTATTTCTACATCTAGAAGTTGAGGTTTTCTAGCAGCTGCTAAGGATGACAGGCTTATCAAAAATCCTATTCCTCCTTTCTTCAAACAACTCTGTGCCTTAAGAGCTGAAATAATGCGAGGAATCTTACAAATATGATTGGCCTCAAACGTAAACCAGTCTCCTCTTAGGGGTTTTACCACCACTGTTCGGAGCTTGAAGTCTATTACTACTCCATACTTAGTCAGCAAATCCATGCCCAATATCATGTCGAACTCAGGCATCGGTAAGAAAATCAAATTGGTAGTAATCAAATGCCCTTGAAGCCTAAGTTCTAAATCACGGAATAGGTCATGGGATACCAGCTCTTCCCCAGATGGTACCGTTACACAAAATCCCATGGTTACTTGGTCAGGTCTGAAATGTAATTTCTTAGCAAAATCTGATGCTATGAACGAATGCGTTGCTCCTTAATCTATCAAGGCTAAAGAAGGCAAACCAGCAATCAAAATCTTACCGATAATCACTGATAATCTGGGTTGACTTGGTCAGTCGTCATGACGTAAGCTCCAATGGTCACCATCTGCTTCGCCTTTGGACAGTTATTTATAATATGTCACGGCAACCCACATCTGTAACAAACATTTTGTCCAACTCTACATGGACCAGGGTGGTTCTTCTGACACTTGGGACACACCGGTCTTCTTCCAACTGCTGGAACCGCACTAATAGGTTGAACAGCTAGAGGCTTAGGCTCTTGGGGTCGTTGCTGATTCTTGTATGGCTTCTTAGATGGCTTCTGGTCCTTGTGTTGAAAGGCCTGTCTCTTCAGCTGTCGTTACTCCACAACAGGTTTCCAATCCTGATCAGCTCTGAGGGCTTTGTCCACTGCGCCCCTATAGTCCTTTGGTTCCACCAGCCTAACATCATGTCTAAGTGCTGGCTTTAACCCATCGATGTAATGTCGCAACTTCTCCTTAGGATCTGCTCCAATTAAAGGTACAAAATAACATCCTCTCTCAAACTTTCGAATATACTCTTGGACAGACAGATCCCCTTGCTTGATCATCAAAAATTCCCTTTTCAGCTCAGACCTCTTATCCTCAGTAAAATATTGTTCAAAGAACACTCTCTTGAATTCTTCCCAGGAGAGGTTCGTTACGTCCACTGTGAGTCTTGCTCCTTCCCACCAGAGCATAGCATCATCTCTTAACATATAAATGGCACATCTGGCCCTCTCTAAGTCTGGAATCTGGAGATATTCAAATATCACCTCCATCGACTTTATCCAACTCTCTGCGACAAATGGGTCTGTTGTGCCACTGAATTCTCTTGGCTTTTGTCTTCGAAATCTTTCCTGAGGGTCATCGTGACTTGGCCCTCTGCTACTCGGAGATTGGCCATTGCCTCTACTCGATTGTTCTACCAACAGTCTTAACAGCTGGGCAATGCTAGCATTACTCATCGTGACTTGGCCCTCTGCTACTCGGAGATTGGCCATTGCCTCTACTCGATTGTCTACCAACAGTCTTAACAGCTGGGCAATGCTAGCATTACTATTTGGGTTCGGATTCATCTACTGGAATATTTCTTCTGCCTAGACCAGAAATCTTAATCTATAGCCCGGAATCCACCACATAAGAACATCAGAACATGCAAGAGTCAAAAGATATATGCTAAAAGAAAACTCACTGCTCCGGAGAAACGGTCGACGAAATCTGTTCCAGCTGGAAAATGTGTGTGTTTATCTCAGGACCATGCTCTGATACCAAGTTTGTAGCACCCAAACCCCATTGGGCCATGAATTTAAAGAAAAAGAAATAAAAAAAGAAATGAAGGTCTGAATTGAAGAACAGCAAGTTGTGTTGCCTTGCTAAAAAAAAATCAAAGAATAACTATTGGCACCAAGGAATAAAGCAACAGATTTCCATATCAATATTCAAAATACAAAATGCGATTGGGAATTACAACTACTGGAACTCTATTTGAATTCGTCATTGTTGTAATGGATCTTAATATAATTTAACAAAATATCAAAAACAACAGAAACGAAATGAACATCGGTGGAATCACCGGCCATTGATAAACACCCACACACCACAGCTGATTCAGACTCCTCCTCCCGTCTACCCCGGAACTGACTCACCTGCACCAAGAAAGCTAGTGAGCCTAAGGGCTCAGCAAGCAAAACTGAGAGTAACAAGAGCACGACATGCAGGCAGGGGCAATAGTAACATAGTTTAAAGGAAGACATTTAAACATAGATTTTTGTAAACATTCAATTTTGGGAATAACTCAGATCCCAACATTTCCTTTCTTTTTGACTTATGGCTCAGAAGCTCTCCTTAGGTCCCGTTGCACTTGATCAAATGACTACTGATATCAGTTACTATATGGCAAAACTCACCCAATATGAAGGGGCAACCGACACGCTCCACTGCTGCTCACCCTTCCCATATGGACCGTCTGTTATCTTTGCCATAAATCATGAAATCTAAACATTTTCTTCCTTTAAAAAACATCTGGGTGAAAATCAAATCTTGAAATCGGGGTTCACTTCATTTTAAATTCAAATTTCTATAAAATAACATTTTCCTCACTAAGCATTTAGCTTATTAGATAAATCATACGTTGGAAAGAAACAATGGACTTTTGTTTGGTCAAACAGATGTCAACGGAATATCGATTGAACAAACAGCTGACGCTAAGGAAATATCATATGAACAGTGAACAGCTGACGCTAAGGAAATATCATATGAACAGTGAACAGCTAACTACAACTAACGCAACAGCTGGTTACGAACAAATGCAACAGCTGGTTACGAACAAATGCAATAGTTTGGTTACGAACAAATGCAACAGCTGGTTACGAAAAATGCAACAGCTGGTTACGAACAAATGCAACAGATGAAATGTAACTGCTAAATTTAAATATGAAATTCAATCGCTGACATAGGAAACAAAATCTGAATAAGAACATGGTGTTGCCACATCAAAACGACGGCTGCGCTATCAGCTATTGCCTATCAAACCAGACTTAACTTCTGATTCAATTAGCAAATACGATTACATATCATCAAATTCCGATGTTACCATTCACCAAAAGAAGAAGAACTTCATAATTTTACGATGAACTGGAACTGGAATGCTCAGTGGTTTTAAAACCAACATCAACAACTTCATAAAATACATTTTGAGTTTCAAACATAAACCCATTGTGAACCCGAACATTAAACATATTCCAAATCAGCAGAAACATGAACAATGGCTGAATTTGAACATAACTCAGGCAAGCAATCACTAAGCTGAAAGAGAACAATACATATGCTTTCATGGCGTAGCAAGAATCAGATTTACTTGCCTTAACACAGGAGAAACACGAAACACAGCAGGTCTTAGCAGCAAGCCCCCTCAAGCACCGCAGCGAGTTTCCTATGGTTTCATTGATGAAAAATGAAGGTTTTCTTGCAAAATGATGAACTTATAGTCCACACGTACCATAGGCATGGGAGTATGACTTGTAACAGGGGAAAACACTCGAGTAGGCAAGGTGTTCCACACCTATTTCTCAAAATTTGTTAAAGTCCCGTATCACTATTTGAATTTGTCAAAGCAATACTCTCATTTAAAAAGAACCATTCTCCCATCCGAAAAATCATTTTATTTTCGACTTCTGAAAATTACTCAGCTGGTGCTCAGGTAACAGTTAACCAGACCTCTGCACCGTGTTCAACATCTGAAAATAAGAAATCAGCTAGCATTTAAACGGTTAAGCTGAAATTGAAATTAGAAATGGGTCTTTAAATTAAAAGGACTAAGAATTGTGGTCCTATGGATTTCGGGGCGTTACAAGATTAGTTGGTACGACGCCGTTATGGCCTAGCACTAGTGAGAGATCTGCTGACGTAAGAAGGTCTGTTGAATGTGGCGCGGGCATGATGCGACGCTGTTTCGCGGGAGCTGATGTCTTGGGGAAAGTCTGTTTGTTACTGTCAACAGATGTCAACACGAGTCAACGATCCTGTAGTTGAGCGATCACGTCAGCTGTTGATATATCAGCTATTGCGTTTTGGTAGGAAGCAGCAAGCTGACGTGGATTTCAGATTTTGTACTGTAGCGTGAGACATCTCATGTTGAGAGATCTGATGCATTGTTTGTTTCAGCTGCTGGTTGTGAATCAGCTGTTGGTAACGAGGTGACGTGTCCCTCTGCGACGTCGTTTTGTTTAGTTTTTCGCTGTTTAGCGATAGGACTCTGCTGGTGTGAGATTTCAGCAGTTGGTTGGGAATATTAGTTGTGACAACTGATTTTGTCGATGGACATTTCCTCTTCAGATTTGAGCAGCTGCGAAGTATTTAAAGAGGACTTGGTCTTCAAATTGTTATCAGATCCCATACTTAGCATATTTTTCCCCCGATTGCCATTCTCTATCGCGAACCCTAAGTACTGTTCATCGCGGTGGTTTTCCTCCAATTCCCGGCGATAGACAGATCTGTTGGAAGTAAGAGTTGAAGTTTTGGACTCCTATTTCTTCGGTGCTTCGTTGGATACCACTTTTGGAGGTTGTGGTTTGCTGGAAGCGAGATCACGAAGCAGCACCAGTAGTCGTGCGTTCGCTGTTTTCAGGTAGCACTTTGTGTAGGTGATGAGATCTTACCTTTAGCGTTGATTTGAGCTTCCTGTTGAGTTTTTTAGGCAGAATAATTGCTGGTTGAGTTGTTGCTCCCAGGCCGTGAATTATTTGTAGTTCTTGAGTTCTGTGCGTGCGTTGTTTTAGCAGGTTCTTATCAGATTTCTCGGGACTCTGTTGTGGTGAGCGTATATCAAATTCGAGGTATGGATGTTGAGCTGGTTACAGCGTTGAGATTTGGCATGTATGAGTGTTGTGCTTGCTGTTGTGTTGTTTGTGTATGCTATTCAGTGTTTCCTGCTTTCTGTTTTATGAATACACGCATTATACTCGTTGCATGCAGATCTCTATTGTTTCCGTGCCTTGCATTGTTGAATTGTATGTGCTAGGGTGTAGATTTGTGAGCGGAGTGGGTAGCTCCCACACCTCACGCGTTTCTTCTTCCTGCTGGTATGGTTGGCCACCGTGAGTGGAGTGAGTAGCTCTCACACCTTATGGGTTGGGCTATAGCAGGTTGACTATTGATGTGGGCGGAGGAGTAGCTCTCACACCTCATATCTTGGCACCTGATTCCAGTTTTTGGGCTATCTTTGGAATCCTTTGGCTCCCGGTGTTCGGTTGTAGCCTTGATCTCATGCATAGCATTTGCATTTTATCTATTTCTATCTTTTAGCTGTTGCTCTCCGTACTAGGGTTTGACCTCAATGTCCCTCTGGGGCTTGGTTTGTTTTGTTTGCCTGTTTTTTTCAGGTATCCCAGGTTTTACAGCTGGTCGTGGTTTTAGCCCAGCTGGAGGAGCCCTAGGTGGAGGATAGAGTGTCCCAGTTAGTATAGTATATATGTATCAGTACTGTTAGCCAGGGGATGCCCTGTGCTTTGTTGTATTCGGTTGTGTTGGTACTGTACTGTTTTACTTTGGCTTGTAGCCTTTGCTTGTTTTGTGTAAACTGGGATATATTTTGAGTATTGCTGTATTTTAAATTATATTATCTTTTAGTCAGGCCAAAGCAAAAATTTTAACCACTTTTTAGTTGCTTCCGCTTGTTTTTTGCGTGGTTTATCTCTGATGTGAGCACGAGGCCTGACATTGTCGGTATATGTGGGTAACTCGGATTTCTAGGCGTCACAGTTAGTCTAAAGGAATAAAAAATATCTAAGGAGAACTCCAGTAAACAAGAATAGAGAACCTAATTGTAAGCTACTGACACAAAATCGCGTAAGATACTTGAAGAAACTTTCAGAAAAATCAAGAAGAAACTGAACGAACATCATCAAACATTTTCTGTCTAACTTTCTCAATCAAAACATCAAATAAATCATCTTAAACTCTTCTGTTGTTTAAGAAATTTTAAAGAACGTTTTTCAAACCTTTATCTCATACAAACATGCATACAGAAACAATATATGCTTTCTCAAGTACCGCAACAAACAGAGTTTTCTTGCCTTATCTACGACAACGATTACAGAGAATTATCAGGCTCGATCAACACACAAACACGATCAGTTCCTTTGAAAAGTTTAAAACTCTGGTCGGTTTCTAGTTTACAGAGAGCATCTGTTCAATAATTTTCCTTTTCGTGAAGTTCTTTTTGTGAATGAAGATGCATGAGGTGATTAGAAGTATTTATATGTAAGATTGCAAGGTCAATCATGAATGAAAACACGCTTCCTATAAAGTGCTACTCTATTTTTGAAACAATTAAAAATGAAGACCGAACCAATTTGATTAAAAGATGGAACGAACCGGCTTGCCTGAAAAGTCCAGACAGCCCTCATAACCGTGCCTCTAATCTGGTAAACCAGCTTGGATGAAAGATGATTAATGAAAGAATTACAAATAGATCTATCAATACTTTAAACTTTTTATTTGTAGATTTATGGATTTATGGGCGTTACAACTCTACCCTTCTTATAAAAATTTCGTCCCCAAAATTTACTTACTTAAACAGATCTGGGTATCTACTTCGCATATCTGTCTCAGCCTCCCAGGTTGCTTCCTTTCTGAATGGTTTGCCCATTCAATCTTGATCATAGGATCTGGGTATCTACTTCGCATATCTGTCTCAGCCTCCCAGGTTGCTTCCTTTCTGAATGGTTTGCCCATTCAATCTTGATCATAGGAATATCTCTATTTATCAACCTTCGGTTTTCTCTCAGAAGAATCTTTGCTGGAGTTTCTTCATAGGTCAGATCAGGTTCAAGCTGGATTGGCTCATACCTCAGCACATGAGAAGGGTTCGAAATGTATTTCGTGAGAGCTGATATATGAAACACATTGTGAACTGCTGATAAATGGGGTGGTAATGCTAAGCGATAAGCTATTGTCCGAATCCTTTGCATAACTTCAAACGGACCAATGTATCCGGACTCAACTTACTTCTTCTTCCAAATCTCATTACACCCTTCATGGGTGCTATTTTCAGAAACACATGATCACATACTTCAAAATTCAGCTCGCGGCGATGACTATCAGCATAGCTCTTTTGTCTACTCTGCGCTGTTTTCATACGATCAGGTATTCTTTTGATGGCTTCAATAGTTTGTTCTACAATATCAGACCCTATTTCCGTTCTTTCACCTACATCATCCCAATATATCGGTGATCTACACTTCCTTCCATACAGAGTTTCATGTGGAGCCATTTCTATTGAATCCTGGTAACAGTTGTTATACGTGAACTCTACTAAGGGTAATTTGGAATCCCAGATTTCTACAAAAACTAGAGTACACGCTCGAAGTAAATCCTCCAGTGTTTGTATTACTCTTTCAGAGTGTTCATCAGTTTGCGGATGGAAAGCTCTACTGAAGGTTAACTTGCTTCTCATGGCTCTATGCAAGCTCTTACAGAACATAGAAGTAAACCTTGGATCTCTATCTGATACTATGGAATTTGGAATTCCAAGGAGTCTCACTATTTCTTTCACGTACAGCTCAGAATACTTATTTAGATCATACGTTGTCTTCACTGGAAAGAAGTGAGCTCACCTGGTTAATCTATCAACTATAACCCAAATAGAGTTGAATCTATGGAGTGTTCTTGGTAAACCCACTACAAAATCCATCACAATGTTATCCCATTTTCATACGGGTATAGGGAGAGGTTTTAACATCCCTGCTGGTTTTTTATGCTCCGATTTCACTTGTTGGCATGTTAAACACTCAGAAACGAAATTGGAAATATCACATTTCATTCCTGGCCACCAAAACAGTCGTGCAAATCTTTATACATCTTGTACCTCCTGGTTGAATGGAATAAGGAGTATTATGGGCTTTTCTCATAATCTCAGCACGCAAGTTATCAGCTCCCGGTACCCATAATTTTTCTTGGTATCTCACAATCCCTTCTACCATTGTATAAAGATTTCCACCCCTCTCTTCATCTTGCTGCTTCCATTTAAGTAATTGATCATCCCTTGCTTGACTTTCTCTAACGCGATCTTTTTAGCATGGACTGGATGGTAAGCACAGCTAACCTTGCAACACATTCAAGCGTAATAATTTGCAGCTCGAAGCTCTCAATTTCTTTAGATAATGGTATCTGAACTGATATTTGAGCTAATCCCACAGCTTTTATACTTAACGTATCTGCTAGTACGTTAGCTTTACCGGGTGATAGCTAATGACACAATCATAATCCTTTACCAGTTCTAACCATCTCCTTTGCCTCATGTTGAGCTATTTCTGGGTGAAAAAATATTTAAGGCTTTTGTGATCTGTAATATCTCGCATTTCTCCCCGTATAGGTAGTGCCTCCAAATATTTAATGCGAACACCACTGCTGCTAGTTCTAAGTCATGCGTAGGATAATTCTTCTCATGAATTTTCAGCTGCCTAGAAGCATAGGCAATCACCTTTTTATCTTGCATTAAGACAACTCCCAAACCTGTCTTTGATGCATCTGTATAGATCGTGTAGTTCCCTCTTCCAGATGGCAGAGTTAAAACAAGGGCTTATACCAATGCTTGCTTCAATTTCTCAAAGCTGGACTGACATTCTAGTGTCCATACATTCCTAACAATTCTTCTTGGTCAATGACGTTAAAGAGACAGCTATCTTAGAAAATCCCTCAATAAAATTTCTATAATAACCTGCAAGTCCTAAGAAACTACCATTTTCTGTAATGCTCTTAGGTACAGGCCAGTCCTGAACTGCTTCTATTTTTGAGGGATCTACTTCTATGCCACTCTTAGAGATTATATGATCAAGAAATGCAACTTTTTCAAGCCAAAATCCACACTTACTAAATTTATCAAAAAGTTGCTTAGCTTTCAAAATTTCCAGCACGCATCTAAGCTGGTTTGAATGATCAGCTCTGCTCTTGGAATAATTCATTAAGTCATCTATGAACACAATTACGAATTGATCTAAGAAAGGGTGAAACACCATATTCATTAAATCCATAAATGCTGAAGGCGCGTTGTTAACCCAAAGGACATCACTAGAAATTCTTTATGGTCATAACATGTTCTAAAAGTAGTTTTGTAGATATCGGCTTCTTTATCTTGAGCTGGTGATATCCGGAGCGAAGATCTATCTTGGAGAATATAGTTGCACCTTGAGGTTGAACGAATAGATCGTCAATCCTAGGGAGAGGAAACTTATTCTTAACAGTTAGCTTATTCAACTCCCTATAATCAATGCATAAGTGTATCCTACCATCATTTTTCTTGACAAACAAAACTGGGGCTCCCCACGGTGAAGTGTTAGGACGGATAAAACCTTTATCTAATAAGTCTTGAATTTGATCTTTTAACTTCTTCATCTCGGTAGGAGCAATTCTATATGGCTGTTTAGATATAGGAGCGGCTTCAGGTACTAAATCGATAGCATATTCTAACTCCCGATCTGGTGGCAAAATTCTTTCACTACTTTCACATTTTCCAGATTAACCTTCTTATCTCCTACTATCGATACCGCACTAACTAGGAATCCTTGATATCCTTTATTTAAATAGCTTTGGGCTTTCAGAGTTGATATCAGCTTAGGGGTTCCATTATGTCTATCAGCTTGGAACAAGAATGGTTTTCTACCGATTGGTTTAACCTCAACAATTATTTTTTTAAAATCTATAATTACACCATTCTAGTTAATCAATCCATTCCCAAACTTAAGTTGAACTCAAGAATGGGTAATACTATTAAATCTGCACATATAAAATACCCCTGTAGCTTATGCTCTACGTCGCGAAAAACACTATTGGTTAATAAACTTTCTCTCGATGGAATGTTAACACAATAACCTACCTCTAATACTTCTGGTTGAATCTTTGGGCTTTCAGAGTTGATATCAGCTTAGGGGTTCCATTATGTCTATCAGCTTGGAACAAGAATGGTTTTCTACCGATTGGTTTAACCTCAACAATTATTTTTTTAAAATCTATAATTACACCATTCTAGTTAATCAATCCATTCCCAAACTTAAGTTGAACTCAAGAATGGGTAATACTATTAAATCTGCACATATAAAATACCCCTGTAGCTTATGCTCTACGTCGCGAAAAACACTATTGGTTAATAAACTTTCTCTCGATGGAATGTTAACACAATAACCTACCTCTAATACTTCTGGTTGAATTAATAATTTCTTAGCAAAAATTGTCGATATAAAGGAATGTGTTGCACCAGAATCTAACAAAGCTAAAGTAGGCATACTGGCGACAACAATTTTACATGTGACCATCGTAGAGTCTGTTTGAGCCTGATCTACCATCATTACATACGCTCTACCGGTGATGAGTTGTTTGGAATGGGGGAAATTCCTTGAAATGTGGATTATCTTACCACATTTTTAGCACAGATCCTTCCCAAAACAGCATTGTTCAGCATGATTCTTGGACAAGCTGGTCGGTTACCGATCTTGGGAACTACATTGATCGGTTGGGCTTGAATGGGCTTTTGTCCCTGAGACCCTTGCTTGTTATGGTTGGGTATTTTGGATTGTCTGCGGTTCTTGTTTTGGAAGGCTTGACGTTTTAGTTGTCGTTCATCCTCATCTCCTTCCAATCTTGATCAGCTCGCAGGGCTTTGTTTAATGCTGCCCTGTAGTCAGCTGGTTCAGCAAGCCTAACGTCATGTTTCGACGTTGTCCTTAATCCATCTACGAAATGACCGAGCTTCTCCTCCGCATCCCTACCTATTAGAGAAACAAAATAACATCATCTCTCAAACTTGCGGATATAATCCCGCACTGTCATTCCCCCTTGTTTAAGAGTTAAAACTCTCTTTCAGCTCACTCCTCACGTCCACTGTTAAGTACTGGTCATAAAATACCCTCTTAAATTCCTCCCAGGTGAGCATAGCCAAGTCTACAGTCACCTTGGCCCCTTACCACCATATCATAGCATCTCCCCTCAGCATATAAATAACACATCGAGGTCTCTGCTGGTCAGATAGGTGTAAGTAGTCAAATATGACTTCCAAAGATTTTATCCAAATTTTAGCTATAAGTGGATCAATTGAACCAGAAAACTCTTGAGGATGTTGTCTTTTGAATCTTTCTTGCGTGTCCTCTTGACTAACCATCTGTCCTGATGATTGACCATTACCTTCGTTAGATTGATCAACCAAACATTCCCGCAATTGGGCCATAGTATCTAAGACAGGGTTATTTCCATCAGTTTCCCCCTCTCCTGTATATCTCCTTCTTCCTCTACCTCTTCCTGACATTATCTGTTTTCGTAGCCCAAATCCACCACAAAACTATTATGAAGGAACTCTATATTCTAGAACATTGAAATAAAACTCACATGATATCAGAAGCGGCTGGCGAGAACTGTCTCAGACTGGAAGAAGTGTTTATCTCAAGGACCATGCTCTGATACCAATTGTAAAATCCAGATAAAAAAATCTCAAATAATTAAACTGAGAGGTGAAATTTGAAATGCAATAATTCGTTCTGGCCTGATTTGCACCCTCTTAAAAATTTCAGATCGCAAGGTGTAAACTAAACTATAAAATTAAATCAAGGGATTTCTTTACTGCGAAATTTAATATATATAATCAAAAAGGGTGAAGCCATCAGATTACATTGAATAGTGGGAGTAATCTGAAATATCCAAAAGATTATATCATAGTTTCTATACAACAAAAAGTATGAGAACTGAAAACAGAGCGGAAGCTAATGTCCACGATAAACACCCCCAATCTGGTCCAGCTCGCACCATCCAAATCTACATAAATCTCATCATTTGCACTCAAGAAAACTAGTGAGCCTAGGGGCTCAACAATTAAATCTGAAATAGCAAAGGCATGCATTACAAGTATAACAATAACTGTTACTATAACTGAAACTCATAAGCTGCTAGAATTCAAAAGTTGATAAGCTGAATACTGAAATCTGGTAATCTGAAAACTGTGAAAGATTATTTGTACATGTTTGAAACATACTTAAAACAATTGCTCATACTTGTAAAATAAAGTAATGGAAACTTTTATTTTAAACTATGGTACAACCATTTGCTCTGTTTTTATTTTCTATTGAATTATGGCACAGAAGCTCTCCTTAGGTCAATGTAGTTTGATCAAAATATCATCTGAAATCAGGAACTGGGAATAAATCTCAAACAGCCCGCTACAGTTCTTGAGCCATCGACTGAGAACTTTCGTTTATTGACCGTTTGTTATTTTTGCCATAAATCACTTTAAACTTTCTGTAAAATCTGCTTTTCTTGATCTGTTTTAGATCTCTTTCTTCTATATATTGCTATTTAAAAACTCAAATGATAATCGAAGACTATTGGGAGTTCATTGGAATTCAATTGAAAGAGAACATTGAAACCAGCTTGGGCCATAGAAAGGAATAAGGAGCAACAGAGCTCTGAGGTGGTGAAATATTTTCACATTAGGATATAACAACGAACCAATTGAAGTTATACATTCGAATCAAGGCTGAAGAACGAAGAATTAACCTCCAAGTTACTGTATCAGTCCAGAATGGACCTGAGATGGATCAGCTCGGAATGTAATTAGCACACGAACGTACTGGTTTGGAATATAATATTAACTCTAAACTGATTGGTTAAACAAAGTCAACTCGGACCCTACAATTCGATCGCGAGTTCAAAACAAGAACCAATCGCAAATGGACTGGAAATGAAATCGGATTGCAAGCAATCTGGACGAACAGTTCGCGACTTAAAAACCAGGCCGTGCAAAAATGAGCAGGTTACTTAGTTCAATAACAACTACTAGCTTGGAAGATTTACTTAATCTAAAGAAATCGAAAATATCTAAGGAAAACTCCAGTAAACAAGAATAAATAACCTACTTGTAAGCTACTGACACAAAATCGCGTAAGCTACTTGAAGAAACTCCCTGAAAACTCAAGAAGAAACTGAAGGAAAATCATCAAACATTTTCTGTCTAACTTTATCAATAAAAACATCAAAGAAAGAATCTTAAAATCTCCTGTTTTTTGAAGAAATTTTAAAGAAACGTTTTTCAAACCTTTATCTCATACAAACATGCATACAGAAACAATATATGCTTTCTCAAGTACAGCAAGAAACAGAGTTTACTTGTCTTATCTGCGACAATTATTACAGAGAATTATCTAATCAAAGAAAGAATCTTAAAATCTCCTGTTTTTTGAAGAAATTTTAAAGAAACGTTTTTCAAACCTTTATCTCATACAAACATGCATACAGAAACAATATATGCTTTCTCAAGTACAGCAAGAAACAGAGTTTACTTGTCTTATCTGCGACAATTATTACAGAGAATTATCTAGCTCGATCAACACACAAACACAATCGGTTCCTTTGAAAAGTTTAAAACTCTGGTCGGTTTCTAGTTTATAGAGAGAACCGCTTCTATAGTTTTCCTTTTCGTGAAGTTTTTTTGTGAATGAAGATGCATGAGGTGCTTAGAAGTATTTATATGCAAGATTTCAAGGTCAATCATGAATGAAAACATGCTTCCTATAAAGTGCTAATCTGAATTGAAAACAATTAAAAATAAAGACCGAACCAATTTGATTAAAAGATGAAACAAACCGGCTTGCTTGAACCGTCCAGACAGCCCTCATAACCATGGCTTTAATTTGACAAATCAGCTTGGACGAAAGCTGATTAATGAAAGAAATACAAATAGATCCCTCAATACTTTAAACATTTTATTTGTGGATTTATGGATTTTTTGGCTTTACGCAGCCACTGTCCAGGTACCATGTAGATTGATCCAGTCTTGTAATCTGTTGTACCTGCAATCACAAACAATACTGAGTTTGGTACCTTTTTGTTTTACTTGGGACTTGGCTTGATTAATCCCTTTGGGACCCATACTTGGACAATCTTAATAACTCTACCAGTGTGTGCATCAAGGTATGTTTGTGATTTTTATGTGCTTTATGATCTGAAGTTTGTCTGATAAGCAGTATATTTGCCATGAGGTCTGGGATTATTGTACTTAGGCCTGTACTGCCTTTCCTTCACAAAAGTATTCAAGAATTAGCCTGGCTTTCTTCCAAGCCAACTCTCTTTAGGCTTCTCAGGAGCAGTATACCCCAACCCGCAATATCGTCCTTGCCAGATTGAGGCTTAACTGCTGTCGGTGACTCCTCAGATTTTTCCTCTTCAGGCTGTCATGTGCTGGATTTTACAAAGCTCATTGTATGGAGCTTATGACTATCCAACTTTGGGTGAGTACTGTTTTCTGGCGTACTGCTTTCATCACTACGACAGCCAAGTCCGGATTTATCACCAGACGACTTCATAGCTCCTTGCAGTTTTTTTAGTGAAGTAGAGGTCTTGGTCCAAGAGGTTATAATATCATCTTAGCGTTGATTCTCATTTAGCATCTCCTGAGACATGCTTCTCAGCTCCTCATTTTTAGTCGAAAGCTTACTTAGAGTAGCCTGCATTTCACTTGAGCTTACCAGCTCAGCTTTTGTAGCATGGCTCTCCCTTTCGGCTTTGACTTCCTCAAATGATTGAGAAAGCTTCTTGTACTCATGGACCATATCTTTTAGTGTCGTGACAAGGTCTTCACATGTAACCTGAAGATTGGAAAAGTCAAATACCTCATCAGTGTCATCGGGCATTAGACACTGAACTTCATCCTCACTTTCGCTTGATGAGGAACGTCCCTGAGCTGGACTCCTCAAAATCTGTATCTCCCCAAGAACTCTTGTTCTCTTCGGCTACCATGGATTTTTCAGTTATCCTCATTCTGTAGAACGTCTTCTCCTTTTTTGTCTTTGCTGCTGCAATCTAGTTGCTTCTTTTCGTCCTTCTTGGGCTTCCTGCAGTTCGCTATGAAGTGTCCAGGCCTGCAATAATTGTAACATTTATCGTCAGAAGAAGTATTTGAATTCTTTTTAACTGAATCAAAAGAGTTAGGTTTAGAGTTAAGCTTTAACATAAATTTCACAAATTTCTTGATGAAGGGGGACATGGCGTCATTGCTGAGTTCCTCAACTGAGTTGCTATGAGAACTCTGTTCTGGACTAATTGCTGCGAGAGATTTTATCGTCTGTGATGTATATGGTTCTGATTCGGCTCTTGTCTCCAGATCAAACTCGTATCCCTTCAAATTGGAAATAGATCGTGGTGCTTTAGCTTGTTCAAATCCTTAGACTCCCTCATAGCCATTGTCTTAACGTCCCACTCCTTGGGCAACAATCTCATAAACTTCAGGGCCAGTATCTTTATTAGCTTGAATTTCGGCAGGGCCATAGTCACCTTGTTTTCCTTCGTCTGCTCATCCCTCGCATATTTGAGTTAATCTTTCCCAGATCTACTTCGCCGTGGTACAAGTTTGAATCTTGCTGAACATGTTGTTGTCCAGCGTCTTATAAAGAATGTCCTTGGCCACATTATCCCGATTGGCCTTCTTCTTATCCTCCGAGGTCCACTCCATCCTGGGCTTTTTCACCCACTGAGCAGCACCAGCAGATATAGCTATGGCTGTGTTCGGCCTTCCCATAATCTTGATCAGTCCATATGTTATGACGAACCACATATCATCGTCCTTGGTCGCTAGATGAGCTTGCATCCGTATCTTTCAGCCATCATATTCCTCCTTGGAAAACATAGGAATCTTGTTATGAGAAATAGACATTTTTACTGGATGCAAATAAGAATGTTGTTCAAACAATGAGATACCGAGCTCTGATACCACTTTAGGATCAAAAACACCGCTAGGGTGTTCAGAGGGGGGGGGGGTTGAATGAACTCCTTGCTAATTTTTTGTGAAAACTGTTTTAAAAAGATTTTACAGACCTTAGCTAACCTTTGAGGTAAGTTACCAGCTTGGAGGATCTCAGTGTAACCTGTTTCCTCGTGTAAAAACATATTGTGCGGAAATAACACGATTCAATAGTGAACAGGTTGAAAAAGTAAATTGAAAATTGAATGCGGTAAATGAAAGAGTTCAGGATTTGTTTCTGGAAGTTCGGAACTTAAACTCCTACGTCTCCCCTTCTTCCAAACTGAAAGGATTTCCACCAGAAGAGTTGATTATTACAGCATCTGTAACAACACGGTCCGACAGCCAGCAGCTGCAAGAACTTCTAGTACTCTTACAACAGAAACAGACTCGCGATCTGTTCTGGAATACAATAATCAGCTCTAAGATGTTCTAGCTTTACAAGCTCTCTCACGCTCTGTCTATGATATAAAATGAATCTTAACACTACAGAGTGAGTTTCGATAGATTGTGTGACACAGAAAATTCATTTACAACAAGCTATGTGTGTGTCACTTTTTGTGAGATGGTTTGAGAATTGTAAACTCTGTTCTCAGTTCTTGATTGTGTATTATACGTTTTCCCAATCGTATTCTCACTGGTATTCTCATCAATATGAGCTGATCTGCTTCTTCAATTTATACTCTTTGGATCAGCGATAATAAATGTTACCAGTAGACCCGTCGTATAGATCCAAAGGATATGTCTGTGGAGTCTTTAAAGCTTGTACCGGTTACGTAAACCTTCATTAAATGCTTTCCTCTTTTAGCATACATTCCATTGTACTCAGTTGAAAAAAATCTCTATACATCTGTGTTGGTCCCTATTTTTCAAAGGAAACATCAGCAGCCGCTGTTTAAAAGACATTAAAAACAATTTTCGAGCGCTGCTAATACGGAGCTGCAATAGCTCAAGGTTCTTGAACATTTAAAATAAACAGAGCACCGGAGACAGATCTGGTATGATTTAAAAATCATGCGAAAAATACCAGAACTGAATCCTAATATTTTAAAACGATTCAAACAGATTTATGTGCAATATAAATCTGTTCGAAACTGTGCAAGTGCTTGTGTGCTAACTGTATGCGTGAGTGCTGAATTATGCGATGCTAAGTAAATGCAAGTGCTGAATGTTGCGGATCCGGATCCGCCCCCCGGCATGGCAGCGGAAGAACAAAGAATAAAAGTCGGGAGATGATCAATACAAAAAATTGATAACAGTTATCGACATACACAGGGGGTTCAAAAACCACTACCTTGCTGGCACTTGTGCCTGGCTCCAACCTTAGTTACAATAACGTCGGCTCTTCTCGGTAGACTGCGGTAGATATCGCCAATCCGGTCCACGACCAGAACCGAGACTCCTTCGTCAGCCTGCACTAGAAGCACTGATGAATTCTGCACGAACTGATTCTCCTCGTCGAGTTGTCCGGAAACGAATTTCAAATTCCTTAATTGTTTCATCGAATCTCAGGTTCAACTTCGTGATGCTTGTTTGAGACCGTAGATCGATCTCTGAAGCTTGCATACCTTATGCTCGCTTCCAACAGATGTGAAACCCTCAGGCTGCGTCATATAGATCTCTTCCTTAATGTTTCCATTAAGGAACGCAGTTTTCACATCCATTTGCCCATCCATATCTCATACGACGTTTTATCCACTGCCTTGGTGTGGACATTGTTCAACAACATTACCGCCGTTTCGAGCGCATAGCCCCAAAACGAGGTCGGAAGCTCAGTGAAGCTCATCATAGATCGAACCATGTCCAACAAGGTCCGATTACGACGCTCCGCTACACCATTGAGCTGTGGTGTGGCCGGAGGGGTCCACTGTGAGAGAATCCCATTCTCTTTCACATAGTCTTGAAACTCAGTACTTAAGTATTCACCACCTCGATCATATCGAAGTGCTTTAATACTTTTTCCAATTGATTTTCTACTTCAGCCTTGAATTCCTTGAACCTTTCAAAGGATTCAGACTTGTACTTCATCAAGTACAAGTACCCGTACATAGAGTAATCGTCGGTAAAGGTGATGATGTATGTGTGACCATGTTTAGTACCAATACTAAATGGGCCGCACACATCAGTATGGATCAAATCCAATAGGCCTTGGGCACGTTCACCCTTGCCCTTGAAGGGTTGCTTGGTCATCTTTCCTTTCAGACAGGATTCACAAGTCGGTAGGGAGTTGATGTCTGACAGATCAAACAAGTCAATCCTAAATAACTTGTTCATCCTACTTAGAGAAATATGACCTAGCCTAGCGTGCCAAAGTTGTGCTGGGTTCAAGTTATCGTGTTTCCGTTTAATCGTTGTTGTGTGTGTTTCGACATCGCGAGTTGGAACGTCTTTTAATCTTAAGGTGTATAGATCTTTTTCGCGTTCCCCAATTCCAATTAAACATTCATTCTTGTAAATATTGCAAATCGAATTAGCAAACATACAAGAATAT
>KV005791.1:13480-25107 GCA_001598015.1 Dorcoceras hygrometricum
AAACACGCACAAACACACACTGCGCGGTGTGCGACATCAAGCCATTGGTTCGACCACAATTCCACCACTTCGAACCACGACCAGCCACTCCTAGGACCACCATGAACCACTTAACCATGAGCCAAGACCCCTCAAGCAGCCCATGAACCGAAGCCATGCAAAAAGGATCAAAACCGTGAGGTGCACATATGAGTACATGCATGATCATGAACATAAACCTTGAGATCTGAAACATTCACATAAAATTCATGCATAATCTTTGTAAAAACAGTATATTATGATTTATATGGTGAGAAAAGAAAGAATATAATATGCCTTGGTTGATAGAGAAGCAAAAATACGTGATACCGGGGCGGAGGACAATGGAGACGACCACACTTTGAGTTCCAATGGAGAAACTTGCAATTTTCAGCCACCAAGGAGAGTATGGAGTCTGAAGTTGGCTGATGAGAGGAGGGCTAGGGCAAATTTTCGAGTTTAGGTGGAGGGTGTGTGAAAAATGGGCTAAAAAGCCCTTCCACCTTGTTTTATTTAAAAAAAATATAAGCCCATCATTATACTAGCCCATCCCCTAATTAAAAAGGCTTAAAAACATTTAAATCTCAGCCTCCAAGCCTTTATTTTCGTAATATTGGGCCTCTCAAATTTAAAAGTGTGGTAAAAGTCATAAAAATGGCCCGTATAGGCGAAAAACGGGTCCCCCTCGGTAACCGTGCATAAAATCTCATTTTTTTAAAGCCCTTCCACCTTGTTTTATTTAAAAAAATATAAGCCCATCATTATACTAGCTCATCCCCTAATTAAAAAGGCTTAAAAACATTTAAATCTCAGCCTCCAAGCCTTTATTTTCGTAATATTGGGCCTCTCAAATTTAAAAGTGTGGTAAAAGTCATAAAAATGGCCCGTATAGGCGAAAAACGGGTCCCCCTCGGTAACCGTGCATAAAATCTCATTTTTTTTTTTTGGAAATTGTGCATAAAATAAAAATATTTTGATTTAAAATATGTCTAAGGGCTAAAACATTTAAATATTTTCGATTTGGTCGATTCCGGACTCGTCCCCGCTATCGGTCTCAAACCGTACCGTAAAGCGATAAGCACACGTAGAGCATAAAATCATCACATAAACACATACATGACATGTAAATCATATAATCATAAGGTTTTCCTCCTAGTCATGCATTCAATTCACGTAATTAGGATTTCCGGGCGTTACACTTGGTAACTGTTGTTATAAGTGAATTCAATCAATGGTAACTTAAGATCCCATCTATCTGAAAAGTCAAGAACACTAGCTCGTAACAGATCTTCCAGTACTTGGATAACTCTTTCTGATTGTCCGTCAGTTTGAGGATGGAACGCTGTACTGAAAGTTAATTTAGTTCCTAAGGCTTGGTGTAAACTTTTCCAGAATCTTGAAGTAAATCTGGGATGTCTATCAGATACTATAGAGCTTGGTATCCCGTGAAGTCTGACTATTTCTTTGATGTATAATTCAGCATACTTATTCAAGTCATAAGTCTTCTTAACAGGTAGGAAATGTGCAGACTTAGTTAATCTATCAATGATAACCCAAATTGCATTGAATCCCTGAACTGTTCCTGGCAAACCTACAACAAAATCCATCGCTATATTGTCCCACTTCCACACTGGTATAGGAAGAGGCTTTAACATCCCGGATGGTCTCTGATGTTCTGCTTTAACTTGTTGGCATGTTAAACATTCAGCAACGAATTTACAAATATCGCGCTTCATACCTGGCCACCAAAACAGAGTTTGTAAATCCTTAAACATTTTTTTTCCTCCTGGATGAATTGATTACGGTGAGTTATGAGCTTCATTCATAATCTCATTGCACAAATTATCCGTGCGCGGTACCCAAAACCGATTCTGGTATTTCACAATTCCTTCCTCTACTGTATACAGATTTGTTCCTCTGTTGTCGTCTTGTGTCTTCCATTTCTGAAGTTGATCGTCCTTCGCTTGACCTTCTCGAATCCTATCCTTTAATGTAGATCGGATTGTAAAAACCGATAAACTAGCAGCATTTCCCTTCTTAACAATTCCCAGTTCGAATCTGTTGATTTCCAACGCTAAAGGAATCTGAACCGAGATTTGCGCTAATCCCACATTTCTTCTACTTAGTGCATCAGCTACTACATTAGCTTTGCCTGGGTGATAACTAATTACACAATCATAATCTTTAACCAGTTCAAGCCATCTTCTTTATCTCATGTTTAGCTCTTTCTGGGTAAAGAAATACTTAAGGCTTTTGTGGTCTGTGAAGATTTCGCATTTCTCTCCATATAAATAATGTCTCCAAATTTTCAATGCGAAAACAACTGCTGCAAGTTCTAAGTCATGCGTAGGATAATTCTTCTCATGAATCTTCAACTGTCTAGAAGCGTAAGCGATCACTTTCTTGTCTTGCATCAAAACAGCTCCGAGTCCTATCTTTGAGGCATCAGTATAGATCACAAAATTTCCCTTTTCTGTTGGCAACACCAAAACAGGGGCCTCTATTAACGCTATTTTTAATTTCTCGAAACTGGCTTGACATTCAGGAGTCCACTTATACTTGATGTCTTTCTTAGTCAAAGCGGTTAATGGAACAGCAATCTTGGAAAATCCTTCAATAAATCTTCGATAATAACCTGCCAATCCTAAGAAACTACGAACATCCGATACACTCTTAGGCACAGGCCACTCTTTAACAGCCTCTACTTTTGAAGGATCTACCTCTATTCCATTTTTCGAAATGATATGACCTAAGAATACAACTTTCTCAATCCAAAATTCGCACTTACTGAATTTTGCAAACAATCGCTTAGTTCTCAAGATTTGCAAAACTTTTCTAAGGTGGTCTACGTGCTCGCGTCTATTCTCGGAGTAAATCAATATATCATCTATGAATACAATGACAAATTTGTCCAGAAAAGGCTGAAATACCCTATTCATCAAATCCATAAAAACTGATGGCGCATTTGTCACTCCAAAGGGCATAACTAGGAATTCATAATGGCCATATCTGGTCCTAAAAGCTGTTTTGTACACGTCTGCTTCTTTTACTCGTAATTGATGATATCCCGACCTTAAATCTAACTTCGAGAATACAGCAGCTCTCGTAGCTGATCAAATAAATCATCTATCCTAGGTAGAGGATACTTATTTTTAATTGTTAGCTTATTCAATTCCCTATAGTCTATACATAGACGCATACTACTGTCTTTCTTCTTCACGAACAGTACTGGTGCTCCCCACGGAGAAAAGCTAGGGTGAATAAATCCCTTGTCGAGAAACTCCTGAATCTGCTCCTTCATTTCCTTCATCTCGGTATGAGCCAGTCGGTATGGTGCCTTAGAGATGGGCACTGTACCTGGAACCAGCTCAATCAAAAACTCCACCTCTTGCTCCGGTGTAACTCCCACAACGTCATCGGGAAAAAAATCTACAAAGTCCTGACTACCTCCACCTCAGACAGTGAAGGGCCTGCTGAATAGACTGAAGTGGTAACACTGGCCAAGAACGCCTTGCTTAAACATCTTTGGGCCTTAACAGCTGATATTATCTTAGGGGTACCATTAAATTTATCGGCTTTAAACAAAAACGAAGTTCCACCAGGTAGTTTAATTTGAACAGACCTCTGCTTAAAGTCTATAATAGATGCGTATTTGGTTAACCAATCTATTCCCAATATGAAATCAAACTCAAGTAGGGGTAACACTATCAAATCAGCAAAAAGGGTATTCCCTTGTAACTTAAGTTCGATATTTCGCAATAGGTGATTGGTTACTATGCTTTCTCCTGAAGGAAGATGAACACAGTATCCTACTTCTAATGCTTCTGGTCGAGCAATCAATTTCTTAGAGAATCTTTCGGATACAAATGAATGAGTTGCACCAGAATCTAGCAATGCTATCGTAAACATATTGGCAACAGAAATTTTACCGGTTACCACTGTGGTATCTGATGGCGCTTCTTCAGCAGTCATTACGTAAGCCCTGCTGGTAATGAGTTGTTGTTTCTGGGAATAGTTTCTTGACATATGGCCTGGCTTGCCACATGTATAACACACTTTCTGCCCAAGAAGACACTGTCCCTTATGAGTTTTCTTGCAAATGGGGTATGGAGGCCTATTCCCAGTATTAGGAACAGAAGATATGGGTTGAGCAGCAATCGGCCCTTTCCCTTGCGACCCTTGCTGATTGCCGTTTTGCTTCTTAAATTTCCTGCTATCATTTTGCTGGAAGGCTTGTCTTTTCAACTGTCTCTCATCATCTATCGCCTTCCAGTCTTGTTCTGCCCGTAGAGCTTTATTTACAGAGGCCGTATAATCCACGGGTTCTGCCAACCTAACATCATGTTTAATCATGGGTTTCAACCCATTGATGAAGTGGCGAATCTTGGCATCAGCATTTGTCCCAATCAGTGGAAAAAAATAACATCCCCTCTCAAATTTGCGGATATAGTCCTGCATTGCCATCCCTTCTAGCTTGAGAGTTAAAAACTCACTCTGCAACTGTTCTTTCACATCTACTGTAAAATACTGCTCAAAGAAGACCCTTTTAAATTCTTCCCAGGTAATAATTTCCAAGTCCACCGTTAACTTGGCTCCTTCCCACCACATCATCGCATCTCCCCTCAGCATGTAAATTGCACACCGAGGTCTCTCCAATTCTGTGATATGCAGATATTCAAATATCACTTCCATAGATTTGATCCAGCTTTCTGCTATCAACAGATCAGTAGTGCCAAAGAATTCTTGAGGTCGCTGCCTCCTGAATCGTTCTTGTGGATCCTCTCTACTAATTGTTCTACTCGACGACTGACCATTCCCATTAGCGGTTTGGTCAACTAATCTCTCTAACAGTTGCGCCATGTTGTTGAGAACATGATTAAGTGCTTCAGACTCACTATCTCTGTCTGAAGTATCTCTTCTACCTCTACCTCGTCCCAACATATCTGTAAACATCGCCCAAATCCACCACAATTCTATTATGAGGGATTACTTTATGATAGAACATGAATTAAAACTCACAAATTTAGAAGTGGCTGGAGATATTTGCTCAGACTGGAAGTGTGTTTATCTCAAGGACCATGCTCTGATACCAACTGTAACGACCCAAGCTTTTTAATAATAAAATTTAGGAATTCAGGGTTCGAATTGAAAGACCAAAAATTTTCGATCTTGACTTCATAGCAAGTCGTTACTAACTTTCTAGATTAAATTGCAAATATAGGAAATTCGCAACTACTGAAATTGCACAACAAGAGAAACAGCAACGTATGCGGAAAATCAACGTGGGAGAAGAGAAAACCAACGGCTAATATAACAAAAGAAAGTGGAATACAACTACTGTTTAAATAGCTGTTGTAATACAAAAGTTCTACTGATGAAATTTCTGAAGTAAAAAACAGAAACAGGAGAACACAACAGAAAGACGTCCACGATAAACACCTCCTTCCCTTCTGTTCATCTCCCTCCAGCTCCTTCCTGATTTTTACCTGCACTCAATGAAAGCTAGTGAGCCTAAGGCTCAACAAGTAAATCTGGTAATATCAAAAGCACATAATGGAGTCTGAAACTTTAGTTACGCTTATATATAACAAGCGAAATACATAACTGAGAAACTGAACGAAATTGAAAGCATGAAACATGAATCAGTTCTGAAATCCTTTTCTAGCTGTGATTAAAATCACACTTGTGCTCTTCATTCATTTTCTGAAATTATGACAACATTTTAAACATTTGGCCCAATTCGTTTGATCAAACTCCTGATATCAGTCGTAGCACTATTGCTCATTTTTGAAGGGGTATATAGATCCGTCAATCCATAATCCTAATCCTTCCTTGGTTTTTGAAGGGGTATACAGTCCGTCGACAGTAATCCTGATCCTTCCTGGGGACCCTTTTTGTTGTCATAACTTAAAACGTTTTCTAAAACATGTTCTGTTCTTTCTTTCTTTCGTGAAATCTGTTTTCTTTTTCTCTTGTACGATTTACTGGTTTTCTATGTTCAATGATGTTCTGGAACTTCAAAGGATTTCTCTGTAAAACTTGCGAAGATGAAAACTGAATAAAAGCTCTACTTGAATCTGTCAGTTAAATCGATTGATTCATTTGAATTGAAGTATAAACGAATAAGAATTCAAATTCTGAAATTTTGTTATTTGTTGAAGAAGATGGTCAATAGCTTTCTGTTGGAAGAAATGAACAAGATCTGTCAACAGACATCACTCTAAAGGAAATGAAGGTTGCTGCCAACAGATATCGTTTTTTTTTTAAGGAAAACAAAGTTGCTGCCAACAGCTATTGCAACAGTATCGTTTTAAGGAAAACACGAACAAACTGTCAGCAGATTTATTTATAAGGAAAGGAACAGTAGATAGCTGTCAAAAGATATCGCTTGAGGAAAGGAACAGTAGATATCTGTCGACAGTTGAAACTTAAGGAAACAAAGATTGCTGTCGACAGTTAGTAACTAATGTACACCTGCGATTGCTGACAACAGCTATTGCAACAGTTGATAGCTGATGAAATTTATACTTAGAATATCTTCAACATAGAAATATCAGCTAATGGTTTAAGAACTAGATTTTCAGACATAACCATGTGAACGAACATGAAAAACAATGGTTTCCTTTGTCTGAAGAAATCAAGATATTTCAAGAAATTTCTGGAATGCTCGAATAAGCTACTTCTAAGCTACTTCGAAGAAATATCTTTTAGAATTCTCAAGAATATACTGGATGGACATCATGAAACCATTTTCTAAAACATTTCTGTATCAAAACATAGTAAATTCTCAAGAATACTGTAGACATTTGAGGAGGTAGTGTTAATCGATATGCTAAAGTCCCAATTCTTTCTAATATCTGAAATGCTCCAATAAACCGGGGACTTAGTTTTCCCTTTCTGCCAAACCTAATAACACCCTTCATTGGTCATACCTTTAGGAACACAACTGTCTGCATAACTTTTCTGCCTACTCTGAGCAGTATTCATTCGACCACGGGTTTTCCTTTGTCTGAAGAACTCAAATATCTAAAGAAATTTCTGGAAATGATCGAATAAGCTACTTGTAAGCTGCTTCGATGGAATTTCTGAAGAAAACTCAAGAATCTATTGGTGAACATCACCAAACCATTTTCTAAAACATCTCTTTGGATCAAAATACAGTAAAACGCAACCTTCATAAAAACAGAGCATGAACTTTCTGGTTTTTGAAGAACAGCCGAAGCCATCATCCTTTCTTTAAAAATCTCATATAAACATGCAAACAGAACTGAATATATGCTTTCACTGAGTGAGCAAGAAACAGAGTTTACTTGCCTGAATTCTTGAACACAATCGCAGTAGAGATCCGGCCAACTACTAACACTCCGATCGTCTCCTTCGAAAAACTTTAAAAGTCTTTTGTTTGGTTTCTTGAGAGAGAGCACCGCTTAAAAGTAATTTGATTTGAAGATAATGATGCATGAAGCAGCTAACATCTTATATATATATGATTTGTAAATGCCTAGAGAATAAACGCATTTAAATCAATATGCCAAAATCTTCTAAAAGCATACTATGTTTTAAAATAAAATGATGCACATGGAAACCTAAACACTGTTAGTTTAAAACAAAGAATTTGATTGGCTTGCAGAAATCAACTAAACCTCTGCTGGAATTGCATTCTTAATAACTGAATATCAACCCATAACATCATGAGATTGATAAATACGTAAACATGGAACATAGAATTTAGCTTCTACTCACAGAAAGCCAAACAATATCTGATACTTGTAATTCAACTAAATTAAGAATTGAATTCATAACAATGTAATCCCCCAAATCTCATAACTTACTAATTGTGGACTATAAAAATGTCTGGGCGTTACAAATATACTCACTGAAGACGCGATTCATCAAATCCATGAACACAGCTGGGGCATTTGTCAACCTAAACGGCATGACAAGAAACTCGTAATGCCCATATCTAGTCTGGAAAGCTGTCTTCGCCACGTCAGCGTCTCTAATCCGCAGCTGGTGATAACCAGAGCGCAAATCAATCTTTGAGTACACGACCGATCCTTGCAACTGGTCGAACAAGTCATCAATCCTCGGCAAAGGATACTTGTTCTTCACTGTTGCTTTATTCAGCTGTCTGATATCCACACACATCCTCATGGATCCATCCTTCTTCTTCACGAAAAGAATCGGAGCTCCCCAAGGCGACATGCTCGGCCTGATGAAGCCTTTCTCCAAGAGGTCTCTCAACTGATCCTTCAGCTCTCTCAACTCTGCTGGAGCCAACCAATACGGAGCTCTGGAAATCGGGGCGGTATAGGGCACCAACTCGATACTGAAGTCGATCTCGCGCCTCGGAGGGAATCCAGGTATCTCGTCTGGAAACACGTCGGGAAACTCTTGAACAACATGGATATCATTCAACTCTAATCGCCGCTCTTGGGAACTATCAAGCGCGTAGATCATGAATCCAGCGTTACCTAGCGATAGCAGGCTAAACATCTCCATGGCGGAAACCAGCGGAATCTTCGGACGCGAATCAACACCGTAGAAATCCCACTTCTCACCTGAATCAGGGCGAAATCTCACAACACCATGGAAGCAATCAACTGTAGCCTTATAGATAGACAGCACATCCATCCCCACAGATATGAAAGAATGTGATGCACCAGTGTCAAAAACGAACTTTCGCAGGATAATCAAATATAAAGCATGTACCTCCGATCACCATGCCAGGCGTCTCTTCAGCCTGCTCTCTGTTCATTCGCCTGAGCCTGCTGGGGAATCTGAAACTGAGGTCGGGAAGGTCCTCCAAACCTAGATGGCTCACGAGGCTGAAATCCTGATCGCTGGGACTGAGAGAAAGACTGTTGTCGCTGCGAAGAACCACTAGCGGAACCCTACTGCGACTGTCCAGAAGACCGCCCTCCTATCGAAGGACACGCCCTAGCGAAATGTCCCGGCTGACCACAAAGATGGCAAAGTCCTCTAACTCCACGACACTGCGAAGTCTCATGCCTCCCTCCACACTTCCCGCAAAATCCACCGCCAGAACCACTACCTGAACCACTGCCAGAACCAGAACTCACGGACCCAGAGGAACTTGAATGGCCCTTCTTCTTGAATTGCTTCTCTCGAGGTCGAAACTGCTGGCGACTCAACTGCTGTGACCCCTGAGGAGACTGATACGACTGCGACACCGCCGGCGCTGGCTGAGAAGCACGTCCAGTCGTCTGATGCATCGGAGCCTCGGGATCCATCAAACTCTCCTCAATATCAACCGCATTGTTCACAGCTTCCATAAAGGTCGCCGGGGACCCAGACAACACCATCCGGTAAAGGTCAGGTCTCAATCCCTTCAAGAATTTGTTCCTCTTCATCCGCTCTTGGTTCGCTACATGAGGCATGTACACCAAAAGCGCAGAAAACTGCCTCGCATACTCGGCCACTCGCATATTACCCTGCTTGAGGTTGTCGAACTCTCGCTCTCGACTGGCGAAGTAAGACTCCGGGGTATATTCCCGACGGAACGCCTCACAGAAACTCTCCCAGGTGATCACTGCTCCACTATCACGAAGCATCCTATAAGTGCCTCTCCACCAGCGCTGTGCATCATCCCGTAGCTGCAGCACTGCTAACTTCAGTCTCTTTTCCGGAGCGTACTCCAAGGTATCGAATAGCTCCTCCATCTTTACAAGCGATGCCTCAGCTCTCGCACCTCCCTCAGTAGCATCAAACGTCGGAGGGTTCGTACGCTGAAATCGAGCTAAAACTAATTCCATCCCGCCCAACCGTCGGGTCACATCATCTACCTGATGAACATCCTCGTCACTGTCTGGAGCCCTAGACCCCTCGGAACGCCTAGATCTACCCCTCCTCGGCGGCATCTACACAAGCATAGAGGTCAGGCTAACAACAGATAAACATCAAGGCAGATAATAATCACATAAGCCACAGAGTCAATCAACAATCAAATCATAACTCTGTTCCTAGACTCGAGTGTGATCAAAAGAAATTGAGCTTATCCCAGTTTAAGCTCTGATACCAAAAATGTCATGCCCCGTGCTAATTACTCACAATTAACACTTAATAAACGCATAAACACGGAAGCATAAAATCAGGGCTTAAAAATTTTTCGAAATCATTTGGGCCTGAACGAAAAAACATACATTCAAAATATCGATAATCAAAATATAAGTTAACTCAAACTTATACAAACCAGGTAACAATAAATCTCGAGTCTAAAACAAATCTGTTGGGGATCCGGATCCGCCCCCCGGCGAGGCAGCGGAAGAACATAGAATAAAGCCGGGAGACGATCAATACGAAAAACAACAATACAAATATCGTCATTCATAGGGCGTTCAAAACGAATACCTTGCTGGCACTTGTGCCTGGCTCCAACCGGAATTACAAGAACCCAGCTCTTCTCGGTAGATTGCGGTAGATATCCCGGTCCACGACCAGAACCGAGACTCCTTCGTCAACCTGCACTAGAAGCACTGAAGAATTCTGTACGAACGGATTCTCCTCGTCGAGTTGGCCGGAAACGATTTTCCGGCGACAACGGGCGGCGGCGCACTGCGGGCGGCGGCGGCGGCGTTTGGAGAAGGGAGGAGGGGGCGGTGGTACTTAGTGCTAGGGTTAGGTTAAGTTGAGAGAGTTCTATCATCAAGTCTCTTAATAATGTATAAATAGATTAAGTGTTGGACTTGGACCGGCCCAACGGGCCCTGGTCCAACAATGAACATTCAGTTCATCTCCACCACCGAGACTTCATCGTAACTTCGATCGCCGATCAGATCGGACTGATCGACTCAGTTTCCGAAACTGAATAATATGATCTGAAAAACCGTTTTTCAGAACCCCAGTGCAAAATGACCGTTTTGCCCCTCAACAGCGGGAAACCTCGGTTTGACCCCTGTTGACTTTTAGGAAGTCGCACTTCCCGAAATCCTCTTCTCGTGCTCAACACATTGAGCTGAGTATCCGTGCGGGAATCTCGAATCTAGTACTTGTGTGACCCTCAATGGTTCAGAGATACAGCTAGCCGTGGGCCCACAACCATTGTGGCTCCGGAATCACAATTCCGGACTTGCCCAACGGATCATGGTAAAGCGTCTAGCAACATCGCCCCATGATCCCCTAGGTATCACTGATAGTGCCTGCAAGAACCAGTCGGTCGTGGTTAGCGTACAGTACGGTCCTTTCAATCCATATATCCCGATCAGATCAACGACCATTGGTAAATCGAGAGTCGCTATAGATCCGATAGCTATGCATACATCTTGGAGATCGAATAGTGACATCGCGAGTGTAACTAGGTAAACACATTTACCTAAAACACTTCTAGTACTCTGGCCAAAGATTTATACACTATTATCCCCTCAGATAGCATAGAATATCCACGCATGTCTGCGAGCGTGAATCCTCGACAACGATGCATCGACTCCTACATGCATCGGGGTCTCACCCAATCCCGACGCCTGCATCTCCCACTTGCCCTAAAGCCAACTACTCATCAGACGCAGTCCCATTGTTTCGCGATGTTTTTCAAACAACGGTCCAGGCAAGGGCTTCGTAAGTGGATCAGCAACGTTGTCCGCAGAGGCGAC
>KV005792.1:0-18540 GCA_001598015.1 Dorcoceras hygrometricum
ACCGCCTGGACGTGGGGGTGGTCCAGTCGGAAGGGCTCCGGCCATGGTGGCCGGAACAGGGAGTACGAACGTGAAGACTGGACGCTGCTCGCGTGCGCCGCTAGTGTGTGCGTGTGTGTGTTCGGTTTAGGTTTAGTTTTGAATGGGTTCGGTTCAGTTGAACCGGCTGGTTCGATTGGACCGGATCGGTTCTTTCAGTATCGAGTCAAATGTTTTAAAATCGGTCCATGTTATTTTATTTAGGGACCTGTTATTTTTATTAATGTGTCGAAGGTCCAATTTTAAAGAAAATAACCAGAAGGTCCAAATTGAGTCAAATCTTTTAAATAATTTTAGTTATGTTTAATTTTAAGTTTTTAGTCAAAATTAGGGCTTTATGGATTTTAATTATGTCAAAATCGATTTTTGGGATTTAATGTGGTCAAAATCAGTCTTTTGGTCAAAATCGGCTTTCGAGGTCAAAATTGATTTAAATTGATTTGATAGTCAAAATCAATTTTTATAAGTCCCAAAATAATTTTTAGAATTCAAAATTGATTTTAATTAGTTCCTATTGTCTTGATTTTTACGAAATCAAATTTTAAAGAAAATAGGCAAAAATGGGAAAAATCGGTGAACATTCGTTTCATCGGGTATGTACGGAGCTATGTTTAGTCTAGAAGTGGTGAGCCAGACCTCGAGGACAATCCTTGACCGAAATAGAAAAATATAGAAGCCCGTAAATGCATAATTATTCATATATATAGTATGTTATGTACCTAAAGGTTTTAAATAAAAGAATTAATTATCCATTAACGTGCTAAGCTTTTAAATTGCATGATTTTAAGAAAAATTTTCACGCATCATGAGATTTTATGAAACGATCAGGCATGTCCTTTTTAAGTTAAAAATCCGAGGAATGGAAGTGATGTGGCAAGTCTACGATGGGAGTTAACCAGGTAGCCGGGCTCGGGGATCCCCTGTTTTTAGAAATGATTTCAGGATTTCAGGGCCTATGGATCCCGAGGTAAGGTCGGGTGAAGTGGCAGTTTTCAAGACGTGTGACATATAGGGATCTCGAGGTAAGGTCGGGTGAACCACACCGCCACGTACGTTGGTTATTACGACTGATCAGTCACACTTTGCTCACATCTACTGATATGACTCATACATTTTCTTTTCAGGTTACGATATGCCATGCCTTATATGTTATGTGATATGTTATGATATGATTGTAGGATGAAATGTTTTAAGATCATGCATGCATCCATACCTTTTACGTTATTTTAATTACAGTATGTGCTTTCTTACGCTTTTATTAGTATATACCTTGTTATGCATTACGATAGAGTATGCTGAGCCTCTAGGCTCACTAGGTTTAAATGGTGCAGGTGATGATCCCGTTGATGAGCTCATTCCGACTGGCGGTGATGACCTCTGAGCGCCGATTGCAGCAGTACCCCGTGACCGCCTTTATGATTCAGTCTGTTATATTACAGTTTTAGACACTGATTTTTAAACATGTTGGTTTTCAGTATTCTTTTTACTCGATGATTTTACGATGTTGGATGTTTGACGTTTTTAAATATTCCTTTATTTAAGCTTAAAGTATTTTGAGAAAATGATTTAGAAATTGTTTTAGAAGGGAGCGAGCCATATTTAAAGTTTATGCTTCCGCAAATGTTAAAAAAAAAAATTCTAGAGTCTGGTTCGTTTCAGCGGCATCGGCGACGGTTCGACAGTTTTTGGTGGCGGCATCGTGACAAAATTATGGGTCGATACTTTCTATCAGGCTTTTTCGGGCGAAGCAGAATTAATTTTGACTAAATTCGAGGTGTTGGGCCGGGAATTGTTTTGAGTCCAAAATTATTCTCAAAATTAATAATTTTAAAAATAATATTTTATGAAAATTTAATTTTCTCCTTTAAATTAATTGGTGTTGAAAATAACTATTTGAAGCAATTAAAATGACAAAATATAATTTTATTTTATAAAAAATGATTCAGTATATAAAATGTGATTTTTTTGGATAATAATTTATTTGATCAAATTATATTTTTGTTTATTTTTGTCAATTAATTCGATTGATTGTATAAATAACACGATTAAGGGATGATCGAGAGCCATGCCCAATGTGTTAGGTATATGGTAGGTTTTACATTTTGATTGTAATATTGTTAATATCATTTTGAAGTGGACTTGGTTTATGGCCCATTCCCACCCCTTTTAAATGTATCCTTATTTGCCATTAATATTTAAATTAAATATTATACTTAGTGGTAGATAATTTTGAATATGTTGAAGATTTTGATCAAATATATTGAAAATCGAAGACATGATACTGGAAGCTTATGTAATAGGATTGCAATTGCATACTTCATATTATTTGGGATTGGACCTATATCCGTGATTGACGACCACAGATTGCATAACTCTCAGTTATAGATCATCCCTTTTTAATATATATATTTGATATATGTATTTGTTGAATCCACAAATATTTTAAATATGATTGAAAATTAATGAGACCAAATTTCAAAAAAAATCCCTCATTTTAAATGTGATTTAAAATTTATATCAAGATTAAATTGAGAAACTTTGTTTAAAGATCATTATGAAGTCATGTGACAAAACGTAATATAAGAGAGTCATTCATAGATCGACTTAAAAATGGCTTGTACTTGTTGGGCTCACTGAAAGGCTTTGATTTGTTTTAGAAATTTGGGCTTTAGTCCCTTCAATGACTTGGAAGCACTCTTAGAAAATTTTAGTTCATAGCCCCTGAATTGATCATAAAACAAAACTTTATTCAATGAGATCATGAAGCTAAGAGAATTTAGATATTGTTTAAAATTTCTACCCTTCCATCAACAATGGTGTACGCCGATGCTACCCGTATACATAGCCCGACTCATATTATTGGGTGAAGGAGGGGGTGTTCTGTGTACCAAAAAACTGTTAACGTCATTGACACTTGCTGTGAGTTGAATGGAACTCCCATGGCGTTGGCTCATATTATTGGGGATGTTATGACGACCATCCATTACAACTCAACATTGATGGGTCATCTTGACACGCTGTGGTAATCGACATCATATTATTGGGCCCATACTGGACGTGAGGTAAATGCATGAGGGTTGCATTGATGCAATTGGGCTATACCTTTTGAGGGATCATGGTTACATGATATCATTTGGGACCATGATTTCTCGATTGGACTCTATGCACCAACTAAGTAAACTTGCTTTCTCGATTTCATTAGAGGGTGGTGAAATCGCTAAAATAGTGGGAGGATGATTCATAAAATTAAAATGGCCATATTTTATGTCTTAGTAAATTATTATGAATTTCATTCATGTGTATCTGTTTTCTATTCAGTATATTTACCATTACTAGGTGTGATCAATTATCATTGATTCTCGATAATAACAAACTAAACGTATAGAACTACCTTGATTGGTTACGGAACCTCATGATTGTTCTGGCCTCGGAGAAGCTAGTACATGTACTAGATAAATCTCATCTGAAAAGAAGGACCTGCTGACATCAGCCCTGAGGTGCTTCTTGAGATGTGGTGGGACCATGATCACAAATCCAAGTGCTAGATGTTGGCATCCGTGTCCAACAGACTGCAGAGGAGGTTTGAGGAATTTTTGCATGCTGCTGACATTCACCAGCACCTCAAAGAACTGTTTGGAAAGAACCTGTGAGCTAAGAGGTACACTACTATCAAGGAGATCATGATGAGCCACATGCGAGATAAGACTTCAATCCACGAGCATGGGGTACAAATGAGTGGCTCAATGAGAAGTTGGTGAGCTTCGATCTGGAACTTTCACATGAGCTTTCTGTGGATTTGTTACTTCTCTCTCTTTCTCCTGAGTTCAATATTTTGTGGTTAACTTCAACATGAACAAACTGGAGGCCAATATTGAAGAATTGGCCAACATGTTGTTCGTGTGAGGGAACCATCAAAAGGACAAACCTGTTCTCCTGATAGGCTCGTCTTCCTCTCAGAATAAAGGGCCCACGGGCTAAGGGAATAAGCGTTCTTACCCAGCCAAACGGGGTGCTACCAGCATAATCCAAAGGGGAAGTCTTCCAAGCTGACAAGTCAGAGGGCATTTGCCACCACTACCACAAGACTGTACACTGTTATAAGGAAGCACGATAATCAAAACCCCACACAACTATGTCACGCTAGGCTAGGTCATATATCCCTAACAAGGATGAACAATTTAGTGGATAGGAGATGTTTGAAATGTCTGACATCAACTACCATCTACTTATGAGTCCTGTCTAAAAATGAAAATGACTAAAACACATTTTAGAGGCAAGCCTGAGCGTACACATGAACTGTTGATCCATACAGACGTGTGCGACCCACTTAGTATCGGTACTGAGTGTGGGAACACCTACTTCATTATCTTTACCGATGACTACTAGAGGTATGAGGTATTTATATTTGATCAAATATAACTGAATCCTTTGAAAGGTCCAAGAAATTCAATAATGAAGTAGAAAACCCACTGGACAAAAGTATTAAAGCTCTTCGATCTAATCAAGGTGGGGAATACTTAAGCACATTGTTTTGGATTAAAGATAAAGGGATTCTCTCTCAGTTAATACCTCGAGGGACACCACTGCTAAATGATGTAGTGGAGTATCATAATCATACCCTGATGGACATGGTTTGATCTGTGATGAGCTTTACTGAGCTTCCACCCTCGTTTTGGGGCTATGCGCTCGAAACGACGGTATTGTTGTTGAACAATGTCCGCACTAAAGTAGTGGAGAAAACTCCATATGAGATATGGATGAAAAAAATTCCCAGGTACTCATACTTGAGAATATGAGGATGTCCTACTTACGTGACATAGACAGTGGGAGATAAGTTGGATAATCAATCCATCTTATGTTACTTTGTGGGGTATCCAAATAACTCATTTGGATACTATTTCTATCATCCCGCATAAACAAAAGTATTTGTTCGAAAATGTAACCTTCTTGGATAATGAATTTCTACTAGAGAATGATAAAACACCATATGAGATATGTCAAATGGATGTGAAGACTGCGTTCCTTAATGGAAACATTAAGGAAGAAATCTATATGATGCAGCCTGAATGATTCACATCCATTGGAAGCGAACATAAGGTATGTAATCTTCAGATATCAATTTGTGATCTAAAGCAGGTATCGAGAAGTTAGAACATGAGATTTGAAGAAACGATTAAATAATTCGGTTTTGTCAAGAAACCGGAGGAACCGTGCGTGTACAAGAAGTTGATAAAGGTCATTGTGACGTTTCTCGTACTTTACGTTGATTACATTCTATTCATTGGTAGTGACGTAGGAATGCTGCAGTAAACAAGTATATGGCTCTCTGGAAATTTTGCGATTAAAGGACTTAGGTGAAGTATCCTATATTCTAGGAATTCAGATCTATAGAGATAGATCAAATAGGATGCTCGGACTCATCCAAGTGACCTATATCGACACCATACTTAAGAGGTTCTCTTTGTAGGAGTCTAAGAAAGGACATCTACCTATGTGTCATGGGGTTACTATCCAAGTCAATGTCTCCAAAGACTGACGAGGTGTGTCGTATGCATCGGCAATAGGTTGCATAATTTATGGTATGATATCTAGTAGGCTTGATGTCACCTGTTGTTGGGATCGAAAAGATAGTTAAATAACAGCTCGGGAGTTCAGAGTGGGGGTGAATGAACTTTGAGTACTGTAATTATCCGAGGTGATTAACAGCCTAATCAGTCCAGATTAGCTGTTAACTAATCTAGATTAATCATCTTAGGGATCGGCTAAAGTGGATCAGCTCGGTCACAAGCTGATCCCATGGTTTTTGCTAACTGACAGAGGAAACTGCTTCAGATTGCAGTTTAGATCAACACAGGTGTGAGCTGTTCTGGTGTTCAGTGCTGATCTTAGAGACATAAGCTGATTGGTGTTTTCTGCAGAATTGTTCCAGTTTTGAGTGCATTGGATGTAGGTAAGGAGAGGTTCAGCTAGAAGCTAGCTGTGTAGTTATGCGAGCTGATTGTGTTGGATCAGATCGGGTGCAAGATGACAGTTAAGTCCTGTGCTGTGTTTAGCCGTGTTGGGCACATGAGCTGAGCTGATACTTCAGTAGCAAGAGCCAGTCCAGTGTAGAGCTCTGACCTGAAGCAGTTTAGGAAGTAGACGCAAGTTTGAGGTAGCTTCGGGAGTTACGCAGCGTCTCAAGCTGAGTTGACCCTTGACTACTGGGTTGATCATCGCGAGCTGGTATGAGTACGTACCTTGAGACCCAGGTGCATAAGCTGATCTGAAAGCTTCATAGTCTTGTTGAGACAGCAAAAGCTGAATAGAGCATCGCAAGATGACTTGAGCGATGCGTACTGAGTTGAGTAATCTAAGCCCGTATTACGCTAGCTGAGAAGAGAGTATGCGACTGAGCTGGTCGGCATGAGCTGATCAGTGTAGGCTGAGCTTTTGTAATGCTTACTATTCTGGAGATCGTAATTTGAGCTGAATGCTGTGTGTTGATCTGAGTGGAATAGTTCTGAGCTGAACTGCTTCATTGTGCTTGATCAAGTTTTCTGTCGTGATCTGTTTTTGGAAAACAGTGTAGAGTCGAACAGATCTGGGATTTTCTGCTTGAGCGTAAGCTGAGTTCAGCTTAGGGATGTTCTGGGTTCCTTGATCTGAGTGTTCAGATAGCGATTGTTGTGCCGCATCTCTTAGGGGTATCAGCTTAGGCGTAAGCTGGTAGTATCGTTCTGTGTAGACCAATGCTGTTGTGCTCTTCAGCTAAGGTAAGAGTTGTTCGTATTTATAAGAAGGACAAGAGCTGTTTTTGGTTTCAGCTTTGGATAGAAGCTGGTTGTGGTCGTCAGCTTTGGAAAGATCTGGTCGTCAGCTGGCCAGTGTGTGATCTGGACTGATTCTGGGAGCTGTGATACTGTGCATGTAGAGAGCTGTTCCAAGCTTAGGTGCTGCGATCAGAGAGCATTGCGGGTTGTTTTGGTTGCCGTAAGCTGGATAGAGCATCCTAAGCTAATTGATAGGGAAAGAGCTGACCTAAGGGTGCACAAGCTGTTTGTGCAGTCAGATTTGGGCGTAAGCTGATGGTGAATGCACATCTTGGGACGAAAGCTGTTGGTGGTGGCTTGCTTTCGTGAGAGCTGATCGTTTCTCCTATGTTGGAGGGCGCGCGATCTGTTTGTGCGAGAGCTAAGTGTGGTTCATAAGCTGTATCATACGCGAGAGCTGAGCAACATGACGTAAGCTATACAGATGAGAGTTGAGCTATAGCGGGAGCGTGATCTGTTGAGAGCATGGTATGTAGAGAGCGCAAACTGTTGGATGCAAGAGGTGGATGGTATGTGCGTGATGAGCTATACGCCGGGCTGGATACAGTGAGGAGGTCTGAGCTAATCTGAAATTGCAATAGCCATGATCTGTTGAGCATGAGTATATATACCCTCTCGTTGACCAGCACTTAGTCATATTTAGACCACACATCTCCTTATCCTCTCTAGAGAGTTCCTGACAGATATTTTCTCAAACCATCATCACTTTTCACCCATCTTAGTATTTCCAGATCGCCGGAGATTGGCCGATCAGTTTTGAGTGAGGGTACCTCGGTTGGAAACCTCTATTCAAGCTCGACGTTTCTGTACCAGTTTGAAGTTGAGATGAGGCCGGACTGAGGAAATCGCTGAGGAGCTGCGTGAGCTCTCTTTCGCAATTTTCGGTCGAGTTGAGCTTCATTTTTAGGAACAGAGGTTATGGGTGTTTTGAGTTTATGTCTTGAGTTTAGACTGTCCGACTTTTGAAGCTTCGGTCGGGACCTGTGTGAGCTTACTCGACTGATCTCATAGATATCTTGGCAGATAGTACCTTTCTTGCGGTTTTTGTCGTGAGCTGTTGGCCTTGAGCATAAGCTATGTAATAAAAACTTTTACGGGTAACAACTTTTATAGAATAGCTCAGAGGAACACTTTCCATATCAGCTTAGAATTTATTATCAGTTTAGACGGAGAAAAGTTCATCTCAGCGAAGAACAGCTCAGACAGTTTTGGATCAGATATCAAGAGCGGCTTATAGATTTCACGTAACTTCTCAGAGCTACAAGCTTCCCAATCGTGCATTCAGCGAACCGATCAGAGCGTACAACCTTCAATTTATACGTGAAGATATCTAATCAAATCATATCGATCAAGTGATAAATCACTGTCTAAATTACCGGATGCTATTTCTGCACCTGACGATAGCATTTCTATGATTCTAGTATGAAGAAAGGCAAGTCTTTCAAGTATGGAAAGAAGATCAACTTGCCAGTAGAGAAAATCATTTGAAGATCGATGCAGCTAGAGATTTATATTATAAAGAACGATGAACATAAGCTATGTAATACAACTTTTACGGGTAACAACTTTTACGAGCAACAACCTTTACGAAAGACATTCAGTTGTGCTTATATGCAATTATTAAATATGTCAATCTCTCACAATAAAATTCCTATGTTTTCTAAGGATGAATACGACCTCTGGAAGATAAGAATGCAAGCTCACCTGGCGGCTCAAGATGACGATATGTGGTTCGTCATCACAGATAGTCCAATAAAGATAATGAAGTCTAATCTGTCACGACAATCTCCTTTGGTGCAGCACAATGGGTTGAGAAGCCCAGACTGGAATGGACATCGAAGGATAAAAAGAAGGCAAACCTGGATAACATGGCCAAAGACATTCTCTACAAAACGCTGGAAAATAATATGTTCAGTAAGATTCAGAACTGTGTCACGTCCAAGGAAATCTGGGAGAAGATAATCCAAATCTGCGAGGGAAACAAAGAAACCAAGGAAAACAAGCTCACAGTAGCCCTGTAGAAATTTGAATCCATGAAGATGAAGTCTGGTGAAACGATGATTGAGTTCGATGAGAGATTCAGCTCAGGGGTGATAGAGCTGACCAGAATTTGTAAAGAATACAGCAACAAAGAGCTCGCGCTAAAATTCTTAAGAGAACTTCCCAAGGAGTGGGACATAAAGACGATGGCTATGAAAGAATCAAAGGACCTCAATAAACTGGAAATCCATGATCTGTTCGCAAATCTAAAGGCGTATGAGTTTGATCTGGAGACCATAGCTGAATCAGAACCATCCACTTCACAGCCCACGAAAGCTCTCGCAGCAGCTATTCTAGAACAGAGCTCTCCAAGAAAATTTGTCAGGCCACGTGCTTATCACATAGGATTACAGCAAAATTACGCACATAATCACGGAAGCATAAAAACAGACTTAAAAATTTTTCGAAATAGTTGGGCCTGATTTCAAAACATACATTCAAAATATCGATACTCAAAATACGAGTTAAATCAAACTCATACAATACAGGTAACATCAACATCTCAAATCAGAAATAGATCCCCAATACAATAAAACACGGGGCATCCCCCGGTTCAATACATAAATATATATATATAACTGGGATTCAAGGAAACGGGGATCGACCAGCTGAACCTCCACTCTCTCCAGCTTGGTTACCTGAAGATCCTGCAAATGGGTAACGCAGACCCAAACAACACAAAGCAGGAAAACAAATATGAGGTCAAGCCTCAGTACGAAGAGCTATCAAAACAGCTAAACATGCAACATGCTATAAATCAATGCTATGAAATGCATGAGGGCTATCAAAGATCGGATAGCTAGACCAGCAAATCAACTGGCAAATCATTTCAAGCGAACCTCTATACCACGCACAGCAGATCGGCCGGTGGAAATCAATGGTCCGTGATCATCGGGGCCCATCAGCCGATCACAGCTCGATGGTAGACACTCGAATCCGGTAGTCACCACTCCGATGATAGCATTGGAATTTTCGGGCACGACAACTCTGTTGGCCAGTCGCAACGTGGCTCTCAATCAGGTCATCAATCAATCTGTCAGGCTCAATATGTATGCATGTATGACAATCAAATATCAATGCTCAATTCATACAATTCGGCAGTACGCAAAACAGGACATATATCAATCAATTCATCCCAGAAGTTTTACGTAATATCACAACAGCAAGCCAACATATTTCATAACACGAATTATAGCCATGTTCACGCACAAAGCCGTAAAAGCTGCTCAATTCGTACCTCCAAATTCATACAATTCGGCAGTACGCAAAACAGGACATATATCAATCAATTCATCCCAGAAGTTTTACGTAATATCACAACAGCAAGCCAACATATTTCATAACACGAATTATAGCCATGTTCACGCACAAAGCCGTAAAAGCTGCTCAATTCGTACCTCCAAATTCTCAAGATTCTACCTCACAAATTCACACAGAGCACGACAGAACTCACGGCCTGAGGAAACAGATTTCTCCTGGTACAAAACTCACGGCAGAAATCTTCCAGGGGCAGAAATCTGTACAAGGTAGCTAATATCTTAGCTCAAATCTGAACATCAACCCTTAACCACCTACGGCCAGAACTAAACTCAAGTGCTACACATCTACGCAGGTATAAACTACAAGAGCAGGGCTCAAATCCACGAGAAATGCTTACCCAGAAGTTTAAACTAGCAGGAGGATCACAGATCTCACGGCACGAAGACACTGCACTCCACGCTCCTCCTCCAACGCTGATTTAGGGTCTCTAATGGGTAGCAAACGAAAGAGCTAAGCAAAGGGAATCCAACGCCACCAAGATCGTCAAAAACAGAAACTGGAATCGATATAAATCGACGGGAGAAATGTTCGAATGAACAGTGTCGATCGAGGGTTTCAACAGAGAATAGGATAAGAAATACGGGTCTAAAATACTCTAAGTGTTACTCAACACTTTTATTTAAATCCTCAATTCAATCTCTATCGAACAAGACAACTCCCGACTTAAACAAATTTTTGCATCACAAATTAGCGCCAACCAGATTTCTCAAACCAGCGCTTACAATCTAACAGACTTCACAGCGCTAAAGCAAGTCCTCACGCGCTAGTCAAAACGACAGCGTATTGGTGACATCTGGTTGCTCCAACAGTAACACCAACCAGATCCCTCGCTTGCGCAATACAAAACACGCTAAACGTTCACAACCCAAAAGGACGACGCAGCAACTTAGTGGAACGACGTCGCATCGCTCAACCAGATCTCTCCTCAAAACACAACGCTGGCGCTCGAAACAGATCTCTCAACTAAAAGCGCTACATCAGACGTCAACTCCAACATGTTGACCAACACGTGGCACCCTCTCACGCGAACGCGCTACGCTACCAGATCTCTACACACGAACAATCACCCGCGTTCAATACAACGAAACCAGATCTCTCAATCCAGCGATTACCCGCTACAGTTCCGTTGACCAGCGTTGACATCTGGAATTGCGAAACGAAAGCGCTACACTCTCGCGCCAATCTCAACTATCCAGACCTCATCAAAATGACACCGTTCCCCAAAATTCGCGGCAACACAAGCTAACACGCAGGAAACCAGATTTCTATTGTAACTTCACCATTTCGATTCCAAATCACTACCAGATTTCACCCGATAATTCCTGCGACTAGGAATCTGAAATACTCTACGAGAGATCTGAAATTCTAAATTTAGATTTCACCAAAAATCCAAAATTCCAGAATTCAAAAATCTTAATTCTCGTGACTAATCTCATCCAAAATCTGATTAATCACTAAGCTTAAAATCTGATTCCTCACATTCTCCCCACCTTAAGAGATTTCGTCCTCGAAATCAAAGGCAAACAAGGGCAGAACAAACAAACATTCAAATCAGCACGAGCAACTACTCAAATTCGAAGAGAAAACCAATAATTTACCTGGAAAATTCGCACGATCAGTGCTCAAACAGATGAGGCAAGTCCTGTCTCATCTTCTCCTCAACTTCCCAGGTAGCTTCTTCTCGGCCATGCTTACTCCATTGAACCTTCACCAACGGAATTATCTTGTTCCTCAACTGCTTCTCCTTTCTATCCAGAATCTGCACTGGATATTCAACATAGCTCAAAGCAAAATCCAGCTCAACTTCGTCGGTTATCAAAACATGGGACGGATCTGGCTTATATTTTCTCAACATAGACACATGAAAAACATCATGCATTGCTGTTAATTCCTCGGGCAGCTTCAACCTATAAGCCAACTGTCCAATCCGATCAACAATCTCAAAGGGACCAACGAATCTAGGAGCCAAATTGCCTTTAAATCTAAATCGCATAACGCTCTTGAAAGGAGAAATCTTGAGAAGCACACGATCGCCAACCTGAAACTCTAACAGTCGATGTCTTCTGTTAGCATAGCTAGAGAAACTGTCTTGAGCAGCTTTCATTCTACTTCGAATCAAATTAATCTGATCTTTCATGTGCTGCACAAATTCAGGGGTAGAAAGCTGTCTCTTACCAACTTCTTCCCAACAGATCGGAGATCTGCATTTTCGACCATACAACGCCTCAAACGGATCCATCCGATAGTCACCTGGTAGCTGTTATTATATGAAAACTCAACCAAGGACAAAGAATCCTGCCAGCCACCGCTGAAATCCATCACAATTGCACGCAGCATATCCTCTAAAGTCTTGATAGTCCGCTCAGACTGTCCGTCTATCTGAGGGTGATAGGTTGTACTCATAGCCAATTTCGAACCCATCGCTGCCTGCAAACTCTTCCAAAATCGAGAGGTGAACCTCTGATCTCTATCGGACACTATCGAAACCGGAACTCCATGCAATCTTATCACTTGGTCGATGTACAACTTCGCCATTTTCGTCATCGAGCACCTCACATCATAGGAAATGGGCTAACTTTTAAAGTCTGTCAATCACAACCCAAATCGCATCGCATCCCCTACTCGATCGAGGTAGATGAGTCACGAAATCCATGGCGATGTGCTCCAAATTCCATTGGGGCACCTCTAAACTCTGCAGCAAACCACCAGGTCTCATCCTCTCAGCCTTGACCTGTTGGCAATTCAGACATCTAGCAACAAAACCAGAGATGTCGCTCTTCATACCTGCCCACCAGTAGTGAGACTTCACGGCATGATACACTTCATCTCGCCCGGATGCACACTATACCGACTACAATGCGCTTCATTCATGATGGTCTCCTTCAAATCAATCAGGTTTGGAACCACTAATCTCCCTCGAAATCTCAAACATCCATCCGAAGAAACAGAGAAATCATCAGACTGACCATTCTGGGCCTTAATCCTCAACTCATGCATATAGGGATCAGTCCTCTGTGCCTCCCTGATGTCGTGCAAAATATGCGGCTCAACCTGAATCGTAGAAACCAAGAAGTACGGGTCACTCGACTGAAATCTCCAACCGGAAGTACTCAACTGCTCATAGACTCTCGCAGCACTCAAAAACAAAAGCATCGCAGGCTTGGTCTTCCTACTCAAGGCATCTTCTACTGAGTTCATCCGCCCAGGCTGGTACTGAATCTCACAGTTAAAGTCTTTGAGCAATTCCATCCAACGTCGTTGCCTCAAATTCAAATCAGACTGCGTGAAGCAAAAACAAAAGCATCGCAGGCTTGGTCTTCCTACTCAAGGCATCTTCTACTGAGTTCATCCGCCCAGGCTGGTACTGAATCTCACAGTTAAAGTCTTTGAGCAATTCCATCCAACGTCGTTGCCTCAAATTCAAATCAGACTGCGTGAAGATATATTTCAGGCTCTTGTGGTCGGTGTACACCACAAATTCTTCACCATACTGATAATGCCGCCAAATCTTCAAGGCAAACACTATCGCAGCCAACTTCAAATCATGAACAGGGTACCTCGTCTCGTGAGGCTTCAACTGTCGAGACGCATAAGAAATCACGTACCCGTACTGCATCAGGACACATCCCAAAACTATTGAGAGAAGCGTTGGAGCACACCACAAATCCTCCGGATCCAGACGGTAGAGCCAAAATAGGAGCAGTAGTCAACTTCTCCTTCAACGTCTGAAAACTGTATTCGCACTCGTCAATCCAAACGAACTTCCTATCCTTCTGAGTCAACTGAGTCAGAGGCCTGGCTATCGAAAAGAACTTCTTGATGAAACGCCTGTAATAGCCAGCAACTCCCAAAAAGCTGTGGATCTCGGAAACATTCCTAGGTCTCTCCCAGTTAAGAACTGCTTCGACCTTACTCGGATCTACTGAAATCCCTTGTGCCGAAATCACATGACCCAAAAATATAATTCTATCAAGCCAAAATTCACACTTGCTGAACTTGGCGTACAACTGCGAGTCTCTCAATCTCTGCAACACCAGTCTAAAATGCTCCTTATGCTCTCTCTAGCTCTTCGAATACACTAGGATGTCATCTATGAAGACGATCACGAACCGATCAATATACTCGCTGAAGACGCGACTCATCAAGTCCATAAAGACAGCTGGGGCATTCGTCAACCCAAACGGCATGACCAAAAACTCATAATGCCCATATCGAGTCCGAAAAGCTGTCTTCGCCACATCAGCGTCCCTAATCCGCAACTGGTCATAACCAGAGCGCAAATCAATCTTCGAGTAAACGACCGATCCCTGCCACTGATCGAACAAGTCATCAATCCTCGGCAATGGATACTTGTTCTTCACCGTCGCTTTATTCAACTGTCGAAAGTCCACACATATCCTCATAGACCCATCCTTCTCCTTCACAAACAGAATCGGAGCTCCCCCAGGGCGACATACTCGGTCTGGTGAAGCCTTTCTCCAAGATATCTTTCAATTGATCATTCAGCTCTTTCAACTCTGCGGGCACCAACCGATACGGAGCTCTAGAAATCGGGGCGGTACCAGGCACCAACTCGATGCTGAAGTCGATCTCACGCCTTGGAGGGAATCCATGAATCTCATTGTTAGAACAATATTTTTATAAGTTTTGGTGATAACAAAAATAAGACAAGATAAGTTGGACAATCGATTGTCACAGGAGTATATTTATCTACAGTAACAAATTCAGCAGTTGGAGCTTTCGTGAGATTTCAGCAGATGGTATGAGATCAGCAGTTGGACAGATTGAGTAGTTCAGCAGATAGATTCTTCAAGAGCAATCAGCAGATGTTGTCTCGACCAGCGAGTTCAATTTTGTGTTTCAGCGTGTTTTGCTACAGATTGCTTAACGACAGCGTTTTGATAAGTTGGAACGACGTCGTTGGAGTGCACTGTTTCGTTTCAGCAGATGAAGATTTCAGCAGATACTTTGTTGAAGAAGTTCAGCAGTTGGTTAAGTCTATTTGTTGAAGATTGCGAGACGACAGCGTTTGGTTTAGTTGGAACGACAGCGTTTGGATTGATTCAGCAGAAGAGTTCTTTTGACAATCCAGCAGATGCACTACTTGGTATTAACCAGCAGCTGTATTTCAAAGATAGCAAAACGGAGTCACTTGATTAAGTTGACACGACATCGTTTTTGCGAAAGGAATCAGCAGATGGAAAAACGCATATGCATATCAGCAGATGAATTCTTCCAAGCGTTTTTCCAGTCGATGTTTTTGACAACGACGATGGATTTTAGTGCTGGTTTCCAAAGTAATTTCAGGCGCAAGTTCAAAGTATTTCAAATACGATCATTTTCTCTTAAGGAAAAGATTTGTTGGATCGTACAGCTGCCTGGAATGAAGGGAACAAGTTAGGTACTATTTTGGGTGAATAGTACAGTGTACAGTGGCCGTTTCTCTATGCTTGCACAAAAATGGAAAGAAGACAAATTGGCTCTGTGGATGAGCGTTTGACCTTGCAGTGGAGCAAAGATTACGGTGTACTATTTTGGCAGTAATTCAAACGGGATTTATTTCCTTTGGAGAGTTAATGTTACCGTTGCAATCGAAGACTATAAATATCAGCAGCGGTGATTGAAGAACCAACTTCGCTCATTATCTTTGCTGTAACGCTGCCAAAATCAAAACAGAGCTTTCACTTCGTCGATATTTCAAAAAGCTCAAGACTCGAAGAACTTTACATTTGATCTTCATTAGAAAAACATTCGAGTCAATCTTCTGGTTGTTCATTGTTGAAACCAGAAGATATTTACAGTCTCTAGATTTACGTTTTCATTGTTATATTCATTGAGTCTGTAAACGAACTGTCTGTTCAAAGAAGTTCGTAAAACGTTCAAAATCATTGTAAACCAGCAACGAAGTCTGCGTGAAGCGTTGTGAGGTGCTAGGAGTTCTCAAGGCTGTTGGCTTTGGGATCGGGTGCTTGTAGATTGTCTACTTGTATCAAAGTCTTCTAGTGATACCTTCCGAGGAGGAAGAAGGGGAGACGTAGGATATTGATATCCGAACTTCCAAAAATAAACTCTCGTCTCAATCTTTTATTTACAGCATTTACTTACTTTTTGCACATTGTTTGTTCACAAACCAATCGGCCTATTTCCACACATATTTTGTTGGCTGAGAAGTTTGATTATAACTGAGATCCAAACATTTTAAAAGAACTTTGAAATAAGAAAAATCGTAGGAGTTCATTCAACCCCCCCCCTTCTGAACTCCTATTTGCTTAGTGATCCTATTTCCGGGACCATCAACCAGGTTGGACAGAGTGGAACTTCAGCTGGTCGATCCCCTTTTTGATTTGAGTCCCAGTTGTATTGATATTTATATTGAGCCAGGGGATGTCCTGTGCCTTTATTTGATTTGGGGGATCTGAAGTTGATTGACTACTGTTTTATTATGTTTGTTTGATTTTTGAGTTAAACTCTTATTTTGAGTATGAACGATATTGGATCAGGCCCATATTCGAAAATTTTTAGCCCACGTGTTTATGATGCTTCAGCATATTTGTGACTAATTGATGTATTAGCGCACCGGGCCTGACATTTTTGGTATCAGAGCTTAAACTGGGATAAGCTCGTTTCTTTTTTATCACACTTGAGTCTAGGCACAGAGTTTGAGTTTTGATTTATGAAACGAAGGAGAACAAGCTGACTGTGGCTCAACAAAAATATGAAGCAATAAAGATGAAGGACGGCGAAACAATGGCTGATTTTGACGAGCGCTTCAGTGCTATTATCATCGAGTTGAACAGCTTGGGCAAAGAATATAGCAACAGGGAGTTGGTGCTAAAAGTGACGAGAGCTCTACCCAGAGAGTGGGACGTAAAGACGATGGCCATGAGGGAGTCCAAGGATCTAAACAAGATGGAGCTCCACGATTTATTTGCAAATCTAAAGGCCTACGAGTTTGAGCTCGAAACCAGATCAGAAGCGCCTTCAACCTCCCAGCCAACTAAAGCTCTTGCTGCTGTTGCTGCTGCTGCTGAACCATGCTCTCCCAGCAAGAGCAAATCAGCAGATCAACTCTCTGATGACGTCATGTCCCTCTTCGTAAAGAAGTTTGGGAAATACCTGAGAACATCTTTCAACCCTGCTTCTACTTCTTTTAATATTTATAACAAATCTGATAAAGTATCTACTGATTTGAAATGCTATAATTGTGATCGTCCAGGTCATTTTGCTGCTGATTGCAACAGACCAAAGAAAGACGATAGATACAAGCGTGAAGATAGAAGAGCTGATGATAGATACAGAAAAGAAGAAAGATACAGGCGTGATGACGAAGATGAAGAAAGAAATGTTGAGAAGTCCAAGGACAAGTCCAAGGACAAATATAAAGAAAGATCAAGCGACAGAAAGATGAAAACCAGCAACAACAAAATATTCAGTCGCAAGCAAGATCGCAAAGTGTTGGTGGCTGAAGAAAGCACCAAAAGCTGGGATGATAGTGACTCAGAGTCATCCAGCAGTAGCTCTTCTTCAAGCGATAGTGAACAAGAGGAGGTTCACTGCTTCATGGCTAACCAAACAGATGAAGAAGAGGTATTTGATTTCGCAAATGTTGAATTTACACGAGATGACCTTGTCATTGCACTTAATGACATGGTAAAAGAGTACCGTAAGCTTTCTCATTCATTCGAGGAAGCTAAGGCTGAAAACATGAGTTTAAAGAGTAGTTCTGATGAATCAAGTTCTGATGAACAAGAGGATGCTGACATTCTAAAAACTGAGTTGAGTAAGCTACAAGCGGAGAATGAGTTGTTGAGAAATGAAATAAGTGAGCTCAAGGCTGAAGTCGCTAAATCGACTGTAGAAATGAGCTCCTATAACAAGGCTAATATTACTCTCCAAAAGCTATGTGAAAACCAAAAGCAAGCCAGTGATAAGACTGGTATTGGATTCAAAGATAGTGAGTTTTGCGAAGGAGAGTCGAGTACTCAATCACGTCCAGCCTACGACAAGTTCAATAAAATGAGCTTTGTCAAAGCTGATATGATATATAATTGTCTTGAGTCGGTGAAGTATGATAATCAGAACTCCCTGAAGCTGAACGAAAATGGAAAAGCTGGTATTGGCTTTTCAAAACCTGAGAGTTCCAAGCCTAACTGGCTAAAGAACAGATTGGAGAAAGACAAAGCGAAAGCTAGTCCAAAACCATTTGTTCATAACCAGTCGTGGCACAACTCGAAGAAGGTTAAATACGGGTTGGAAGAAGTTTCAGCAGAGGAGAGATCAACATGATCATTATACGAACCAAAACTACAAAGAACCACGCACGTGATTT
>KV005793.1:0-14134 GCA_001598015.1 Dorcoceras hygrometricum
CAATGTTTCTGCAACGATACCCTTTTGTTAATCTCTGAGCGCTGTCTCAAAGTTTCTAATATCTCGTTCAGTGCAACCCACACGCTCAAGCCCTCCATACTCTATCTCCAATAACTGCATTTGTTGACAAGTTGGCACATTGGCTTCAGAAAATTGTTGTGTCAATGCTCTTTTCGCTGCAGAAACGTTACGATGTGAACGTAGCAAATGCACCTTTGATTGAGTCGAGAGTGGAAGATTATGGCTTTCTATGAAGTTACTGACAGCCCAATTGGGTCCCGTCTGTACCTTGACAATTGAAATTCTTGATTTACATCCAGTTCTAACTCCGCCACGAGATCTTTCCTGTTTCTCTTGACCAACAGGAGCCTGATTATTACACTCTTTTGTTCGCCCTTCTTTAAAGCATACAAATTTTTTCCACACAACTTCATTTGTACCCTTATCTTTCTTACTATTGCTTATTCTAGCACTAAATCCAGCCTCTCGTGCATATTGGTTATAGAATGAAAATACATCCTCTATTGATGTGAACTCCATTCCAACTTTGGGCTTTCGATCATCTACAACTTGTGGAATGTATATCTGATCATCTATGATATTTTCTTCCATTCCTGATAAAACAAATATGTACCTATTCGAGATTTCCACACAATATTTCAATAGTTCTTCTGTCACTAAGTTTTGAAAATTAAATCAGACTACTACAATTGGGGCAGAAATGATAATATGTACATAATCAATTCTACTCTTTATTAAAAAGACAAACTATATCGAATGCACATTGTACAAACACTAGCATGTAATGTCACACAAATTTTGATTAACAAAGAAATTAAAAAAGGAGTACACTAAAAATTCGAGTCAGTTAAAATCAATCATAGAAGAAAAATAAATTGTGAATTTACAGCCTACATGAATTTAGAATAATAACAAAGTTTTTTTTTAAAAAAACACTAAACCTATATATATAAGGAATATAAGTGTATGAATGTACCGTACATAATCTCGAGAATACTATATTTTATTAAGTTTAGAAAATAATATATTGCATATATTTTTCAATTTAAGCTAAATATACAAAAACAATATTAGATAAAATTTTACTGAAATGATTTCTCTTTACTCTATGACTCAAACATCTACTAGAACACATGTTACATCGTACCTTGATTTCTATCTCAGATTCGATTATAGATGTCACGATAGATTTGGCATTTTCACCTTTTTCATGCTATATATTGTAGACAACAGGTAGCTAACCATACCAACTCATTTTTGTATCACTTTTTGATAGAGTTGGTCTTAGAAAATCAAACAAGATAAAGCCAGACCTGGATTCAATGCTTCGTAATACAATAATGAGGCCAAGAATAAATATATGATCAAATTTTTCAAGCAAAATGTAGAGATAAGTAAATGTACTACAAAAGTCGAAATTATGCCTTGCCTAATATTCAGAAAATAAATCGTTGGTGCCACTCTTCATCCTTTTTTCTTTTTATTGAAACTTAAATAGTCCATAATAAAATGGAAAAGAAAATTGTTTATACGATAAAATTTATTAGTTTTGGTGATAACAAAAATAAGACGAGTTGCTTTTGGACAATCAGTGTCGCAGTTAACAGGAGTATATTTATCTATCTTCAGTGGTATTTCAGCAGTTGGAGTATTCGTTAGAAATCAGCAGATGGTATGCTATCAGCAGATGAGAAGAGAAGTAAAAGAGATGAAGCGACGTCGTGCTGAAGAATCAGCAGATGGTTTAGTGTTGATGACATCATCGATGACGTCATCATATTCAACAAGTGGTATCAGAGCCAGTTTGTTCTTGAACGAGCACTATTTTTAAAACACATGTGCTATGTTTTTAATGTTTTAACTGTTTTGAGAAGCTTGTCTATGAAGGCCAATTAATCTGTTTTAATGTAGAACCGGTTTTTCGCTTGATGAACTGTCGGGATGCGCGAGTCCCGGGCAGATGCCAAGATTTTATTTTCGTTGTGCTGTAAGATCACTTGGATCAAGGCTCAGTGACAAGCACATGGGGCGAGATAGAAGAAGGAAAAATCTGAGCTGTTCTCTGTACTGGTTCTTCATATATTTGAGTAACTCAGTAGCACGTGTTATTTGAAATATTTGTATGCTCTGATAAGTTTTCAAATGTTCTGTTTTTGCGGATTCCAGCTGATGCAAAATTTTGTTTTTAAATTGCCTTGAGCTCATGTTATAAAAGATAGGGAGAGTGGCGTCACTGTCTTTTATAATTTTGAGTTATGCATCAGTTTCGCTTTTCAAAATCATATACTGTTGCATATGGTGCTTCCCAAAGCTGTTTTGTTTTTCAAAGATTAAAACTCCTGCTGTTGTTGTAACAGTGTAGGGAGAGTTTTGTTTTAATTATCGGGAAGATCAGCAGTTCACTCTCTTTTTGATTCCCACAAAAAGGGAGAGAATTGTTAGAACATGCATCATTGATTTAAGGTTTTGTGTAAATCAAAAAGGGAGAACAAACGTCAATTATTTCATAACGGCACATAGATTTATAAAGGAAAATTTTTATTACCGGCTAAAGATGTAAAATCTTCTTCATCCATGGAATCATCACTATTATGATGAGAATATATAGTTGATCTGAAAAACAATACATCAGAGAACTAAAGGTTAAATTATTTGGTTAGAAAAAAAAGCTATAAAACATATGATCAGCAGTTAACTCATTGTGTCTTTGTGTCGGAGTGCTCGATTGGCCAATTTGTCTTAATCTTGGGTTGCTCGTTCACATCAATATGATCAGCAGTTAACTCATTGTGTCTTTGGTGTCTTTTATCTTTCGATAGTGTTCACGAAAAGTCAAAGGGTCTAATTTATCTGGGAATTTGTTCAGTATGTGCCACAAACAGTATCGATGTACTATTTGAGGAAAAACCTGTGCAATGGCTTTTGTGATAGCGGGATCCTGATCAGTAATGATGACATTTGGTGCACCTTTTGGCATGGCTTCTATGAACTTGCTAAACAACCAAACAAAAGATTCAATTTTCTCGTTACTTAGAAAGCCGCAAGCAAAAACAATGGTTTGATGATGATGATTAACCCCTACAAATGGTGCAAAAATCATTCCATATCTGTTGGTGTTATACGTCGTATCAAACACAACTACATCACCAAATATATATTCCTTCCTTGACACAGGATCTGCCCAAAAAACGCCTATTAAACCTGTTCTCGGAATCAGTCTCATAAGTAAAGAAAAATGACGAGTTCTTGTCTTTCTCAGATTCAAAGAACTCAATCAATGTTTCTGCATCGATACCCTTTTGTTCATCTCTGAGCGCCGTCTCAAAGTTTCTAATATCTCGTTCAGTGCAACCCACACGCTCAAGCCCTCCATACTCTATCTCCAATAACTGCATTTGTTGACAAGTTGGCACATTGGCTTCAGAAAATTGTTGTGTCAATGATTTTTTCGCTGCAGAAACGTTACGATGTGAACGTAGCAAATGCACCTTTGATGGAGTTGAGAGTGGATGATTATGGCTTTCTATGAAGTTACTGACAGCCCAATTGGGTCCCGTCTGTACCTTGACAATTGAAATTCTTGATTTACATCCAGTTCTAACTCCGCCACGAGATCTTTCCTGTTTCTCTTCACCAACTTTTGCCTGATTATTCCACTCGCTTGTTCGCCCTTCTTTAAAGCATACAAATTTTTTCCACACAACTTCATTTGTACCCTTATCTTTCTTACTATTGCTTATTCTAGCACTAAATCCAGCCTCTCGTACATATTGGTTATAGAATGAAAATGCATCCTCTATTGATGTGAACTCCATCCCAACTTTGGGCTTTCGATCATCTACAACTTGCGGAATGTATATCTGATCATCTATGATATTTTCTTCCATTCCTGATAAAAGAATATGTACCTAGTCAAGATTTCCACACAATATTTCAAGAATTCTTCTGTCACTAAGTTTTAAAAAATAAGCAGACTACTACAATTATGTTTGAAATGATAATATGTACATAATCAATTCTACTCTTTATTAAAAAGACAACTTCGAAGATTACATGCATGAATCAATGACAACATAGCAGTGGCAGTACAACAAAAATAAAAGTTCAGAGTTTAATTATCGACACAAATAAATCACAAAGAGAAAGGCTGCTGATTTCACATAATTGCATTACCAGACATTAACAAATTGCAGAACAAGAGGAAGTTATTGGATGGGGAGGAAAAAACTTACCGTTGGATGAAATGGTTTCCCACCGTCTCCACAGGGCCAACAGTCGATTAAAGTCATATGTTAACATGTCTTGTACAGCATGCATATAGAATTATGGTTGGAATTTTTTCGACCGACTGTCGACTGTTCAGTTGTATGATGAAATTTACTCGTTACAAGTTAATCACATTTCCTATGACCACTTATTTTGGGAGTTTTATTGATGGATCTGTTTTGACAGATCCTGATTAAGTTTTGAATTACACAAAACCTGTTATTGTGTTTCTAACAATTCTACTTGAGTGTATAGATTCTATCTATCGAAGAAGATGATGAACAGTCGAAGAATCTGTCCAGCCGATGGTTCGCAATATATTGATGCAGCAGTTGGTTTGGTGTTCATGGAATCGGCAGCTGGATTAGCAATGGAGACGTCCAGAGTTAAATCAGTTGTTCGTAATCAGGCGGAGGCCAAGTTGAACCAGCTGGAACATTGTAAACCAGCTGGAACGATGACAACCAGCTGCAAGCGCTAAAGAGAAAAGATGAACCAGCTGGAACGTGTATTGAGAAGTCTGCTGAGGAAATAGATCGAAGAAGAAGATGCGCAAGTTAATGTTGACGAATCTGTTAGCAGTAGCGATTATAAGTACTGTTGATGAATCTATTGACAGTCGCTATTCAAGAAGCTAAGAAGAAGCGCAAGTTGGAGCTGGAGCGATGAAGATCAGCTGGAGCGTAAAGCGTAGATGACATCAGCAGTGACGTCATCATTCAGCAAGAAGCTACAGTGATCAGCAGATGAAGAGATATCAGCAGTTGGCTTTCAGCAGATGGAAAGAAGTGAAGGAGATGAAGCAACGTCGTGCTGAAGAATCAGCAGATGGTTTAGTGTTGATGACGTCATCGATGTCGTCATCATATTCAACAAGTGGTATCAGAGCCAGTTTGTTCTTGAACGAGCACTATTTTTAAAACACATGTGCTATGTTTTTAATGTTTTAACTGTTTTGAGAAGCTTGTCTATGAAGGCCAATTAATCTGTTTTAATGTAGAACCGGTTTTTCGCTTGATAAACTGTCGGGATGCGCGAGTCCCGGGCAGATGCCAAGCTTTTATTTTCATTGTGCTGTAAGATCACTTGGAGCAAGGCTCAGTGACAAGCACATGGGGCGAGATAGAAGAAGGAAAAATCTGAGCTGTTCTCTTTACTGGTTCTTCATATATTTGAGTAACTCAGTAGCACGTGTTATTTGAAATATTTGTATGCTCTGATAAGTTTTCAAATGTTCTGTTTTTGCGGATTCCAGCTGATGCAAAATTTTGTTTTTAAATTGCCTTGAGCTCATGTTATAAAAGATAGGGAGAGTGGCGTCACTGTCTTTTATAATTTTGAGTTATGCATCAGTTTCGCTTTTCAAAATCATATACTGTTGCATATGGTGCTTCCCAAAAAAGCTGTTTTTTTCAAAGATTAAAACTCCTGCTGTTGTTGTAACAGTGTAGGGAGAGTTTTGTTTTAATTATCGGGAAGATCAGCAGTTCACTCTCTTTTTGATTCCCACAAAAAGGGATAGAATTGTTAGAACATTCATCATTGATTTAAGGTTTTGTGTAAATCAAAAAGGGAGAGATTGATGGATCTGTTTTGATAGATCCTGATTAAGTTTTGAATTACACAAAACCTGTTATTGTGTTTCTAACAATTCTACTTGAGTGTACAGATTCTAGCTATCGAAGAAGATGATGAACAGTCGAAGAATCTGTCCAGCCGATGGTTCGCAATATATTGATTCAGCAGTTGGTTTGGTGTTCATGGAATCGGCAGCTGGATTAGCAATGGAGACGTCCAGAGTTAAATCAGTTGTTCGTAATCAGGCGGAGGCCAAATTGAACCAGTTGGAGCATTGTAAACCAGCTGGAACGATGACAACCAGCTGCAAGCGCTAAAGAGAAAAGATGAACCAGCTGGAACGTGTATTGAGAAGTCTGCTGAGGAAATAGATCGAAGAAGAAGATGCGCAAGTTACTGTTGACGAATCTGTTAGCAGTAGCGATTATAAGTACTGTTGATGAATCTATTGACAGTCACTATTCAAGAAGCTAAGAAGAAGCGCAAGTTGGAGCTGGAGCGATGAAGATCAGCTGGAGCGTAAAGCGTAGATGACATCAGCAGTGACGTCATCATTCAGCAGGAAGCTACAGTGATCAGCAGATGAAGAGATATCAGCAGTTGGCTTTCAGCAGATGGAAAGAAGTGAAGGAGATGAAGCGACGTCGTGCTGAAGAATCAGCAGATGGTTTAGTGTTGATGACGTCATCGATGATGTCATCATATTCAGCAGATGGTTTGAGAGAGCAGTCGCAAGAATCAGCAGGTAGCTTGTACATCCAGACGCAAGAGGAAGCGACGTTGTAGAGAGGCAATCCAGTCGCAAGCTACTGTTCACCAGCAGATGCTATTTGGAGATAGCAATAGCAAAACGATGTCGTTTACATAAGTTGATACGACAGCGTTTTGCGATTCAGCAGATGCTCGTTGCGTTGATAACCAGTCGCAAGATCCAGTCGCGAACTACAGTGGATCCAGACGCAAGCAACAGCAGCATCCAGTCGAGAGCTTATATGAATCAGCTGTTGCTACTCAACCAGTCGCAAGCTTTGTGTATCCAGTCGCAAGCGCTATTCATCCAGTCGCAAAGATCCAGTCGCAAGATCCAGTCGCGAGCTTCAGCAGTAGCACAAAGTATCCAGTCGATAAAGAAACAGCTGTTGCGCGAAGTGTTGTGTAAAAGAATAAACAACAGCTGAGCGAACAGCTGTTGAACAATCTGTTGAAGAATATTCAGCCGTTGCAAGCAATCAACGCTCAAGATGTAAAGGATCAATGGCTGAGATTTAGTCGTGCATATTGCCTCAATTCAAGGGAACAAGATTTGTACTATTCTGGGAAATAGTACACTTTACAGAGGATGTTTGCACGCATATGGAAAGAAGACAAATTAGCCATATGAAGCGCTGAACAGATTTGAAAGCTATCTAACGGCCATATTTCAAATAGAGGCTATATATTCGAGAAGCGCCATTGAAGAAGGTTGACGAAAAAAAAGACGAGTGTTCGAGACGTTGGTGCAACTACAGTACTGTGGCAGAAATACATTGATTATACAGTGCACCAACTGAGGGAAAATGAAGAGAAAGACGAAGCAATCGACCGCCATTAGAGAGGAGCTTTCACGAGAGTCGATTGCTGAGTCCAGATTAGCTTGTTAGAGCAATTCCCTAGTGTGTGAGAAAAACAGAGAGTTTGAGCGATTTCATTGTATCAATCTCACACACCGAGATTCATTCACATTCATTTGTGAATGAATCTCGAAATCTTTTATCAGTTCCCGTCCAAGCACGAAGACGTAAAACTCATATGTATGTAGTCAGTCACACAGTTGCGGCTGTTGTGCATTTGTGGAGTCTAGGAGTTCTCACAGCTGCTGGTTGTGGGATTGGGTCTGTACACGCAGTTGTAAGATCAAATATTCTAGTGGAGCCTTCCGAGGTGGAAGAAGGGGAGATGTAGGACATTGAAGTCCGAACTTCCAGAAACAAACCTGCTGAGTATCGTGTTCTTTAAGCTTTCTGTATTGCATATTTATTTAGCATCGCACGTTTACAATTCAGTTGTTACCTTCAGTTTAGCATACGCATAAACAGAATTCAGCACTTAGCATTCTCGCATTCACAGTTAGCACACAAGCACTTGCAAAGTCTTGAACAGATTTATGTTGTACATAAATCTGTTTGAGTTGTTTTAAAATGTTAGGATTCAGTTCTGGTATTTTTCGCATGATTTTTAAATCATACCAGATCTGTCTCCGGTGCTTCATCGTGTGATTTTATATGTTCAAGAACAACGAGCTATTGCAGCTCCAAGCAGCGCTGAAAATTTTAATTGGTCATTTTAAACCAGCGGCTGCTAGTTTCCTTTTCAAACAGGGACCAACATTTATCTTTTATCATTTCATTAGCTTTCGCTATTTTATGGAATAATTTTCTTTTGGGGGAGTTTTACGTCTTGCAAGATTTCTGGCATTTCGGGAAATATCATCGATCCAAAGCGTGACAGTTCAGTTTTCAAACTAAACGAGCAGCACCCATTAATGGATGCAGTGTGCATGAAAGGAACATATTAGCTTCAACAAGATCAAAGATTCTGGGTGTTGTCCAAGGGAAAAAAAGAAATTTAGTGAAGAAGACAGAAGGCATACCACGGCGACTAGGATGATCGGAGCGACGGCGGCAATGATCGGAGCGACGGAGAGAGACAGAAGATTACTCACACGACACAGACGATGATTTTGTTTAAGTGATAGGAGATGAAGAAGAGAGGAGGAGAAGCGTGTCTGAGAAGCTTTACATATAATTTTAATTTATTAAAAAAATTAAAAATAAAATGGCATGTGAAAAAAAAAGAAGGGAAAAGCTGGTGCCCACAATCGCTCATAAACAATCGCCCATATTATCAAATCTGTATATATATATATATATATAGATAAGAAAATGTGACGATCATTGGCACGTAGTAATACTTTGATCTGAACAAGAATATGGGTACTGCAAAGGTTTCGCCACTGTTCTCTTACTGCTCCTCGTACTTCACTTCTGGTAATAAGTAATATATATCTATAATCATCCATGTATATAGATATCTAAGCAGTACGAATGAAATATTTGAAAATCTTCTAAGTTGGAAAACACTTTAAATAACCTCTCTCGTAACCGTTGCATATGTTTTTTTCTTGACATGAAACAGATTTAAAAGTCTTGCGGAAGATAACTATTCGAGGATGATGAATGTGAAAAGGGTATCAAGAGAATAAAAATAGACATCAATATTTTTAATGGAAAACCCCTAAACATATTAGGATAAAAATCTTCGCCAACATGAAAAGATTCTACTATAATATTTTGAGAATTCACTATCTCACTGTGTTTCTAAAGAGACACTCTCTTTTAATAGAGGAGAAATATTTCTCATAAATATAATAGAATATAATCAATATTTTTGGATGCTTTTAGAGAGAAGTTGGCAATGCCAACTTCTATAGGCATTAAATGCCTAAAGAAAACATTCATCCACTTGGAGATTTGATTGAGGATCAAATACATCTCCGCACATTCTTTCGATCTTGTCGTTCCCTGTTGCTTAAGTTTCTGCTAGACCACATGAGGATCTACAGTACTCCACTATATCAGTACTTACTGACTTGCTCAGATAATCTACTGTGTTATCCTTTATATGAATCTTTCGCATATCCACACTTCATTCCCCTAATCTTCCCGAACAAAGTGAAATTGTACTCCAATGTGTCTACTCAAGGCTGGATTTCTTGCAATATGCAAGAAACTCTAACTGTCACAAAATAAAGGAATTTTCTCTCGTTTGTGCCCAAGTTCCTGCAACAAAATTTGAATCCATATAGCCTCATGAGCAGTTGTCATATATTCTGCCTTCATTGTAGATAATCCAAGAACTATCTGCAATATTGAAACCAAACTTATTGCACATCCTGAAAGTGTAAATACAACCAGTAGTAGATTTATTTTATCAGAATCACCTCCATATTCTGAATCAACATAGCACCTAAGTGTCAAATCCAATCCTCCAAACATAATGCATCATTTGAGATATCTGTAATGTATCTAAGGATCCTATTGACCTTACTCCAATGCTCTTGTCAATGATTCTCCATGTACCGACTAACTAGCTTGTGCAATCCTAGTCTAGTACAAATCATAGTGAATATCAAACTCCCTACTGCTGATGCATAAGGTACTCGAGACATCCATCCTATTTGCTACACTGGTAGGGTACATCTCAGAAGACAACTTGAAGTTAATATAAAGATGGGTTGAGATTGGCTTACAATCTTGCATGTAGAAGTGGTGCTAGACTTTCTTCAATAATTTTTCTATGAAAGTCATATTTTTATGTTACTTCTATCTTGATGAAGTTGCATCTCTAGAATCTTGTTTGATGGTTCTACTCCTTCATGTGAGGATTGTAATTAATCAAGATGATTAACTGCTTAATTAGTCCAGATTAGGGGTTGTTAATCAGCTTAGGGAGAATCGGTTGAGATGGATCAGCTCGGACGCAAGCTGATCATAGGTTCGTGCTATGCTGATAGTAGAAACTGCTTCGGGTTGTAGTTTAGATCAGCATCGACGTGAGTTGTATTTGTCACGCCCCGTGGTGTTTTCTAGGAGAATTTTATCAGTTCGGAGTGCACTGGGCGTAGAGAAGGAGAGGTTCAGCTCAGAAGCTTCTGTGTAGTTATGCTAGCTGATTGTGTTGGACCAGATCAGGTGCAAGATGACAGGTGACTCCTGTGCTGTGGTTAGTCGTGTTGAGTTTGTAAGCTGATGCTGTTGGAGCACGAACCAGTCCAGTACAGCGGTCTGAGCTGATACCCGTTTAGGAAGTAGCGTAAGCTGGATTCAGCTTTGGGTGTTACGCTATGTCGCAAGATGAGTAGTGGGCTTGTTGACTCTACTATAAAATGATATTTATTCTATAATTACATTTACCTGGCATTCTTTATCATCATTATTATTATTACAAATTGTTGGATAAAGAGCTTGAATACACTATAGTGTATGTTATATGTGATAGTGGATTTAATGGCTATCATGAAACACATCTAATAGTCACTCTGTATTCTAAACAAGTTCATAGTCGATTGGGCCATTCAAAAGAGGATAAGGGCCGTCCGAGCTTGAAACTAGCATCTGCGATGCAAAGAACCACGTTTCATTGGTAGGGAATCTGAGGACTGGAATTATTTGATGGTAATTATCAAGTTAATCAGATCGGAGCAGTGATTAATTAATAGAGATAATTCAACTTGATAAGCTGTTAGTAATGAGAACAGCTTAGATGCGTCCTGGTCCAGGGTGTTGTGCTAAGCTGATATTACAACTGTTCGGGTTTCAGTGGAGATAATCTTCGGGTTGAAGCTTGGTTTTAGGCACTGATAATCGGAGCTGGTTGAGGTAAACTGTTCTAAGTTCGGTGTGATCTGGTTCCAACTTTGAGGTCTGCTGGTGGGTTTTGAGGTTTGACCAATACCAGTTTTGGTGTGAGTTGGTTTGGCATATTAGTCGCGAGCTGGATAGAAAGTTGAGAGCTGAGCTGGATTGTACCTTGAGAACTGTTTAGTGATCAGCTTAGGAGATTGGTGTAAGATGTTGGTAACCTTTGGGTTTGTTTTAAATCAGATCGGGCGCGAGCTGGTTTGAGAGGATAGATCTGAGCTGGACTTGTAACGACCCTCTCATTTCTTAATGAAATTTAGAAGTTTAGGATTCGAATTGAAAGACCACAAATTTTCGATCTTGACTAAATAATAAGTCGTTACTAATTTCTGGGTTAAATTGCGAATATGATCAACTTGCAACTACTGAAATGTGTATCAAGCGAAAATGGAAACGTATGCGGAACATTAACGTGTGAGAAGAGAAAGCCAAAAGCTAATAAACACTTCGATTAATATAACAAAAAGGGTGGAACAGACAACTACTGTTTAACTGTCTGTTGTAATACAAAATTTCTACTGCTGAAATTTCTGAAGTACAAAAACAGAGACGGGAGAACACAACAGAAATACGTCCACGATAAACACCTCCTTCCTTTCTGTTCATCTCTCTCTAGCTCCTTACTGATCATTACCTGCACTCAATGAAAACTAGTGAGTCTAAGGCCCAACAGGTAAATCTGGCAATATCAAAACACATAATGAAATTTTGAAACTTGAAGTACGCTTATATTCAAACAAGCGAAATACATAACTGAGAAATTTGATAGAAATCGAAAGCATAAACATGAATCAGTTCTGAAATTCTTTCTTTAAACATCTCTAGAGCTGTGACTAAAATCACACTTGTGCTCTTCTTTCTTTTTCTGAAATTATAACAACACTTTAAAATTTGGTCCAATTCGTTTGATCAAACTCCTGATATCAGTCTAGCATTAAGCTCATGGTTGAAGGGGTATACAGATCCGTCGACCCGTAATCATGATCCTTCCTTGGGTTTTGAAGGCGTATACGGTTCGTCAGCCGTAATCCTTTTCCTTCCTGGGGACCCTTTTTGTTGTCATAACTTAAAACATTTCTTAAAACAATGTTCTGCTCTTTCTTTTCTTTCGTAAATCTGTTTTCTTTCTTTTTCATACGATTTACTGCTTTTTCGTTGTTCGATGATGTTCTGAGAATGATTGAGGATTCTATGTAATGCTTGCGAAGATGAAAACTGAATAACTTTACTACTTGAATCTGTCAGTTAAATCGAATACATTTACATTGAAGTAGAAATGAATAAGGAATCAAATTCTAGAACTTCGTTATCTGTTGAAAAATTGAATATCAACTATCTATTGAAGAAATGAACAGTAACTATCTGTTGAAGAAATGAACAGTAACTATCTGTTGAAGAAATGAACAGTAGGTAACTGTCAACAGATATCACTTTCTGGGAAACAGTGTTACTGACGACAGATACCATTCTATGGAAATAAAGTTACTGTCAACAGCTACTGTAATAGTAGATAACTGATGATAGTTGCTGAAAGGTAATGAACAGTAGGTATCTGCCAACAGATATTACTATATGGAAACGAAGGTTGCTGTCAGCAGTTAACAATTGATGAACACCCACGAAAGCTGACAACAGCTAGACATAATCAACGCAACTGCTGAAATCTATACTTAGAATATTTTAAACAAAGAAATATCAGTCGTGGTATAAGAACCAGATTTCAGACTTAACCAGGTGAATGACGATGGTTTTCCTTTGTCTGAAGAATTCAAAATATCTGAAGAAATTTCTGGAAATAATCGAATAAGCTACTTGCAAGCTACTTCGATGGAATTTCTGAAGAAAACTCAAGAATCTACTGGATGAACATCACCAAACCATTTTCTAAAACATTTCTGGATCAAAATACAGTAAAACGCAACTTTCATAAAAACAGAGCATAAACTTTTCTGAACTTTTGAAGAACAGCCGAAGCCATATTCCTTTCTTTAAAATCTCATATAAACATGCAAACAGAACTCAATATATGCTTTCACTGAGTGAGCAAGAAACAGAGTTTACTTGCCTGGATTCTGCAACACAACAACAGCGGAAAGTCCAGCATATTTCTTACGCACCGCTCGTCTTCTTTTAAAAACTTTGAAAGGATTTTGTTCGGCTTCTTCAGAGAGAGAGCACCTGTGATGCCCGAACCCAACGGGGCCACGAGAATTGGGGTAAATAAAAATTTTCGAATAAAAGAAAGGCTAAAAGATAATTTGTTATAAGCTGCATTTCTTATAACTCAAAGGAAACAAAACACAAGACAATTTGAAGATCAGCAGGTACTTAAGTTCGCGCGCTACTTCTAAAACATTTTCGGAAAACAGGGTATTTCATATAACTTTACAATTGCGGTTTACAACAGCTGTTATTCTATGTAAATATACAACCATTGCTACTGATTTAATACAGTACAACCTAATCAAAACAATACAACTTAGACACGGAAAAACGTAGGCCTTGGATAAACATAACGCCATCCATCTGCTGATTTCAAGTTTCATCTGCTAATCCTCCACCAGTTGTCGTACCTGCACCATTTTAAAAGCTAGTGAGCCTAAAGGCTCAGCAAGTAAAATCTGAGTAGTAACAATTTCATAAACGCAGGCAGACATCTGTGCAATGCATATGTTAAGGAACTTCAATATACAATATCATTTTCATAAACATATCAATGGCAGAAACAGGGGAAGATAGCCCAGTTTCTCATTTCTTTCAATTTCATTTTCAGTTGATCATGGCATATAAGTTCTATGTGGTCCAATTTG
>KV005793.1:14169-25520 GCA_001598015.1 Dorcoceras hygrometricum
GAACTGGTTGAAAGAAAACCAGTCGCAAGGAATAGTACCAGTCGCAAGACTAATACCTGCTGAAATGAATAGTACCAGTCGCAACAAATAGGAACCAGTCGCAAGACAAGAATCCAGTCGCGAGGTATTTTAAATAAATATAAAGTGAAACGATGTCGTTGGGTGATCAGCAGATGAAATAACAAGACTACCTGCTGATCTTTGTATAAAGTGAAACGATGTCGTTAGCGCGTAAATGAGTCGCAAGGAAAAACGCTAACACGATTATATAAATGAATAGTACCAGTCGCAAGACTAGTACCAGCTGAAATGAACAGTACTTAAAACGAATAAAGCAACTGCTGAATTCTATCAAAGGAAATACAGCTGCTGAATTAAAAATCACAATGCAGCTGCTGATTCCTAATCAAAGGAAAACAACTGCTGATATTAATAAGGAAAGACGCATCTGCTGATGAACAGTGCATCTGCTGAATTTACGAAGACGCTTGCAATATCTTAACAATGATTTCGCTACCAGCCATCGCCTATTAAACCAGACTTTATACTGATTCAACTAACAACTACTGATTACAAAATCGTCAAATTTCGACATTACAACTACAGGAAGAACATTCGTAAACGCTATAACCATACAGCTGCTGAATCTTAACAAGTAGATACAGCTACTGGATACATAACTCTTCATTTGTAATATCAAAACAACAACGATGTTATCAGCTGTTGCCTATCAAACCATACAAATGATTCAACCAGCAACTACCAATTACACAGTTATCAAATTCTAATATTACAGCTACTGTAAGAAGAACTTTCATAGCATTTCTGGAAATAAATTCGAATCCTCAGTACATATAAAACTTCATAAACTTTCTGAAAACATACTGGAAGCATCGTAAACCTCAAAACATCATTTTCGAACCCATCTTTCCTTATCATGTCTAAATCATTTCAAACATGAACTTTAAATGTATTCATAACATACAGGCAAGCAGATCCATTAAAACACAATATATGCTTCAAATGGTGTAGAAAAGATCAGCTTTTACGTGCCTTATTTGAAGCTTTGCAACAACAGCAAATTCCTGCAGAAATCCTCCCTTTGAGCAACGCACGAACTTTTCTGAAATTTCTTTGAAGAACACTTTAAATCTTTTCTTTGCAAATGATGAAAGTCTTACTTTGAAAACAGGTTTTTATATGAAAGGGATTAGTGGCAAGCTACTTGAGAAATCAAGCATGACACACCTTCAAATTTTAGTAAAATTCCCTTCATATCATTTTAATTTGTAAAACACCAAACCTTCTCTTAAAGAAAACATTTCACCTCCTAAAACATTTTCCAATCGATTTTAAAAATCAGCTCGTGCATCGCTCCTTGGAGTCACCTGCTGGAACCAGCCGCAGCGCAATCTTACCTGCTGATATCAACAATTCAGCAGATACATAATAGTTAAAATTGCCAAAATGGCCCATATGATTTATGAAATGCATAAATATGATCCTAGGGATTTTGGGGCGTTACAGCACCGCTTCAAAGTAATTTGATTTGAAAATAATGATGCATGAAGCAGCTTATCATCCTATTTATATGATTTAAAATGCCTAAGGAAGGAAAACACGTTTAACCAATATGCAACAGAAATCTTAAAAGCGCACTCTGTTTGAAAATAAAGTGATGCATATGGAAACCGAACAAATTTTAGTTAAAACAAAGAATTCGATTGGCTTGCAGAAATCGACTAGACACCTACTGAAAGTATTCCTAATATCTGAATATCAACCCAAAACATAATGACGGCTGCTAAATGCGTAAACATGGAATCTGAAATTTAGCATCTAAACAAATAAAGCCAAACAATATCTGATACTTGAAACTCAACTGAAATAAGAGTTGAATAACATAACAATGTAATCCTTTAAATCTCATAACTTACTAATTGTGAGACCTGAAAAGTTAATTAAGATTAATTGTGGAATTAATCGGTTTTTAGAGATTTCTGATGGTTCAGATCTCTGTTTGGAGGTTTTAGTTTTATTTTCGGGTCAGAAATCGCATTTAGAACAAATCTGGGAATTTTGGTTTTTTCGAGTTGAAATCTGTTTTTGCGAGAAATCTGTATTGTTGGTGAAATCTGTTTGTTACGTGAGAAATCTGTTCAGATTTTGTGAAATCTGGACGCTTAGCGTTGCGGCGTGTTTTGTAGCGAGAGAGCCTGGTACGTCGTCGTTTAGAGAGATCTGGTAGCGCTAGACGTATTGAGAAGTCTGCTCGCGCGTTTTATGTGTTGTATTCCAAAACGCTGTCGTTTGGTGAAGTCTGGTTTTTTTTTGTGTAGGAGAGATCTGATGCGTTAGTGTGTAGGGATCTGGTCTCCATATGTTTTGTATCGTGTGGGATACGACACCGTTTAGATTAGTTGGCGCGACGTCGTTTTGAGTGTAGCGCTAGTGAGAGATCTGTTCGCGTGAGGAGAGGTCTGTTGTGTGTAGCGCTATTTGTGAAAACAGACGTCAACGCGGGTCAACACTTCCTGTTCAGATTTCTCCAGCGTTGTTGCTAACGTCCAGACCTCACCGAGGTGCTATGCGGCGTCGTTTTGAGCGGTTAGCACTATTTCCAGCTTTTAGCGTTTTGGCCTCCATATTTCACCGTGGTTTTGGAGCGACGTCATTTTGGGGTTTGAGCGTTGTTTAGCGCAAGCGAGCGTTGGCTTGTGGGATCTGTTTCTGTCGGTGGAATACTTAACCAGATTTCTCGCGTCTCTATAAGAAGCATGGCTTGGCTTCGTTTATTTCACCAGATCCCATACTTAGTAATTTCTCTCGACTTTCGTTCTCTGTTTCTCAAACCCTCGGGTACTGTTCACCGTTGATTTTATCCGGTGATTCCTATCGTTTCCGGCCATCGTTTTTGACGTGCGAGGTAGCGTTGGACTCCTCTTGAGAAGCTCTTTCATATCTTACCCATTTTGGAGGCTATCGTTGGCTAGAACAAAATCTCGAAGCTACTGTCTTTCGACCGCGTGTTGTGTACGCAGGTAGCATTCGAATTCAGTTGTTGGAATCTTGTTCTAGGCCTTGTTTTAAGCTCCTTTATTGTTGTACGGGTTGTGTAGTTGCTGGTTGAGTTGTTGCTCCTAGACAGTGTTTGGCCGTGAGTTTTGTTGGTATTTCCCTGAACCTGCTTGCGCGTGTGTTAGCAGGTATTGGACTTAGATCTCTCGGGCTCTTTGTTGTGGTATTGAGCTAGGAATTAAGTTACAGATCTTGAGCTTGTAATTCAGCGTGGAACTTGGCTTGGATGAATTGCGAGATGGCTGTGTTGGACTGCCGTGCTTTGTTGTTGTCCTGGTTGAGGACAGTTTATGCTGTTGTGTTTAATTGATGTGTTGCATATGTTTATATGCTTGTGTTCCAGCATGTTGCATACACGCATGAAATTCCATTTCAGTTGTGGCAGCCATTGCCTTGTTTCGTTGTTGCTTCTTTGTTTTCTTACCAGGATGCGAGGGCGAGCGGCGATACCGCACTCTCATTTCCCCTATGCGCCGAGTGGCTAGCTACCACAGTTCATAGGTTGGGTGTTGTTGCATCTGGTAAGGGTGGGCGAGTAGGGGTGAGTGGGTAGCACTCACATGTCCTACACTCACCGTGGCCACATATTCTGTTGCAGTTTCTGTTGAGCTATTGTCTCCTTTCTCATGCATAGCATCTGCATTTCATTCTTGTTGTTTACTGCTGTTTTATAGTTTCTCTCCGTACTGGGGTTTGACCCCATGTCCCTCTGGAGCTTGGTTGTTTTCCTTGTTGTGTTGTTTTCAGGAAACCCAGGTTTTACAGCTGGTCGTGGTTTTAACCCAGCTGGTGGTTCCTCAGGAGGTGGTTGAGTATCCCATTAGCGTATAGCATATTTATATGTATCAGTACTGTTAGCCTGGGGATGCCCTGCGCTTTGTTGTTGTATTATGTTGTTGGAGTCTGATACATGTTTTTGTTGTTGTATTGCTATACTGTGTTGTTGTTGGCTGGCAACTGCATTTGGTTGTTTTTACAAACTGGGATACATTTTGAGTATCGCACTATTTTAAATTATATTGTTTTAAACCGTCAGGCCAAAAGCGAAAATTTTACCCGCTTTTTAGTAGCTTCCGCTTGTGTTTGTATGTTTTATCTCTGATTTGAGCACGAGGCCTGACACTAATTGTGGACTATAGAAATGTCTGGGCGTTACAATATACCCCTCTTAAAAGAATTTCGTCCCCGAAATTACTTAAAAAGATTTGGATAGCTTTTCTTCATATCAGCTTCGACCTCCCAAGTAGCTTCCCTTTCAGTGTGATTTGCCCACTGAATTTTAATCATTGGAATGGTTCTGTTTCTTAACTTACGATTCTCTTTTGCTAAAATCTTCTCTGGAATTTCTTCGTAAGTCAAGTCCGATGCTAACTGGATGGGTTCATAACTGAGTACATGTGAAGAGTTTGCAATGTGCTTTCTAAGTGCTGATATATGAAACACATTGTGAACAGTAGACATCTGAGGAGGTAACGCTAATCGATATGCTAAAGTCCCAATTCGCTCTAATATCTGAAATGGTCCAACAAACCTGGGACTTAGCTTCCCCTTTCTACCAAATCTGATAACACCCTTCATGGGTGATATCTTTAAGAACACATGATCTCCTATTTCAAAATTTAAATCTCTGCGATGACTATTTGCATAACTTTTCTGCATACTCTGAGCAGTCTTCATTCGATCACATATTCTTTTAATTGCTTCAGCAGTTTGCTCTACAATATCAGTCATATCTCCATTCTTTCACCTATATCATCCCAAAGAATCGGCGAACGACATTTCCTGCCATACATAGCTTCGTATGGTGCCATTTCTATCAAAGCTTGGTAAATATTTTTGTAGGTGAATTCAATCCAATGTAACTTAGAATCCCAACTATCTGAAGTCAAGAACACTAGCCCGTAACAAATCTTCCAGTACTTGGATAACTCTTTCTGATTGTCCATCGGTTTGAGGATGGATCGCTGTACTGAAAGTTAATTTAGTTCCTAAAGCTTGTTGTAAACTTTTCCAGAATCTTGAAGTAAATCTGGGATCTCTATCAGATACTATAGAGCTTGGTATCCCGTGAAGTCTAACTATTTCCTTGATATATAATTCAGCATACTTATTCAAGTCATAAGTTGTCTTAACAGGTAGGAAATGTGCAGTTTTAGTTAATCTATCAATGATAACCCAAATTGCATTAAATCCCTGGACTGTTCTTGCCAATCCTACAACAAAATCCATCGCTATATTTTCCCACTTCCACACTGGTATAGGAAGAGGTTTTAACATCCAAGCTGGTCTCTGATGTTCTGCTTTAACTTGTTGGCACGTTAAACATTCAGCGACGAATCTACAAATATCACGCTTCATCCCTGGCCACCAAAACAGAGTTTGCAAATCCTTAAACATTTTTGTTCCTCCTGGATGAATTGAATACGGTGAGTTATGGGCTTCCTTCATAATCTCATTGCGCAAATTATCTGTGCGCGGTACCCACAACCGACTCTGGTATTTCACAATTCCTTCCTCTACTGTATACATATTTGTTCCTCTGTTTTCGTCTTGTGTCTTCCATTTCTGAAGCTGATCATCCTTCGCTTGACCTTCTCGAATCCGATCTTTTAATGTTGATTGGATTGTAAGAACCAATAACTTAGCAGCATTTTCCTTCTTCAATATCCCCAATTCAAATCTGTTGATTTCTAACGCTAAAGGAATCTGAACTGAGATTTGCGCTAAATCCACGTTTCTTCTGCTTAGAGCATCAGCTACTACATTAGCTTTACCTGGGTGATATCTGATTACACAGTCGTAATCTTTAACCAGTTCAAGCCATCTTTTTTGTCTCATGTTTAGCTCTTTCTGGGTAAAGAAATACTTAAGGCTTTTGTGGTCTGTGAAGATCTCGCATTTTTCTCCATAAAGGTAATGTCTCCAGATCTTTAATGCGAAACCACGGCTGCTAATTCTAAGTCATGCGTAGGTTAATTCTTTTCATGAATCTTCAGCTGTCTAGAAGCATAAGCGATTACTTTCTTGTCTTGCATCAAAACAGCTCCTAGTCCTACCTTCGACGCATCGGTATATATTACAAAATTTCCACTTGCTGATGGCAGCGTCAAAATAGGGGCCTCTACTAACGCTATTTTTAACTTCTCAAAACCGGCCTGACATTCAGGAGTCCACTTATACTTGACATCTTTCTTCGTCAAGGCGGTTAATGGAACAACAATCTTGGAAAATCCTTCAATAAATTTTCGATAATAACCTGCCAATCCTAAGAAACTACGAACATCCGATACACTCTTAGGCACAGGCCATTCTTTAACAACTTACTAATTTTGAAGGATCGTCGAAATAATATGACCCAAAAATACAACCTTCTCAATCCAAAATTCGCACTTACTGAATTTTGCAAACAATCGTTTAGTTCTTAAGATTTGCAAGATTTCTCTAAGGTGATCTTCGTGCTCACATCTATTCTTCGAGTAAATCAATATATCATCTATGAATACGATGACAAATTTGTCCAGAAAAGGCTGAAATACTCTATTCATCAAATCCATAAAAACTGATGGAGCATTAGTCACTCCAAAGGGCATAACAAAAAATTCATAATGGCCATATCTGGTCCTGAAAGCTGTTTTGTACACATCTGCTACTTTTACTCGTAGTTGATGATATCCCGACCTTAAATCTATCTTTGAGAACACAGCAGCTCCTCGTAGCTGATCAAATAAATCATTAGGGAGAGGATACTTATTTTTAATCGTTAGCTTATTCAATTCTCTATAATCTATACATAAACGCACACTACCGTCCTTCTTCTTCACGAACAGTACTGGCGCTCCCCATGGTGAAATGAGAGGATACTTATTTTTAATCGTTAGCTTATTCAATTCTCTATAATCTATACATAAACGCACACTACCGTCCTTCTTCTTCACGAACAGTACTGGCGCTCCCCATGGTGAAATGCTGGGTCTGATGAATCCTTTATCCAAAAGGTCTTGGATTTGCTCTTTCAGCTCTTTCATCTCTTTAGGTGCAAGTCTGTAAGGAGGCTTAGAAACTGGAGCAGCTTCTGGTACTAAATCGGTAGTGAATTCTAATTCGCGATTTGGGGGTAATCCTGAGACATCTGCTGGAAAAAGGTCTGGAAACTCTCTTACGATATGTACATCTTCCAAATTACTTTTCTTTTCAAGTTTTGAGGTTAGGACATTCACTAGAAACCCTTGGCATCCCTTGCCTAAACATCTTTGGTCCTTAACGGCTGATATTATCTTAGGAGTACCATTAAACTTATCGGCTTTGAACAAAAATGAAGTTCCACCAAGTAGTTTAATTTGACAGACCTCTGCTTAAAGTCTATAACAGCTTCGTACTTGGTTAACCAATATATTCCCAATATAAAATCGAACTCAAGCAGGGGCAACACTATTAAATCAGCGAAAACGATATTCCCTTGTAACTTAAGTTCTATATTTCACAATATTAGATTGGTTACTATGCTTTCTCCCGAAGGAAGCTGAACACAGTATCCTACTTCTAATGTTTCAGGTTGATCAGCCAATTTCTTAGAGAATCTATCTGATACAAATGAATGAGTTGCAGCAGAATCTAACAGTGCTATCGTAGACATGTTGGCAACAGAAATCTTACCGGTCACCACCGTGGTATCTGCTGGGGCTTGATCAGCAGTCATTACGTAAGCCCTGCTGGTAATAAGTTGTTGCTTCTGAGAACAATTTCTCGATATATGGTCTGGCTTTCCACAAGTATAACACACATTCTTCCCAAGAAGACACCGTCCCTTATGAGTCTTCTTGCAAGTGGGACATGGCTGCCTATTTCCAGTGTTTGGAACAGCAGATATGGGTTGAGCAGCAATCGGCCCTTTCCCTTGCGACCCTTGCTGATTGCTGTTTTGCTTCTTGAACTTCCTGCGATCATTTTGCTGGAAAGCTTGTCTCTTTAACTGCCTTTCATCATCGATCGCCTTCCAGTCTTGTTCTGCCCGCAGAGATTTATTTACAGCGGCTCTGTAATGCATGGGTTCTGCCAACCTAACATCATGTTTAATCATGGGCTTCAACCCATTGATGAAATGGCGAAGCTTGGCATCAGCATTCGTCCCAATCAGTGGAACAAAATAACATCCCCTCTCAAATTTGCGGATATAGTCACGCATTGCCATTCCTTCTTGTTTGAGAGTTAAAAACTCACTCTGCAATTGTTCTCTCACGTCTACAGTAAAATATTGTTCAAAGAAGACCCTTTTAAATTCTTCCCAGGTAAGTATTTCCAAGTCCACCGTTAACTTGGCTCCTTCCCACCACATCATTGCATCTCCCCTCAGCATGTAAATTGCACACCGAGGTCTCTCCAGTTCTGTGAGATGCAGATATTCAAATATCACTTCCATAGATTTGATCCAGCTTTCTGCTATAAGCGGATCAGTAGTACCAGAAAATTCCTGAGGTCGTTGCCTCCTGAATCGCTCTTGTGGATCCTCTCTGCTAATTATTCTACTCGACGCCTGGCCATTCCCATTAGCGGTTTGGTCAACTAATCGCTCTAACAGTTGAGCCATGCTGTTGAAAACAGGATTCATTGCCTCAGACTCACTATCTCTGTCTGAAGCATCTCTTCTACCTCTACCTCGTCCTGACACTCAATGAAAACTAGTGAGCCTAAGGGTCAACAGGTAAATCTGGCAATATCAAAACACATAATGAAATTTTGAAACTTGAAGTACGCTTATATACAAACAAGCGAAATACATAACTGAGAAATCTGATAGAAATCGAAAGCATAAACATGAATCAGTTCTGAAATTCTTTCTTTAAACATCTCTAGAGCTGCGACTAAAATCACACTTGTGCTCTTCTTTCTTTTTCTGAAATTATGAAAACACTTTAAACATTTGGTCCAATTCGTTTGATCAAACTCCTGATATCTGTCTAGCATTAATCTCATGGTTGAAGGGGTATACAGATCCGTCGATCCGTAATCCTGATCCTTCCTTGGGTTTTGAAGGGGTATACGGTTCGTCAGCTGTAATCCTTATCCTTCCTGGGGACCCTTTTTGTTGTCATAACTTAAAACATTTCTTAAAACAATGTTCTGCTCTTTCTTTTCTTTCATAAATCTGTTTTATTTCTTCCTCGTACGATTTACTGCTTTTTCGTTGTTCGATGATGTTCTGAGAATGATTGAGGATTCTCTGTAATGCTTGCGAAGATGAAAACTGAATAACTTTACTACTTGAATCTGTCAGTTAAATCGAATAATTCATTTACATTGAAGTAGAAATGAATAAGGAATCAAATTCTAGAATTTCGTTATCTGTTGAAGAAATGAATAGCAACTATCTGTTGAAGAAATGAACAGTAACTATCTGTTGAAGAAATGAACAGTAGGTAACTATCAACAGATATCACTTTCTGGGAAACGGCGTTACTGACGACAGATACCATTCTATGGAAATAAAGTTACTGTCAACAGCTACTGTAATAGTAGATAACTGATGATAGTTGCTGAAAGGTAATGAACAGTAGGTATCTGCCAACAGATATTACTCTATGGAAACGAAGGTTGCTGTCAGCAGTTAACAATTGATGAACACCCACGAAAGCTGACAACAACTAGAAATAATCAACGCAACTGCTCAAATCTATACTTAGAATATTTTCAACAAAGAAATATCAGTCGTGGTATAAGAACCAGATTTCAGACTTAACCAGGTGAATGACGATGGTTTTCCTTTGTCTGAAGAATTCAAAATATCTGAAGAAATTTCTGGAAATAATCGAATAAGCTACTAGTAAGCTACTTCGATGGAATTTCTGAAGAAAACTCAAGAATCTATAGGATGAACATCACCAAACCATTTTCTAAAGCATTTCTGGATCAAAATACAGTAAAACGCAACTTTCATAAAAACAGAGCATAAACTTTTCTGAAATTTTGAAGAACAGCCGAAGCCATCTTCCTTTCTTTAAAATCTCATATAAACATGCAAACAGAACTGAATATATGCTTTCACTGAGTGAGCAAGAACTGAGTTTACTTGCCTGGATTCTGCAACACAACAACAGCGGAAAGTCCAGCAAATTTCTTACGCACCGCTCGTCTTATTTAAAAACTTTGAAAGGATTTTGTTCGGCTTCTTCAGAGAGAGAGCACCGCTTCAAAGTAATTTGATTTGAAAATAATGATCATGAAGCAGCTTATCATCCTATTTATATGATTGAACATAAGCGCAAAGTCTTCCTGCTGAATCTTTAGCGCAACAGCAAAACGCTGTCGTATCAACTCATGTAAACGACATCGTTTTGCTATCGCTATCTTCAAATAGCATCTGCTGATGAACAGTAGCTCTCTGCTGAATATGATGACGTCACCTATGACGTCATCAGCACTAATCCATCTGCTGAATCTCCACACGACGTCGCTTCATCTTTCGCGCTTTGCTTCATCTGCTGATTCTCAACACGACGTCGCTTCAGCTCTTGCGCTCAACTTCTTCTGCTGATTGTGATGACATCAAGGCTGATGTCATCACAGCTCATTCCAATTCTAGCGCCTCTTCTCATCTGCTGAATCTTCAACTGTAGCTTCCTGCTGAACTTCTTCGTTCCAGCTCAATCTACGCTTCTTCTTCTTCTTCTTGAATAGCGACTGTTGATAGATTCATCAACAGTACTTATAAACGAAATCTTCTTCTTCTTCTTCTTCTTCTTGCGTCTGCTAACAGATTCGTCAGCAGTACTTATAAACACGACTGCTGATAGATTCATCAGCAGTACTTATAAACACGACTGCTGATAGATTCATCAGCAGTACTTATAAACACGACTGCTGATAGATTCATCAGCAGTACTTATAATTGCTTCCTTTCTTGCGCTTCCAGCTGATCTTCATCATCTGGAACTTAATCTTCAGCGCGCTTCTCTTTTCCTGTTCCAGCTGGTTCATCTTTGCTCTTTAGCACTAGCAGCTAATCTTCATCATCTGCTAGATCTCTTCGTTCCAGCTGGTTCAACTTTGGCCATCGCCTGATCACAAACAACTGAATCAACTCTGGACGTCTCCATCGCTAATTCAACTGCTGATCCATGAACATCAAACCAACTGCTGAACATTTATAATGTGAACCATCTGCTGAATATATTCTTCGACCTGAAATCTGCGCACTTAGAGTAGAATTGTTAGAATAACAACAACAGGTTTTGTGTAATTCAAAACTTAATTAGGATCTGTCAAAACAGATCCAACAA
>KV005795.1:12220-25846 GCA_001598015.1 Dorcoceras hygrometricum
AAAGCCAACTCACGGTTGCTATACTCTTTTCCCAAGCTAGTCAACTCAATCACCACGGCGTTGAATCGCTCATCAAACTCCGTCATTGTTTCTCCATCCTTCATCTTCATAGATTCATATTTCTGCTGAGCGACAGTCAGCTTGTTCTCTTTTGTCTCATCGTTTCCTTTACATATTTGTGTAAGCTTTTACCAAATATCTTTTGCTGTGGCACAGGTTTTTATCTTGCTGAACATGTTTTTGTCCAGTGTCTTGTAGAGAATGTCCCTGGTCACATTGTCCAGGTTTTCTTTCTTTTTGTCTTCGTTGGTGTACTCATGTCTGCTCTTCTCTAGATACTGGGGCTCGCCATTAGATATAGAAAATGCCAAGTTTGGCTTCATAATTTTCATCGGCCCTTCTGTGATAACTGACCACATGTCATCATCCTGAGCAGCCAGATGCGCTTGCATGCGAATCTTCCAGTCATCGTAGTCATCCTTTGAAAACATGGGAATTTTGTTGTGGGAAGTAGACATTTTAAAATATGATAAACACAAACAACAGACTGTTCAATAACTGAGATGAGCAGGCTCTGATACCAATTGATAGGATCAATATGGTTCGAAAAACAGGCATAGGAGTTCAGAAGTGGGGTTGAATGAACTCCTTGGTATTTCAAATATTTTCGAAACCTTTAAATCGATTTTTACAAGCACTAGCTTAACAGAAATCGTAGTTACCAGATTTAAGGTATCTCAGTCTAAAATCAGATTTCTCAACTAACAAATATTGGCGGAAATAAGTTGATTAATCTGTAAACAGTGAATGCTTAAATAAACGCGATAAGTAAAAGTTAGGGTCAATGATTTGTTTATGGAAGTTCGGATATCAATATCCTATGTCTCCCCTTCTTCCTTTTCAGGAAGGTTCCACTAGAAGATTTTATATTTACAGCCTCTGTAACCACCCAGTCACCGAGCCTCGCTCCAGGTGAACTCCTAGCAACACAAAATAACACGTATACGCAGATTCTGAATACAACACTTCGAATTTCTATCAAACGGCTTTGTGTAGCACGTTTGTTATAGACTAAAAAATGAATATAACAATGGAATACAAGTCTATTGAGTGCTGTAAATCTCGAAGGTAATATCTGTGAAGATCAAGGATGATGTTCTTTGAGATAGGTTACTGGACTTTTAATAATTTCTGCAATATATGCTTGCCAGTAAGTTGTGTGAGCTTTTGAAAGATAGTATCGATTGATTAAAAGCTCGAGAGTGATGAAACTTGAATAACAGAGTGAAGGCGAGACGAAGATAGAACGAGAGGGCGAGAGCTTCTTCAATTCAAAATCCAGCTACTTATAGCCTTCGTCCACAACGGTCATTAAATCACGCCAAGGAAACAAAATCCTTTTTTGAATATATGTCCATCGCATATTCTGCTCCACTAGAGGTAAATTGCGCTTCGACTGAGCCAAAATGTCGTTTATCCATATTTGTGAAAACACCGTATAATGTCCTCTGTATACTGCGTACTATTTACCCAAAATAGCACTGACAGTGTCTCCTTAATTCCAGGCAATTGTACGATTCAATCTTAACCATTAATTCTTTCCAATTTAAACATTGATAGCGCTTGAATCAATTCGTTGTTTGCGCCTGAAGGTTTTTCCTTTAATACTGTTATTTCTTTCTTGAAGAGGACGACTATTTCATCGCTAAATAGCTGTCACAGCTGAATATATCAAAAAGCTGAATGTTGTAACAGCTGAAATATGCCAACAGCTGAATGTTGTAATGGCTGAAATACTAGCTTCATTACTCATGTAATCCATAGTCTGAATAGTTCCTAAAAAGTCACAACTGAGTTAAAAGCACTTGTATCCAACGTCTGAAAATACTCAATACTGAAGTAGATACCCAACTGCTGAATACACTCGCTTCTGAAGTAGATACCAAACTGCTGAATACTTTGTAACATCTGATTGTAACGACTGAAAGCTTAAACATCTAAAATGATATCACGTCTGAAATAATAACCTGATACCTAAGTGCTTCACCTCAACATCTGAATCAATCCCGAATATTAAGATATGATAGCTAACAACTGAAAAACTCAATCCGATTATCTGACTTCTTCTACTCAATAACTAACATCTGAATAACAGTTCGATAGCTGAGTAATTGCAACTGTTGAGGTACCTGCTGGATGACGTGTCAGCTGGTTTGGAGAGCTAGCGACTGGTCGGTGGTAAAACCAGTCGAAGCGCGTTTTAGCTCGAGATTCTTGAAACGCCGTCGTTTGCGTGAAGTCTGGTTGCATTTGTTGTGATCAGCAGATGCTTTAGCGTAGTTGCGTTGAGGGCTAAAACGACTGCGTTTAGATTAGTTGGCGCGACGTCGTTTGGATGTTGCATCTGGTACCAGCTGGTAGATTGCGTTTGAGTTCCTGCTGGTTGATCAGCAGATGTAGAGGTTTACGCGGGTCAACTTTCCTGTAGCTCGAAGAGGATGTGTCGTAGTTTCGTTGTTGCGACTGGGAGTCCAGCTGCGAGTGAGTTTCGACGCTATTGCTTGCTGCTGGTATTTTGCGAGACTTTACGACTGGATGACGTTAGTGGAGAGACGTCGTTCGAATTTGTTGCAACGCTGCGTTTTGAGGTTGCGACTGGATCCAGCAGAGAGAAGCGTTGCGCTGTTTTGTCTTGCGACTGGATACCCAGCTGCTGGTAGTATGCGACGTCGTTTGAGTAAGTTGGTGCGACACCGTTTTGAGAACCAGTCGTTAGTCATTTTAGCGATTTTTGAGTAAATCAGATGTTGGTTCTTGCGTCTACTGGTTTGGGAAATTTGTTAAGTGTCGACTGGTTTTGTCGGTGGACAATAATTGTTATTGATTTCCAGTCGTAGCAAGTGCTATTTATAGGAAGACTTGGTCTTAGAATTGTGATATCAATTCCATACTTAGCAAATATTTCCAGCCTTTCGTTCCTTATCTTTCGAACCCTAGAGCACTGTTCAGCTGTGAGCTTTCCGGCGATTTCCCGTCGTTCCGGTGGTTGTTTTGGCTCGTGCGAGGTAGCGTTGGACTCCTCTTGAGAAACTCTTCCAATTCATACTAGTTTTAGAAGCTATAATTGGCTAGTCGAGGAACGCGAAGTTGCTGCCGTTCGAGTGTTGCGTCGATTTGGTAGAACTACGTTCTGGTTTTCGGTAAGACCTTGTTCCTAGCCTTAGTTTTTAAGCTTTCTATGAATTGTTGAGGTATATTGGGCAGCTGGCCGAAGTGAGACTCCCAGCCGTGAGCTGCTCGAGAGTGATGAAACTTGAATAACAGAGTGAAGGCGAGACGAAGATAGAACGAGAGGGCGAGAGCTTCTTCAATTCAAAATCCAGCTACTTATAGCCTTCGTCCACAACGGTCATTAAATCACGCCAAGGAAACAAAATCCTTTTTTGAATATATGTCCATCGCATATTCTGCTCCACTAGAGGTAAATTGCGCTTCATCAGAGCCAAAATGTCGTTTATACATATTTGTGCAAACACAGTAAAACGTCCTCTGTATATTACGTACTATTTACCCAAAATACCACTAACAATGTTTCCTTAATTCCAGGCAATTGTACGATTCAATCTTCACCATTGATTCCTTCCAATTTGAACATTGATAGTGTTTGAATCGATTCGTCGTTTGCGCCTGAATGTGTTCCCTTAATTTCTCTCATCGTTGCTTGTGTAGATACAGCTGAATAGATAAAGATACTTGAAAATATGCAACATCTGAATGCTTTAACACTTGAGTTATTCCAAAAACTGAATACTTCAACAACTGGAATACTTGCCCCGTTACTCATAAATTCTGACATCTGAATAAATCATAACTGATATCAAAATAACTGTATTCAACATCTGAAATAAATAGAGCTAGCTGTGTATTTGGAACATCTGAATGCAAAAACTGAAAGTAGCAACTGATACTGTTGTGATATCGAACGCTTTGTTAACCCAAAATCTGAATAGTCTCAACAAGTTACTTCTGATTCAAAGTACCTTTATCCAAAAACTTAATACCTCCACTTCTGAAGTGCTGAGATCTGAGATAACTGAATAGTTACTTTTTACTACAGAAATACTCGAAACTGAAACAATAGATCACAAAATGTTACTCAAATCTGAATGCCCTATGCTTACAACAATAGATCTTCCACTGTAGCTAACTTTTGAATACTGTGAGACCTGATTTTGTATTAAGGATTAATTGTTGGAATTAATCGGTGGATTTAGAGATTTTGTGGTTTAGATCTCTGTTTTGTGTTGCATTTTCGGGTCCCTTTTCGTGTATTGAGCAATTCTGGAGATTTCGTGTTTTCGCATAATTGAGGTACCTGCTGGATGACGTGTCAGCTGGTTTGGAGAGCTAGCGACTGGTCGGTGGCAAAACCAGTCGAAGCGCGTTTTAGCTCGAGATTCTTGAAACGCCGTCGTTTGCGTGAAGTCTGGTTGCATTTGTTGTGATCAGCAGATGCTTTAGCGTAGTTGCGTTGAGGGGAGCCTCAGTTTAGGCCGTTTCAGCAGCCTGGTCCTTCGCGGTTTGGACAGTCTTCCCACCCTCAGTTTTCTGGACCTCAGTTTGCCCAAGTGAACGCCATAACTAGGGAGCAAGCGGAGGGCACACCGGGCGGAGGGATTATCCATGGTACTTGCTTTGTCTTTGATTTTCCTGCGCGTGTGTTGTTTGATACAGGAGCGTCTCATTCTTTTATTTTTCTGATGCATTTGTGGTCGAGCGTGGTTTGCATACCACTCCTTTTTGTGATGTTGTATCTGTTGCAACTCCTTCCGGTGCGAGCCAGTTCTGCCAGGAGATTTTAGTTAATGGTGTTCTTAGGTTTGGCGAGAGTGTGTTGTTAGCCAACCTGATCAGGCTAGTGATGTGGGATTTTGACTGTATAGTGGGAATGGACGTGTTGTCTAGCTATAGGACCACTGTGGATTGTCTCCATGGCGTTGTGCGATTTAGGCCCCAGTCTGGCGAGAATGGAATTTCTACGGCCAATATCCCAGTTGAAGATTCCTTTAGTCTCTGCGATGGAGATGTTTAGCCTGTTGTCGTTTGAGAGTATTGGTTTCATGATCTATGCCTTATATGTGTCTTCTTGTTCGAGCGTAGAGCTTAGTAGAGTCCCCGTGGTTCGACATTTCCCGGATGTGTTTCCAGAGGAGATTCCTGGTTTTCGTCCGACGCGGGAGATAGATTTCAGCATTGAGTTGGTTCCTGGTACAGCTCCGCTTTCGCGTGCTCCGTATCATTTAGCTCCTGCTGAGTTGAGGGAGCTTAAGGATCAGCTTAGTGATTTGCTGGAGAAGGGATTCATTAGGCCTAGCATGTCCCCGTGGGGAGAGCCTATCTTGTTTGTCAAGAAGAAGGATGGGTCGATGAGGATGTGCATCAACTTTAGACAGTTGCACAAGGCGACAGTGAAGAAAAAGTATCCTTTTCCTAGGACCGATGATATTTTTGACCAGTTGCAAGGCTCTACCGTGTTTTCGAAGATCGATCTGCGTTCGGGGTATCATCAGTTGCACATCTGTGAGCAGGATGTTGAGAAGACTGCGGTTCGTACGATGTATGGGCATTATGAGTTTCTAGTTATGCCTTTTGGTTTGATGAATGCTCCTGCAGTTTTCATGGATTTGATGAATAGAGTCTTTAGAGAGTTCATCTATCAGTTTGTGATTGTGTTTATCGATGACATTTTGGTGTACTCTAAGACTCCGTTGCAGCACAAGGAGCATTTGACGCTAGTTCTTCAGAAGCTTCGAGACTCGCAGCTGTATGCTAAGTTCTCCAAGTGCGAGTTTTGGTTGGACCGAGTTGTATTTTTGGATCATGTGATTTCTATTGAGGGTATTTCTGTGGATCCCAGTAAGGTTGAGGCTATTCTTAACTGGGAGCCACCCAAGAGTGTTTATGAGATTCGTAGTTTCTTGGGTCTGGCTGGCTATTATCGTCGTTTTATCAAAGGATTTTCTAGTATAGCTAAGCCAATGACGCAGTTCACTCAGAAAGACAGGAGGTTTGTATGGAATGAGAAATCTGAGAATAGTTTTCTATTGCTCAAAGATAAGCTAACTAATGCGCCTGTGTTAGCTCTACCGTGTGGTTCAGGAGGATTTGTGGTTTGTGCAGATGCTTCCTTGAATGGATTGGGTTGTGTGTTGATGCAGAATGGTCGAGTCATTGCATATGACTCTCGGCAGTTGAAGTCACATGAGACTCGTTACCCAGTTCATGATTTGGAGCTAGCAGCAGTGGTTTTTGCTTTGAAGATTTGGCGCCACTACCCGTATGGTGAGCAGTTTGTGGTGTACTCCGACCACAAGAGTCAGTATCTGTTTTCTCAGTCAGATTTGAACATGAGACAGCGTAGATGGATGGAGCTGCTAAAGGATTTTGATTGTGAGATCAAATACCAGCCTAGGAAGATGAATGTAGTTGCCTGATGCATTGAGAGAAAGGCTCAAGTGGCGATGCTGGCTTCGATGCAGATTTCGAAGGTCCATGAGCATCTTAGCACTACTGGTTGGAGATTTTACCCGCTGATGATTATGTTGTGGTGTCTTCTTTTCAAGTTGAGCCACATATTGTTGCTAACATTAGAGCAGCTCAGAGGACTGATCCATCCATCCATGAGTTGAAGCTGAAGGTGAGAGTTGGACAGTTGGAAGACTATACTGTCTCTTCTGATAGTTGTTTGAGGTTTTGTGGCTGGCTTGTTGTGCCAAATCTGATTGATTTGTAGGAAGAGATCTTGCGAGAAGCTCACTACAGTAGGTACAGTGTCCATCCCGGTGCAAGGAAGATGTATCATGCCTTGAAGCAGCATTACTAGTGGGAAAGTTTGAAGAGTGATGTTGCTGATTTTGTAGCCCGGTGTCTGAATTATCAGCAAGTCAAGGCAGAGAGGATGAGACCTGGTGGTTTGTTGAATAGCTTAGAGTGCCCCAATGTAATTGGAGCACATAGCTATGGATTTTTTCATGCATTTTCCCCGTTCCAGCAGAGGTTGTGATGCTGTGTGGGTTGTGATAGACAGATTGTCGAAGTCTGCGCACTTCATTCCCTACAACATGATCAATTCTTTGAAGAAGATGGCGAAGATGTACATAGATTTTGTGGTGCGTTTGCTTGGTGTGCCAGTTTCGATTGTTTCAGATCGTGATCCTCGATTTAATTCCAGGTTTTGGAAGAGTTTGCAAACAGCTTTGGGAACTAGATTGGCTATGAGTACAGCATATCACCCCAAACAGATGGCCGATCGGAGAGAACAATCCCAATTTTAGAGGATATGTTTAGAGCTGTTGTGATGGACTTCAGTGATAGCTGGCAAGACTCGTTGTCTTTTGTTGAGTTTTCCTACAATAACAGCTATCAGGTCATGATTGGCATGGCACCATTCGAAGCTTTGTATGGCATAAAGTGTAGATCGCCAGTGTGTTGGGAAGAAGTGGGGGAGCAACAGCTGTCTTCTATATATTTTGTGCAGCAGATGAGAGATCAGGTGGACTTGATTCTCCAGAGAATGAAAGCTGCTCAAGATCGCCAAGCCAGTTATGCGAATAAGAGGCGTAGGCCTTTAGAATTTTAGGTTGGTGTTCTAGTTTTTCTTAAGGTTTCTCCTTTCCGCAGTGTTATGAGATTTGGTCTGAAGGGAAAGTTAGCTCCTCGTTATGTTGGTCCTTATGAGATAGCTGAGAGGATTGGCCCTTTGGCATATCGTTTGCTGTTGCCACCATATTTGTCTTCCTTACATGATGTGTTTCATGTTTCGATGTTGAGGAAGTATGGGCCAGATCCCTTGCATGTGTTGAGAACTGACGAGGTGGAGTTAGATCGGACTTTCAGCTATGTTGAATATCCCTTGCAGATCTTGGATAGAAAAGAGAAACAGCTGAGGAACAAAACCATTCCCTTGGTAATGGTTCAGTGGAGCAAGCACGGTAGATAAGAAGCTACTTGGGAACTGGAAGAGAAGATGCAGCGTGAGTGGCCGCATCTGTTTGAGTAGATGTTGCTTTTGTTCCAGTAGTTGGTTGCTTGTGTTTCTTTCCCCAGTTGTCTTGAACTCTTGTTTTGGAGTTGATTGATTTCGAGGACAAAATCCTGTTTTAGTGGGGGAGAGATGTGATGTTGTCTTGAACTCTTGTTTTGGAGTTGATTGATTTCGAGGACAAAATCCTGTTTTAGTGGGGGAGAGATGTGATACCCGAAAGCTAATAAGATTATTTGAGTTAATTAATCGGGTTTTGCGGAGATCAGGTTTGAGTTGATATGCCTAGAGAAGCTATCGGGTTTTGTTTTAGCCCTTAGAACCGTTCTGGAGAGTCAGATTTGGCGTGGAATCTGTTCAGTAGTAGTGGGGGTCATCGCTGAATGTTGGCGTTCAGCACAGAGGACGTCAGCAGTGGTCGCTGAGTGGTTGTGTTCAGCAGTTGTAGCGAGATCTGTTGTCGCTGAGCAATAGAGAGCGTGCTAGTGTGTTTCAGTAGTGAGTAGCTTTACGTCGTCGTTTGGATTAGTTGGAACGACAACGTTTTGGGTTAGCGAAGAATACTCAGCTGTCAGTTGTGTTAGCGTCAGCTGTGTGAAAGATCTGTTGTAGCGTTGCTAACAGATGTTGGTTAGTGTTCAGCAGTGAGTAGCGGGTGACGTGTCCAGTTGCAACAGTAGTTCTCTGCGACGTCGTTTGAGTTAGTAGCGATCGCTGTTTTGGAGTAGAGTGAGATATGTTGCAAGATCTGTTTGCGAGCGCGAATATCATTTGCAATAGTTTAAGTGTTGGTGGATACTGTTCCTTCAGCTGTGATCAGCTTTGACTTATATTAGAGGACTTGGTCTTCGATTCGAGTATCCAGTTTCCATACTTAGAATATTTCCCGATTGCCAATTTCTGTCGCGATACCCTAGCTACTATTCACCGAACCTTATCTTCTTCAATTTCCAATGGTAGACAGCTCCGACGAGAGTAAGAGTGTTAGCGTTTGACTCCTCTTGCTGAGAAGCTTCGTTTGGATATTGTTTTCGAACGCTTTCTTGAAGCTAGTGAGGTGTGCGAAGGAATCTCCCTTGTGTAATCTGTTAGCATAAGCGTCGGATTTCGCTCCTAGCTTTTTGGGGTAAGTAAAGCTCCTACCTTTAAGCTTGTTTAGAGCTTTATGTTGAGTTAGAGAGGTAGGATTAGCGCTGGTGGAGTTTGTAACTCCCAGCTGTTGTTTTATATGATTCGGTCCCTGAGGAATTGTGTGTTACCGTGGAACAGATGGTAGATCTGTGTGCTCGGGATGTCATTGTTGCAATCTGCTTGTAAAAATTGTTGCACAGAGAATTTAGGTATGGATGTGAGATTGTTTACAACTTAGGATTGAGCATAGATTATATGCTTGGCTGTGCTCTGTGCTGTTATCGTTTGTGCATTGTTATGATATCAGCTGTTGCATTTTCATACACACATTATCCTTTCGAGCTCTGTTTTGCTAGTTTTGCCTGTTCTGTTGATTTGAGAGTACCAGGATGCTATGTTCGAGGACGAGCGGGTAGTTCCCGTATACCTCGGAGGCTGAGCGGGTAACTCCCGTACCTCATCTCCCTGCTGGGTTTGTTAGCCGCTATGAGTGGAGTGGATAGCTCCCACATCTCATGAGTGGGCAACAGCAGGTGGAGCTGTTTGTTTAGCATCTGGTATGGTGTACTGGAGATGAGTGGGTAGCTCCCATGTGCTCAGTATACCCGTGGCCACTGATTGTCTTTCCTTTGATCAGATCTTGTTGTTGAGTTGTTGTTGCGATCCTTTGGCTCCCTGATTTCGGTTGTAGCCTTGATCCCTTGCATATCATTTGCATATTTATCTGTTGCTTTTCTTTATGTTGTTAGTATTGCTCTCCGTACTGGGGTTTGACCCCGATGTCCCTCTTGGTATTTGTATTTGTTTAAATGTTGTACTGTTGCGTTGTGTGTTTGTAAATGGGATATTTTAAATATTGTGTATTTTAAATTATATGTTTTAAACCGTCAGGCCTAAAGTGAAAATTTTAAGCCATTTTTTGTATGCTTCCGCTATTGTTTTGCGTGGTTTAACTCTGAGTTGTGCACGAGGCCTGACAATATATGTTTCTGTGTTGAATATTTTAGCTGTTTCATACACGCATTTATCAATTTGAACTCAAATTTGTTGTATCCGTGCCTTGTTGTTGCTGATTCTGTGCGTGCCAGGATGCTGTTGAGGCTGAGCGGGCAACTCCCGTACCTCATATCCCTGCTGGGAATCTGTTAGCCACTATGAGCGGAGTGGATAGCTCCCACACCTTATGAGTTGGGCAACAGCAGGTTGTGCCATGTGCATCTGGTACCGTGTGTTGAGATGAGTGGGTAGCTCCCATATACTCACACACCCTGTGGCCACTGATATATTTTATCCATTGCTATCAGCCTTGATTATTGATCAGCTTTGAGTTGCCTTCGAAATTCGGGCTCCCTGTCATTGGGTGTAGCCTTCTTTCATGCTCAGCTGTTCATGCATAGCATTTGCATATTACTTGTTGCTTCCCGTTAGATGCTTTACGTTGCTCTACGTACTGGGGTTTCACTCCATGTCCCTCAAGGGGCTGGTATTGTTTTCCTATATGTGTTTTCAGTTTACCATGGTTACTCTGCGGGTCGTGTAGTAGACGCAGCTGGTGGTGCCCCGGAGGTGGTTCGAGTGTCCCAGTTGGCGTATAGCATATATGTATAAGCGCTGTTAGCCGGGGAATGCCCTGTGCTTTATTTTATTTCAGTTGTTTCCTATAGTGCTTGTACTTGTTCAATGTTTTACTGTTGTACTGAATTATTTTAATTACTGGGATATTTTGAGTATTGTACTATTTTAAATTATGTAATCTTTCAGTCAGGCCAAAGCAAAATTTTACCCACTATTTTATTGCTTCCGCTATGTGTTTGCGTGGTTAAACTCTGTGTTTGTGCACGAGGCCTGACAAATATGAAAAGGATTAATTAAACCAATTCATAGAGTTATCCAATTTGCAGAAAAATTCCCAGACAAAATAAAAGACAAAAATCAAATTCAAAGATTTTTAGGATGTCTAAATTATATTGCTAAATTCTTTCAAAAAATTAAGACAAATCTAGTCAACCTTTATATGAACGTCTTCAAAAGAACCACCCTCCATGGACCAATGTCCATACCAGTATAGTCAAAAGTATAAAATCCAAAGTTCAAACATTACCATGTTTAGGCATTCCTAGCCCTACCGCATTCATGATAGTTGAGACTGATGACTCCGACATAGGTTATGGTGGTATACTCAAACAAAGATTAGAATCCCAAGAACAATTAGTTAAATTTTATTCTGCTCTTTGGCTCTGACCTCAAAAAAATTATTCAACTATCAAAAAGGAACTTTTATCTATTGTTCTTTGCATTTCAAAATTTCAAGATGATCTTTTCAACAAGAGTTTCCTTTTACGTGTTGATTGCAAATCTGCAAAGGAAGTCATTTTAAAAGACGTTCAAAATCTTGTTTCAAAACAAATTTTTGCTCGATGCAAGCAATCCTTTCCGTTTTTTATTTTATCTTGGAGTTCTTCATTTAAATATTCAAAATCTGGATTAATTCTTTTCTAGTTGTGATCATATTAATCATACTGAAAATTGAAGGAGATGTGGGAGGAGAGTAATTTTGAGGTGATGAAGGGCCATATCTTGGTTTTGGGTTGGTGTAACAAAATCATATTTTGAAGTGTGTTTTGTGGAAAAAGTGGAGAAAGAATGACGAGAATGTGATCTGTTTAATATTGGTGTTGAGGTTTATTTTATTGGGGAATTAAATTTGATAGTTATTTTCCATCTTCTTCTTCAATTATTTGAGAAATATCTCGACGTTCTATGTTTCTCCGTATTTGGGGTGTGTTAATTATAAATTGTTGTGGAATAGTTATTTCATTCCACTATAATCTTTTTGGAGTAAAGACCGTAGGTCTTTCAGCATCTATTTGTAACAAAACTATTTCTTCTTTCGAAGAAGTCAATCTGTTATATTTTGGATTTAGTTGAGAAGACAGAAGTCTAAAGTATACTCTGTAATTATCGCAAAGTTCTTGCAAGGATGAAATTCGTCTCCCTGTATATGAACATCTAGTATTAAAGAATCTAAAATCATTGGGTCTGTTAGATCAACAGATAAATTTGGAGAACAATTAAAGTATATTGGTCCATTACAAATATTAGTTTGAATCATTGATAATAGAGATGTTTGATATCTTTTTAGTCTTCTATCCCATAAGGCTAAGTATATTGGAGTATCAACTCCAATATGAACCAGAGGTTTGACAGCTATTTGAATTAACTCGAAGTGTAGGTATCTATAATTCTTTTGAATATATTTTTGAATTGTTGTATTATTTAAGAGAGCAATACTTTGAGAGTCTTCTTGAATAGACAAAGTTTCTTCATGAGTTTTGACAGAGAAGACTGTTTTGAAGTCTGTGAATCCTATCTTATAGATGTTTTCTATGTGTTCTTCAGGGATATTCCAATTTGAATAATCTATAGGTGTAACACCCCAAAATCATAGGATCATATATATGATTCTTATTTATTTCAAGGGTCAAAATGACAATTTAAATGTTAGCATAAGCTATTTTATGAAAGCTGATTTTACTGATTTCAGAAATGAGTTACGACGCAGCAAGTTCCAGCAGATGTCACTCCAAGCGCAATAAACGAGCAGATTTTAGAAATCTGTTGAAAATAATTTTTAGGAAAACAAAATGGTTTCTTTTAAAAGTATTGGGAAGATTTGCAAACTAAAATATTGAGAGGGAAGTTTTATTAAAATCCATAACTTTAGGTAAGGTGTGTCATGCTTGATAATTACGCCTCACCTGCCACTAATCCCTCCCATACAAATACTTGTTACGAAGGAAAAGTTTACTTTCACTTGAAAAAAGAAAACTCTTTTGTGTTCTCTCAAATATTTTCAAAGAAGCTCGTTGCGATTGCTTGAGGAGGAGGAACTCTGCAGTAATTAACTGCCGTTGTAAAGCTATGTTCAAAGGCAAGTAAAATCTGATCCTTGCTACACTATTTGAAGAATATATTTATTTTCCTCATTTTATGGATCTTCTTTCCTGTATTTTTAAAGTTATGTTTAAGTTTATGTTTACGCATTTTCAAGAATGTTTAAGAAAAAGAAGAAAGATCAGGTTCAAAATTATGTTTTCTTCTTCCAAAGTTTTCCAGAATGTTTTAAGAAAGATTGAAGATGTTTAAATGTATTGAGGAGTTCAGATTTGAGTCATGTATGTTCATGAATGTTCTTCTTTCTGGTGAATGGTAACATCTGAACTTGACTCTATGTAATCGGAGATGCTAGTCGAATCAGAAACTAAGTCTGGTTTGATAGGCAGAACTGGTATCGTAGATATCGTTTGTGATGTTGCAGCACCAAGTTCTTATTCAGACATCGTTTCAAGTTAGCGACTAAATCTCATATTTAAACTCAGAAGTTTTCATTTCAGATTCGTGTTTTACACTACAGTTCCACAGTCAGATCTGTTTCATGCTAACAGTACTGTTCC
>KV005796.1:4967-17548 GCA_001598015.1 Dorcoceras hygrometricum
ACTAGAAACAAAGCTAGGCTGGTAGCGCAAGGATTTAGACAAATGTAAGGTATAGATTTTGATGAGACCTTCGCACCAGTAGCAAGATTAGAAGCCATTCGCATGTTCTTAGCTTATGCTGCATTTTCAAAGACTTTAAAGTCTTTCAAATGGATGTTAAGAGTGCCTTTCTTAATGGCGTCTTAACAGAGGAAGTGTGTGTTGCACAACCTCCTGGCTTCGTTAATCATGCACATCCAGACTTTGTTTACAAACTGGATAAAGCTCTGTATGGGTTGAAACAAGCACCCAGAGCTTGGTATGATACACTATCACAGTTCTTAATCGAGCATGACTTTACAATAGGCACAGTGGATAAGACTTTGTTCAAATTTATAAAAGTTGACCATATTCTATTAGTTCAAATATATGTCGATGACATTATGTTTTGGTCAAATAACCCCAAACTGTGCCAGAAGTTCTCTAAGTTAATGCAGGATAAATTCGAGATGAGCATGATGGGGGAGCTGACATTCTTTCTGGGCTTACAAGTTCGACAGCTAGAAAATGGTATCTTCATTAACCAGGCGAAATATACGAAGGAACTGCTGAAAAAGTTTGGTATGGACAACTGTTCAGCAGCAGCAACTCCTATGAGCTCTTCGAAAAAGCTGGACAAAGATGAAGCTGGTACTGCCATTGAGGTCTCGCTTTATCGTGGTATTATAGGCTCTTTGCTATACTTAACTGCTAGCAGACCAGACATCATGTTTGTTGTCTGTATGTGTGCTAGATTTCAAGCAGAGCCAAAGAAATCGCATTACATAGATGTAAAGCGAATATTGAAATATCTTAAGGGTACTTCCAACGTGGGTCTTTGGTATCCCAAAGACTCAGGCTTTCAACTGATCGGTTATAGTGATGCAGATTACGCAGGATGCAGGATTGATCGTAGAAGCACAAGTGGGACTTGTAAATTTTTAGGGGATCGACTGATTTCCTGGTTTAGTAAGAAGTAGACGTCCATCGCAACGTCAACAGCTGAGGCAGAGTATCTAGCAGCTGGTAGTTGCTGTGCTCAAATCCTTTGGATACAATTCCAGCAGAAGGACTATGGAGTCGATGCTTCTGAAGCACCTATTCTCTGCGACAATACCAGTGCCATCGCAATCACCCAAAATCCTGTGCTGCATTCAGGAACAAAGCACATCGAAATCAGGCATCACTTCATAAGGGACCATGTGCTAAAGAAGGACATCCGACTAGAGTATGTGTCGACTGACCAGCAAGTTGCTGATATCTTCACAAAGCCTCTACCAGACGCTAAGTTTTCTTATTTTAGAAACATCTTAGGTCTCCTTGAATTGCCTTGATTGTTGGTGCACTAACACATTTTGCAGGTTGTCAGCTGTTGCTGAAATCAGCTGTAAGTCTTTTGTTCAGTGGGAACGATAAGACTATCAGCTGATGTAAGCTTCTCGCGTTGGGAGATTATCAGCCGTAGGGGGAATCAGAGCTGGATTTTTAAGCGTGACGTCACCTGAATATGTCATGACTGGACACACTCAGTTGTTACATATATACAGCTGATGCTTATTTGTGACCAGCTCCTGCCACCCTCAACGATATATTAAACCAGCAGTGATGTTATTACATTTGCTGCACCAGCTGTGACTTTATAAATTTTGGCGCACTTTTATTTACTTTGTAAATCATTTTGGAAAATCTTTTACATAGTACAAGTAAAAATATTTTGAAAATATTTTCAAAATGATTTCAAAAATTGTACGCGCTAACGGATGGATGACACGTGTTGTTACCATTTGAACAGTCACATCGAAACCTTCTATCTCTAGTAACTTTTGCTTTCCTAGTTTAAATTACGGCGTTTACTCTTCATTTCTCTTTCACCTTGCAAAATTACTATTGTGTGTTCTTGCATATTACTCTTGCGTTCGTATTCTCTGCGATTTCTTCTGCAAAGATTTTTCAGGTGTTCTTTTCGCTTATCTACAATCAGCAATGGCATCTTCTTTATACTCCAACACTCAGCATATCGATCGAAACCTTCTATCTCTAGTAACTTTTGCTTTCCTAGTTTAATTACGGCGTTTACTCTTCATTTCTCTTTCACCTTGCAAAATTACTATTGTGTGTTCTTGCATATTACTCTTGCGTTCGTATTCTCTGCGATTTCTTCTGCAAAGATTTTTCAGGTGTTCTTTTCGCTTATCTACAATCAGCAATGGCATCTTCTTTATACTCCAACACTCAGCATATCGATTTTGAATCTGTTCTCGCCATGGACGACCCAGGTATGGTCTCCATGTTTCAAGCTATAATGGCTTCTGGCCTTGAGGGTTTTCTGGGCTGTCCGGCAGTAATCCATGAAGCTGCCTTGGTTGATTTCTTCAAGAACGCATCAGTTCGAGATGGTGTGTTAATCAGTACAGTGGCTGGGCAGTTAGTCGAAATTTCTGAGGAATGGTTTGCAGAGTCTTTTGACCTACCGGTGGATGGTTTGGTAGATCTATCAGAGATTCCCAAGGATGTGGTTTTTGATGCTAGGAGCATCGTTTCTATGTTGGGTGAGCCAGTGAGTTTGTTTGGGAAGAAGAGTCAGATGAAGGTTGAGTATCGTCTTCTTTGCGATATTATGGCGAAATCAATTTCTGTAAAGGCAGGGTCCTTCAATGCGATCAAAGTGGAAAAGTTTTCGATGGTAACAGCAGTTGTCTGCGGAGTGAGGATGAATTGGGCCAGAGTATTGTTCAACATTCTTAAGAAGATGGTTACTCCAGGGTCTAAGCAAGCCAAGGGCTTCGCTGTTCAGATAAGTCTTCTGCTGGAAAATATTCCAAATCTGAAATTTGGTGAATAATCAGAGTTTCCAGCTTCATAAATTCTTACGGAGAAGACTGTGCACCGCTATGTTTCTCTAAATGATAAAGTTGGTGCAGAGGAAGCTGCTGGGGCACCCAAGCCAAAGGCTATCTCAAAGAAAAGACCAGCTGCTGCTGATTTTGAAGCACCAGAGGTTAAAAAGAAAAGGACGATGAAGAAGAAATCAGGTTCTTCTAAAGTAAATTTGGAGATAATGGCCGTGGCACAGGAGGCCGTGCCTATACAAATGGTTGAGTCATCTACTTCTGCACAAGCTGCTGAGGGCACTTTTACCCAACCAGCCGCAGAGGATGAAATTATTGCTGATCCACCAGCTGATGAGGTCGTTGGTGTGACTGTTGATGAAGTAGCAGCTGATGAAGGTGATAATGAGGGAACAACAGATGATGATGCTGCCAAGGTTAATGAACCAACTTCTGAGCCAGCAGTGGCTGATATTGTGAATGAAGAACCGTCTACTGCTGACGAAGTTGATGACATCATTGAGCAAGTATTGGCTGACATCGCTCAAATCATAGTTGATGAGGAAGATCAAGTTGTGCGTACATCGGGTGAGGGAAATCAACCAGCTGGAACTGTTGAAGAGAGACACTGGTTTGATCTTCCCTATGATGATCTAATTGCCAGATGCGATGCTGAATGAGCAGTGGTCACTGCGAGTGACACTGATGAAGATGTAGAAACCATGGATGTTGGTGCTGCTGGTGGAGACAGCAGGTACAGTTTTCTGAGAGGAACCAGAGGATATGGAGATGAATGATGAATTGATTGATGCCGATGAAAAGATGTCTTTGGATGAAATCTTAATGACTATTGCAGAGCTTCCATTGCCTTCATCTGAAAGGGAAGTCACGAAGATTACTATTGGCACAGAGATCAAAATCCCTGGCGTGGATGAAAAGACTTGGTACCTGGCTAGTCTCCCACAAATTCCCGTCGATGAGCTATAGCTTTTGGCCTAGTGGTAAGCGCTTTGAAGTGCGGAGCAGTTCTTGTGAGAAAATACTTAGACGGATGGATACTAAATTATGTACCCAGGGAAGGAGATTCGGCAGTACATCTTAAAGTTATCGACATGCTTTCAGATCTTCTCTCTTTTGTTTTAGAGGAATTAAAACAGCAGGCAGTAGCTCACCGTATTCGATGGACTAGGCCGTGTTGCTCTATTTTGTTTGAAGGTCGCTTGACTAGTCACCGTGACATTCCTGCCTACACTATCTTTGAGGTTTCTAGTCAGCGTAAATATGATGACACTCTCCCTCTCGTGAGTGAATTTTTCAAATTGCTGAAGAAGAGGTGGGGCGATGTTTGTCTGGAGGCTGTTGAATTTTGTGCTTCTAGGAGATTACTCCCCGTTGGTTCACTCAATTTTTGCAGAGCCTTAGCTGTTGTTGAACCAGATTCGAGTTTTGATTATTGACAACCAACAGTGTTTGCTCTTCGTTTCTCTCAGTTTTGTACAGTTTATATTCAGTACAGTTTGTTCAGCAGGTTGACTACAGCGGATATTTCCAGTTTTGTTGCTTCTATTGCTTCTGAGAGAACCGTCTTGAGAAATGTACATATTGCACAGAATACAGTCTCAGTTGCTCCGATTGTACAGTTAATAGATGAGCATTCTTCTTCTGATTCCACTTCAGACGCCATTTCAATGGATTTTGCTGCTCATGATACTGCTACTACTACTTCAATCTCTCTACCAGCTGCTCCTAGTCCAGATATTACCGAGGCATTAAACCAGTTGCGAGCTTCGATAGATCAACTCCGTGAAATAGATGATGGTGGTGCCAAGCACAAGGATACACTATTATTGCACCTCCACGACTTTGAGAAGCAAGTTATCGCACGCCTCGATGCACAAGATCGAGTACTTGGGGCGTTGCGCAGAGACTCAAATGATCAACGTCATCTCTTTTCGTTGGAGTTACAATCTTCTCATAAGCAGCTTGGCACTCAGATTGTAACTACTGGTCTTGATGTCGTTGATGTCCGAAGGGTGGTGCGGGAGAATCACCAGGAGCTTAATGCCAAAATCAATTCTCTGTATGAGCAAGTGGCAGCTACTCGAAATGATTTATTGGATTTCAGTGCTCAAGCACAGCAGACCCTAACAATCATTACCAGCCAACTTAGCGAACTTGTTGCATATATCAATCGTGGGGGTAATGAAAAAAAGGGGGAAGTAGTGAGTAGCAGTCGCCCTCAACCACCACCTGATGATCAAATCTGAGGAAGTGACAATCCAGGTGGTGGTGGTGATATTCCGCAAAGAGACATCGAAAATGCTCAGAGAAGCATTCTGGAGAGACTGATGAGTGCTGACAGAGCCAGAGAAAGAGAGAGGAGAAATAAGAGCAGAAGTGGAAGTGGATCGTTTAAGAGGATGAGATATTAAATTCTGTTGTACAAATCTTTTGTACTTCTTATCAGTTAATGAAATTTTTGAATTTCAGCAGTCGTTGCGCAATTTATTTTTGCCTATCATTTATCTCGGCTGCTAAGTTTTGTCATCTGTATGAGCAAGTGGCAGCTACTCGAAATGATTTATTGGATTTCAGTGCTCAAGCACAGCAGACCCTAACAATCATTACCAGCCAACATAGCGAACTTGTTGCATATATCAATCGTGGGGGTAATGACAAAAAGTGGGAAGTAGTGAGTAGCAGTCGCCCTCAACCACCACCTGATGATCAAATCAAAGGAAGTGACAATCCAGGTGGTGGTGGTGATATTCCGCAAAGAGACATCGAAAATGCTCAAAGAACCATTCTGGAGAGACTGATGAGTGCTGACAGAGCCAGAGAAAGAGAGGAGAAATAAGAGCAGAAGTGGAAGTGGATCATTTAAGAGGATGAGATATTAAATTATGTTGTACAAATCTTTTGTACTTCTTATCAGTTAATGAAATTTTTGAATTTCAGCAGTCGTTGCGCAATTTATTTTTGCCTATCATTTATCTCGGCTGCTAAGTCTTGTCATCACCAAAAAGGGGGAAATTGTTAGGATAAAATTTATTAGTTTTGGTGATAACAAAATAAGACTAGTTGCTACTGGAAAATCAGCCGATTAATTCTACAGGAGAACATGTTTAGTCGACGGGTTGATTTCAGCAGTTGAAATTTTCAGAGGTAACCAGCAGGTAGATTCTTCCAGGGCAATTCAGCAGTTGTATTAGGTTCAGTGACGCAAGAATTTGAGATTCAGCGTGTTTTGTTAAGGATTGCAAAACGACAGCGTTTGGATTAATCAAAACGACAGCGTTCAAATAAGTTAAAACGACAGCGTATTGGACTAGCGCTAAAATTCAGTCGTTGGAGGTTGCGTTGTTAATTCAGCAGATAGCTACAGTGAAATATCAGCAGACAGTTGTTTACTTCAATAGGCAACGTTATTCAGCAGACAGGCATTCAAATCAGCAGATGGCTACAGTAATCAGCAGATGGCTACTGTATTCTTTGATTCAGTCGATGCTTCTCTTAACCGTTGTAACCAGCAGTAAGGGAGGCACTTATAGCTATCAGCAGTTGCATATCTTTCAGAGGTTGCATAATCGCTCGCTCGATTCAAACGTTCATATCAGAGTAATCAAAGGTGGAGATTGAATCGTACATGTGATTTAATTGAGGGAACCGTATCAGTACTATTCTTGGTAAATAGTACACTATATCAGAGGGCGGTTTACGGCGTTTGCACAAATATGGAAAGACGCCAAATTTGTTCTGACATTGTGCGACTTGCCTCTTGGTGGATCAGGATTTACGGCGTACGAATTGACAGAAATTCAAAAGGAGATTTTGTTGCCTTTGAAGAAATTAATGAACGTTGAGAGCGAAGACTATAAATAGAAGAAGTTTGGATTGAAGAACCAACTAACGCTCGCTATTGTTTACTTGCCGTTACTCTGCTGATTTTAAGTCTCAACCTTTCTCGAGCTTATACTCTACAGAAGACATATTGAAAAAGCTCAAACACTCGAAGAACAAAACCGTTGATCTTCATAAGATAAACCTTCGAGTCATCTTCTAGCTGCTGGCTGCAGAATCGGGTCTGTACATGAGGTGTAGATCAAATCTTCTAGTGGAACCTTCCTGAATAAGGAAGAAGGGATGATGTAGGAGATTGAGCTCCGAACTTCCTGAAACAAATTCTTGACTCTTGCTCTTTACTTTACGCATTTACTTATTCATTGAGTTATCTGTTCACAAATCAATTGGCCTTTTTCCGCACATACTTTTTTGGCCGAGAGATTTGATTAAACTGAGATCCTTAAATCTGGTAACTCGGATTTAAGTTAAGCAGTGCTTGTAAAACTATTTTAAAAGGTTTCGAAAATTTGAAAATATCAAGAGTTCATTCAACCCCCCCCCCCTCCTGAAGTCTTGAAACTGTTTTTCGAACCACATTGATCGTATTTTGGGACTATCACATTTAAAACCACAATTAAAAAAGTTTTAAGAGTTGAGAGATCTATTTGAAATAATATCGTAAATCAACTATCATTGATTGATTTTCAGATTTGAGGCAACGATTTCAAGGGCTGTCCAGCCGGTCCACATAAACCGATTTATATCTCTTTTTGAATAAAAATGGTTCGGATTTAATTTTTTAGTTGCTTTAAAATGGAGTAGAACTTTTAAGAATTTTTAGCACTTTTGAAAGAAAACGCAATCTATTATTATAAAAGCCGTTGAAACATTGCATACGTATTTCATTCACAAATATAACACATTTCATAAGCGGTGCTCTCTGCAAGAAAAACCGAACAAAAGCTTTCAAAACTTTTACAGGAAGTGATCGGATTGTGTTGATTCAGGCCAGATAAACTCGCTGTAATTGTTGTCACAGACAAGTAAACTCTGTTTCTTGCTACACTCTTGAAAGCATATATTGTTGCAACTGCATGTTTGTATGAGTTTTAAAGGTTTCAGAACTGATTTTTTATGTTCTTCGAAACACAGAAAGAAATTGTGTTGTTTTACAAAGAAAGTATGAGTTTGCTGAGTTTTGATTCAGAAAATTTGTTAGAAAATGTTTAAAGATGTTCGTTCTTGTTTCATCCTGAGATTTTTGGGATTTTCTTCAAAGTAGCTTGCGAGAAGCTTGCATAATTCTTGTCAGTAGCTTACAAGTAGCTTCGTAATTCTTGTTTCTGGAGTTTTCTTAGATATTTCCGATTTATTGGGATTAAGGAAACCTTCTGAGTTTCGATAATTCAAGCTAAGTTTGACTGATCTTCGAATTTTTCTTGTGTTTTGTTTCCCTTCGAGTTATAAGAAATGCAGCTTATAACAAATTATCTTTTAGCCCTTCTTTTATTCGAAAATTTTTGTTTACCCCAATTCTCGTGGCCCCGTTGGGTTCGGGCGTCACACAAACAGTCCAGATCTGGGTTTCTACCGGAAGATGGTACGCTTGCATATTGTTCATGATTCAAAGCTAATTTCAGTCTTCTTCAATTGAAATTCTTTGGATTCCAAAATAGGTTCTGAACATCAAAAAGGGTTTTAAAACAGCAAACCATACTTGACAGAGATCTATTTCAGATCAAGAAAACAAAGAAAAGCCAGTTCAGAAAAGAAAGAATAGAAAGTTTTATAGAAAGTTTTAAAGAGATTTTGGCATAGGCAACATATGGTCTCCATAGAAGGGTGAGGATGCTGGCTGACGAACCAGTGTGCCCCTTCAAATTGAAAGGGACAAGATTATGGTTAGCAACTATAATCCCTTTCATAGAATAGTTGGGATTTATTTCCCCAAACTTGATATCAGATGACAGTTTGATCAAATGACAGTGACCACTGTACAGGTGTCTAATGCATATTTCGATTAAAAGAAAGAACAGAGCACGGGGTGATTTTAACACGACTCTGAGAAATGTTTAAGATTTTTCCTTTTTAAAAGAAGTAAATGTTTACATTCATGTGCAGTTATGCTTTCAGATTTTCCAGATTAACAGTTTATATTGTTCAGTTTTACAAGCTTTCCTCAGTTAACAGATTTCTAGATTAACGTATTCAGTATACGCATTTATTCAGATTTGAGCTATAGTATAGATAAAGATATTGTTATGCTTGCATTGCCTGTAATTGTTATTCCAGATTTACTTGCTGAGCCCCTAGGCTCACTAGTTTTCTTCAGTGCAGGTGATGATCAGTAGGGAGCTGGATGGTGTGAGTTGGAACAGATCGGAGGTTTTTATCATGGACATCAGTTTCCGTTTGGTTTTCAGTCTCTTCTATTTTGTTGTACAGAGATATATTTATAAGCTTTCGAAACATAACAGATTACCGATTTCTTGTTTTGATGTAATCTGAACATAATTTGTACTTTCCATTTTAGTATGAATTCAGCGCAGTTTTATATGATTAGATCTGTTTCCAAGTTCTAAGAATGAAAGTTCTATTTTTCACAATTAAATCCAGAAATTTGTATGTTCTTTATTTTAAATCCGCATACAACTTTTAGATTCTTTCAATTCGAACCCCGAACTTATTAAATTAAGTTAGAAAAAGTTCAGCCCTCTATAGATAACCTTGTTGTCCCTCACCAGAGCATTCTGAAAGAAGACCATCAAATCGGCTTCATAGATATCGGATGAACATCCCAGAAAACCACGGAGTCCAGTCGACTCCAAAGCTTTTAACATGGCAGCCATGCCTTCATCCGAAAAACCTAGAACTGAATCAAAGTTTACTTGAAGAGTGTAACGCCCCAAAATCCATAGGACCACATATATATGAATCTTTATTTATTTCAAGGGTCAAAATGCCAATTTAAATGTTAGCATAAGCTATTTATGAAAACTTATTTTACTGATTTCAGAATTGAGGTACGATGCAGCAAGTTCCAGCAGATGTCACTCCAAGCGCAACACACGAGCAGGTTTTAGAAATCTGTTGAAAATGATTTTAAGGAGAACAAAATGGTTTCTTTTAAAAATTATTTGGAAGATTTGCAAACTAACATATTGAGAGGGAAATTTTACTAAAATTCATAACTTTAGGTAAGGTGTGTCATGCTTGATGATTACATCTCACCTGCCACTAATCCCTCCCATACAAATACTTGTTTCGAAGGAAAAGTTCATTTTCACTTACAAAAAGAAAACTGTTTTGTGTTCTCTCAAATATTTCCAAAGAAGTTCGTTGTGATTGCTTGAGGAGGAGGAACTCTGCAGAATCAACTGCGGTTGTAAAGCTCAGTTCTAAGGCAAGTAAAAGCTGATCCTTACTACACCATTTGAAGCATATTTGATTTTCCTCATTTTATGGATCTTCTTGCCTGTATGTTTGAAGTTATGTTTAAGTTCATGTTTACATATGTTCAAGAATGTGTAAGAAAAAGAAGAAAGATCGGGTTCAAAATTATGTTTTCTGCTTCCAAAGTCTTTCCAGAATGTTTTAAGAAAGTTAAGGATGTTTAAAGTACTGAGGAGTTCATATTTGAGTCACGTATGTTCATAAATGTTATTCTTTCTGGTGAATGGTAACATTTGAATTTGACTCTATGTAATCGGAGATGCTAGTCGAATCAGGAACTAAGTCTGGTTTGATAGGCATAACTGGTATCGTAGATTTCGTTCGTGATGTTGCAGCACAAAGTTCTTATTCAGACTTTGTTTCCTATGGTAGCGATTAAATTTCATATTTAAAATTCGAAATTTTCATTTCAGATTCATGTTTTCACTACACATCTGTTTTTGGTCAGATTCCATATTATTTCGCTGTTGAGTCGATTACGACTATTCGTTGACATCTGAGTTGACCAACCTAGTTATGTTGACATCTCAGTTGACCAACCACATCTGTTTCTTTTCCAAACACTATTCTGTTGGAGACAACTGTTTCTCGCTATCACTACAGTTCCACAGTCAGATCTGTTTCATGCTAACAGTACTGTTCCTTGTTGTCATATCTGTTCAAAAGTTACGCTCCAAATGAGAAATCCGTTTTCACAATAGAGATCTTTTTTGCTTTCCAGTACAGTTTCCTTTAGAGAAATATGTTCGCATTTCAGCGATCACTTTCCAGTAGTCAAATATGATACTCAGTAAGTTTTAAAATTGGGAAGCGAGTTTTAAAAGAAGTGAACCCTGGTGATTTTCGAAGCTGATTTCAAAGAAGATTTCGAAAGAAATGAGTTTAAAGGAATGAAAGTTTATTTTTAAGGATTTATAGCATAGATAACAGACGGTCATAACGGAAGGGTGAGCAGCTGTCCAGATGTCAATTGTCCCTGCATCCAAGTTATGAAAGAAAGTTTATAAAAGAATGTTTACGTTTAAATGAAGTTTCTTTAAACTCAGTCATGTAAATGTTCAGATGTCTGCCTGCGTTAAATGACTTTGTTATTACTCAAATTTTACTTGCTGAGCCACTAGCCTCATTAGTTTTTTAAATGGTGCAGGTGAGACAGTTAAGGGACAAGCGGAAGGTGGAAGCTGAGACAACTGGGTGGTGAAGTGTTTATCTATGGACAGCGTTTCCCGTGTCTTAGATGTTGTTTTCTTTTATCATAGGAATCTGTATTAGATCAATTGCAACAGTAGTAAATTCATATAGAATTTCAGATGTTGTAATATCGCATTTGCAGTATATATATGAAATCTGTTTTCCGCAAATTTTCAGTACTTGACGCCGAACATGTGTATGTCAGATTTGTGTTTGGGTTTCGAAATTTTTCGAGTTATAAGAAATACAGCTTATAACAAATTGCCATTCAGTCCTTCTTTTTATTTCAAAATTTTATTTCACGCCGTGACCCCGTGGGTTCGGGCATCACAATATGGTATCAGAGCAATTTTCCTGAGATAAACACATGCACTGTCAGTTGGATCAGATTTCATCGACCGTTTCTCCAAAGCTGTGAGTTTATTTTTCAGAGCATTGTCTTTAAATTTTTAGCATGTTCTGATAATTATATGTGGTGGATTACGGGCTATAGATTATAGGATGTCAGGTAGAGGAAGAAGTAGAAGAGGTATTCCCTTAGAGGAAACCATTCCTGATAGTAATGCTTGTATCACTCAACTCTTGAGGTTGCTGGTAGGGCAAACCGGCAGGGGTAATGGCCAATCCTCTAGCAGTACAGGACCAAGCCATGATGATCCCCAAGAAAAGTTCAAAAGACAGAAACCGAAGGAGTTTAGTGGTACAACGGACCCATTAGTTGTTGAAAGCTGGATCGAATCGATGGAGGTTATCTTTGAGTACCTCCAAATGCCAGATTTAGATAGGCCTAGGTGTGCTATCTACATGTTAAGAGATGACGTCATGATTTGGTGGGAAGGATCTAAGCTGTCTGTGGACTTGTTGAATCTTACTTGACCAGATTTCAAACAAGTATTCTTTGAGCAATACTTCACGGAAAACAAGAGGTCTGAAATGAAGAGGGAGTTTCTGACCCCGAAATCGGGGAGCATGATCGTACAGGAGTATGTAAGGGCATTTGAAAGAGGGTGTTACTTTGTGCCTTTGATAGGTAACGACCCAGAAGAGAAGTTAAGTCATTTTGTGGAAGGATTGAAGCCTATGTTCAAGATGAACGTTAGGCTATCTATGCCCAAGACCTACAGAGAAGCAGTGGATAGAACCCTGCGAATTGAAAGAGACTGGAAAGATGTTGATGAATAAAGGAAGCAGAAGAGGCAGGCCTTTCAGCAGAAAGATCAGAGGCCCTTCAAGAAGCAAAATAAGAAT
>KV005797.1:0-26055 GCA_001598015.1 Dorcoceras hygrometricum
ATACGAGGTCAAGCCTCAGTACGAAAAGCCATCTAAAAACAGCCATCATGCAACATGCTATAATTCAAGTTATGAAATTCATGAGGGCTATCAAAGGATCGGTCATCAAGACCAGTGTATCAACTGGCAAATCATCTTACGTCAAGCCTCCATACCAAGGTGTATTTAACCGGGAAATCATCGGTCCGTGATCTTCGGGGCCCGTCAGCCCATCACAGCTCGGTGATAGACACTCGAATCCGGCAGTCACCACTCCGATGATAGCGTTGGAATTTTCGGGCACGACACATCTGTCGTCCAGACACAACGTGGTTCTCAATCAGGACATCAATCAATCAATCTGGCGAAAAGATGTATGCATGAATGCCATTCAATAATCAATTCTAAATGCATACAATAACAATACGTGAAAAACAGAACATCAATAACCAAATCAGGTAAAATCTGTTCATGTAATTCAGCCATCAATTCAACACAGAATTCATAACACGAAATGCAGCCATGTAGCTGCTCAATTCGTACCTCTAATAGCTTAAATCTACCTCAACAGATTTCTCAAGGCACGGCACAACTCAACCTGCACAAATCTGCCCCTCGCTGGTCATGCCCAACACAGCAGGCACTTCCTGGAAGCTGAAATATGTACAAGGCATCTAATATTTTAGCTCAAATCTGATCCTCTACACAAAATTTCCTACGGCCAAGAACCTAACTCTGGTTCTACATCTAAACAAAGTACTAGCAGCTAATACTAAGCTTAGAACAGCAGGAAATTCTTACCCAAAAGCTAAAGAGAGCTAAAGAAGTCTCGGGTTTCACTTGGCGAAGATAATCGAACAACACTGCTACTTCGCGATCCTCTCCAAGGTCGAACTACAGCCTCAAATGGGTAGCAATCGAAAGATCAAGTCACCAGGAGTTCAGCGCCACCGGTATCTCTCAAAACAACGGCGGAAAACGACAGAAATCTAGGGAAGAAATGTTCGGGTGAACAGTAGCTATCGAGGGTTTGAAGATGGAGATAAGAAATATCTGGTGGAAAATGCTCTAAGTGTCGCTCAACACTTATATATATAAATCTCCATACAACAGCTGCTGTTCCCCTAAATCAGACGTCAGGTAAAGCTACAGTAGAAATCCTACAACTGAATCCAACGTTTCTTCTCAACGGGAACAGCCGACACCAAAGACGTTGCACTTCCATTACACAACATAAAACGACGCCGCAGCATCCAACAGCTGAGAACAGATCTCTCTCAAAACGACCAACAACTGAATCTAAAATAATATCAAAACGACGTAGCATCACTTCCTCAGCTGCCAACAGATCTCTCTCTCCCATCGACCAACAGCTGAACACGCTAGCTATCTCAAAAGACGTCGTAGAGGAACACGTCACCATCGCTGTCAACAGCTGATGAGCAACACCACCAGTAGCTGACATAAAGCGTTACACCCAAAATGCTGTCGTTCCAACTTATCCAAACGACGTAGTTTCGTTACCCGCTAAGACTACTCTAACGAAACCAATAGCTGAATGCTCATGCAACTCACTGCTGACTTCCTCACGTAATAGCTCACAACTGATCACGCTACTACTGAAATACCAACAGCTGATTTTCCCGCAAGCCTTCGCATAAAAACGCTGCTGGATTTACTTATCTATGCGATAAACATTACTGCTGAAACAATACTGGGATCATTTCCTGCTAGCAAATGCAACTGCTGAACTCCAATTCTAGAAGTCTGAACTTCACAAACCAAACTTCACTACAATTCCTCAAAATCTGAAATGCGAAATCCCTAAAATCTCATGACTAATCCTATGAAAAACTGATTAATCACTATTCGAATTTCTCAATCCTCACAACGACCATCTGAGAAACCTGGGTAACCTGAACAACACACAGATAACCAAACAACCAGCCCCAGAGGGACAGAGGTCAAACCCCAGTACGGAGAACAAAACAATCAGCTATTAGACAGCAACAGATATAAATGAATGTGCTATGCATGAGAACAACATAATGCAAAGGCAACATGCTACAAACGGATAAGGAAGCCAAAGAGCTCGAAGAACCAACTTAGCAGCTGTCAACAGGTACGAACAAAGGGTAGTGGCCATGAAGCATGTGAGAGCATGGTAGCTATCCACTCGTCTCAACACACTGTACCAGAGCGTAAACCAGATCACTCAACCTGCTGTTGCCAAAGCTCATGAGAGCGTGGTAGCTTCATCTCATAGAGGCTAACAACTAAACCAGCAGGGAGATGAGGAGCACGTATTGCCGCTCGTCCTCAATAACAGCCTCCTGGTACACACGGGTTAGCACAACAACAAAGGCTAACAGACATGAGCTCAACAGGAAAGATGCATGTATGCAATTACAACAGCTTGCAACAACCAACACAGAACAGCAGCAAGCAACACAAAACGATAGCATACACACTGCACATACCAGCAAGCATACACATATATCCAAGCTTATCCCAAAGCTGTAATACAAGACCAAACCCGAACCTTAGCTTTTGTGCTACAATTACCACAACAAAGGTCCCGAGCAACTCAAATCTGAAACCTTCTTAGCCAAACACAATAATCAACTCAGGGAACATAAGCACAGAAACCATAACAGGGAGCTACCAACTCAACTCAGTTCTATCCTACCTCTAACACACAACAGCTAGCTCTAAAAGAAGCACAAGGTAGGATATTATATTTACTCGAAAGCACTTCCTGAGCATAAAAAACAATCAACCAAAAATACGAACGATGGCACACTGTAGCTTCTTCGCGTTCCTCTTCCAGTTGCTCAAAGCTCTCAAAAGAGGTATAGAAAGAACAGTATTGGCAAGTGGAACTCAACGCTACTAATCTTGCTCAAAGCTGCGTCGTCTATCGCCCGGATCAGGGACAATAGACCATGGTGAACAGTAAGGGTTTCGCTACAGTAGAGGATATATTTACGGGAGAGATATTTCTAGGTGTTGGAAACAATGGCGTACGTCTGGTCAAAGTCCTCTATTAATACTACTTAAGTCTCCAGATCTGGTGAACAGTAGCCACTGACACTCAGGGCTCACAGCTGATACCAGCTTAGATCTGAACACTACGCCAGATCTGACCAACTCACTAGTCTCTCTCTCCCAGATTATATAGACAATTCCAAGCGTGCAGCAAAACTATCTCGCAATCAGATTTGTTTTCTCAAAACGGCGTCGCACCACCATCCAGTTCTCCGTTTCAACCAGAGGTCCTTATCCATTGGATAAAACCTTGAAAGTTCTGAAACATCAATCCTGCTCTCTGCTTAACCAGATGGTGCACCCAGCTGCTTACACCAGCTAGCATGTGAGACCCAAAAGTTTAGAAAGATTAAATGAGTTAATTAATTGGATTTTATGAGATTCAGATTTGAGCGTGAACGAATCTAGGTAACCAAATTTGGGTTGGTAGGCTTTGTGAACGTATTTGGGTCAGATTTGATACTTAGAACAATTCTGAGAAGTTTGAACTACGCCGTTTTGATTAGTTGTAATGACAACGTTTTGGCTTAGCGGGAGAGACTCAGATGTGAGTAGCGTTGGTCTTCAGATTTGAGTAGGATCTGAGTGTTGCGATGCGACGTTTTTAGCATTTCAGATTCGAGTAGCGGATGACGTGTCCAGATGCGAGATTGGACTCTGTGCGACGTTGTTTGAGTAAGTCAGGATCTGTTTTGACGAAGAGTCATATCTGATGTGAGATTCAGATCCGAGTGGGAAATCAGTTTTGAGACTTAAGTGTCGGTAGGTACTGTTCTTCATATTTGAGCAGATTTGACCTTTTAATAGAGGAATTTGCCTTCGTTCTTTATTATTCAGACTCAAAACTTAGAATATTTCTTGATAGCGAATATTGTCATGATACCCTAGCTACTGTTCACCGAACCTTATCTTCTCCGATTACCGGTGATAGATAGCTCCGACTGAAGTAAGAGTTGTAGCGCTAGACTCCTCTTGTTAATACACTTCGTTTGGTACAGTTTGTGGAAGCTTGCGTCAAGCTTGGAGAGGTCGCGAAGACATCTACCTTCTGTAGTCTGTTAGCATAAGCGTGGCTTTGCTTCTGCTGTTCAGGTAGCTCGTTAGGAAGGTGTTAAGATCCTACCTTGTGCTTCGTTTAGAATCCTTTCTATTGTGTAAGAAGGGTAGGATAGCGCGGGTTGAGTTCATAATTCCCAGTTGTAGTTTCTGCGCTACTGTCCCTGAGATTTTGTGCGGTCTTGCTTAGCAGGTTTTCAGATCTGTGTTTCTCGGGACTTCGTTGTGTTAATTTTAGCTCAGAAGACTGAGGTACGGATGTGAGCTTGTTTTACAGCCTTGGATTGAGCATGGGTGATTATGCTTGATGCTGTGTATGCTTAGGTTCTATATTTCTTGCTTCTGTTGTATTGTTATCTACAAGCTGTCATTGCATACACTCATTATTCATGTTGCATTCAGATATTGTTTAGCCACGCCTTATTATCTGATCTGTGCGTACCAGGATGCTTGTGTTGAGGACGAGCGGGTAACTCCCATATACCTCATCTCCCTGCTGGGATCTGTTAGCCACTATGAGCGGAGTGGGTAGCTCCCACATCTCATGAGTTGGGCAACAGCAGGTTGAGCTGTGTTCTGCATCTGGTGCCATGTGTTGAGACGAGTGGGTAGCTCCCATATACTCACACACCCCGTGGCCACTGTTGTTCAGTTGATCTGATTCGTTTGTTGAGCAGCTGTTGAGATCCTTTGGCTCCCTGTTTTCGGTTGTAGCCTTGTCCTCATGCATAGCATTTGCATATTACTTGTTGCTTTCCATTATCTGTTTTATGTTGCTCTCCGTACTGGGGTTTGACCCCATGTCCCTCTGGGGCTGGTGTTTGTTTTCCTGTGTGTGTTGTCTAGTTTTCCCACGTTACTCAGCTGGTCGTGGAGTTGACCCAGCTGGAGGTTCCCCAAGAGGTGGTTAGAGTGTCCCAGTTAGCGTATAGCATATATGTATCAGTACTGTTGGCCGGGGGATGCCCTGTGCTTTATTGTATTCAGTTGTAGTGTTGTTGATTGGTGTTCGATGCATGATGTACTGTTGTATTGTGACTTTTAGTCTTGCTTATTTTATTTCAACTGGGAGATTTTGAGTATTGTAGTATTTTAAATTATGTTTTTATCGGTCAGGCCAAAAGCGAAAATTTTAGCCACTATTTTAAATACTTCCGCTTGTTTGCGTGGTTAAACTCTGTGTTTGTGCACGAGGCCTGACATTTTTGGTATCAGAGCTTAAGATGGGATAAGCTCGATTTCTTTTGATCACACTTGAGTCTAGGCACAGTGTTGCTTGTTGCATGTGCATGACTATGTGATTTTTTTGTTATGTGATATATATCTATTGATGCGTGACCTTACCCTCTTAGTGCCTTCTTAGATGTCACCTAGACGTAGGAGTAGAGGTAGAGGGCAGTTTCAGCATGAATTCGAGGTTCAGAATGAGGAAGTGCAGCGTAGTATTCCCCGTCGTGGTCGTGATAGATAGGTTGAGGTTGAGGTAGATGAGCTGGCAGCCCGTGTTGACGACATGGAACTTATGATGGCGAGGTTTCAGCGGATGAACCCTCAGATGTTTAACGGTGATGAGCCTAGTTCTGATGCAGAGTCCTGGTTGCAGCACATTACCGGGTTGTTTGACCGTGTCAGGTATGATGACGAGCGTAGGTTGAGTTTGGCTACGTTTCAGTTGAGGAGAGGTGTCGAGCGTTGGTGGAGAGGCGCTTCGAGGACTCTAGAGGAGACATGTGTAGGGATTACGTGGAACAGCTTTTGTTCCGTCAGGAGTACGTTCCGGAATCCTTTGTGAACGCCAGGGAGCGTGAGTTTGATAACCTGGTGCAGGGAACTATGTCCGTGGGAGAGTATTCCCGGAGGTTTTCTTCTCTTCTTGCGTATGTTCCGCATGTTTCTGGCCGAGAGAAGGCGAATAGGAACAAGTTCTTGGAGGAGCTAAATGAAGAGTTGTATTCTTTGGTGTTGGCGGGTTCACCGACGAGTTATGCGGATGCGGTGGACAAGGCTATGGTTATTGAGGAGGGACTACAGAGCCGTAGGTCTCGTGTTAGGCCTCAAGTGGTGCAAGATTACCGTCCCATGGTTCCGGGGGTCCAACCTTCCCAGTCTGTGCAGTCATCCAGCCACCCCAGCAGCAAGTAGCCCAACAGTCTCGACACCAGAGGTTTAGGCCTCGTGGTCGTCAGTTCAAGAAGAAGTTAGGTTCTAGTTCTTCTAGCTCGGGTAGTTCTAGCAGCAATAGTTCCAAGGTCGAGTTTTGTGGCCAGTGTGGAGGAAGGCACCCGACAGCGCAGTGTGTAGGAGTGCAAGGTTCGTGTAACGTTTTTGGACAGTATGGACTCTTTGCGAGAGTGTGTCCTTTGGCTGGATCATATCATACCGCCGCCCCACCGTAGGATCGAGGTGGATCATCTAGAGATCGTTCTTTTCCTGCTCCGCAGCAGAGGTTGGAAGAGCCTCTGTTTAGGCCATTCCAGCAGCCTGGTCCTTCGCGGTTTGGACAGTCTTCTCAGCCTCATTTCTCAGGACCTCAGTTTGCCCAAGTGAATGCCATGACGAGGGAGCAAGCGGAGGTCACGCCAGGAGGAGGGGTGATCGCAGGTACTTGTTTTGTCTTTGATTTTCCTGCGCGTGTGTTTTTTGATACAGGATCATCACATTCGTTTATTGCTGATGCATTTGTGGTTGAGCATGATTTGAATACCACTACTTTGTGTGATGTTGTGTCTGTTGCGACTCCTGCCGGCGTGAGCCTGTACTCCCAAGAGATTTTGTTGAATGGCGTTCTTAGGTTTTGTGAGAACGTATTGTTAGCAAACTTGATCAGAGTAGTGATGTGGGATTTCGATTGCATAGTGGGAATGGATGTGTTGTCTAGTTATAGGGCCACTGTGGATTGTTTCAATGGCGTTGTGCGTTTTAGGCCCCAGTCCGGTGAGAAGTGGAACTTCTACGGCCACGATTTCCAATCTAAGATTCCTTTAGTCTCTGCGATGGAGATGTTTAGCCTGTTGTCCTTGGAGAACGCTGGATTCATGATCTATGCTTTGGATGCGTCTTCTTCTTCGCGCGTAGAGCTTAGTGATGTTCTCGTTGTTCGTCATTTCCTTGATGTGTTTCCGGAGGAGATTCCTGGTTTTCCTCTGAAGAAGGAGATTGACTTTAGCATTGAGTTGGTACTGGTGCAGCTCCTATCTCTCGAGAACCATATCGTTTAGCACCTGCTGAGTTGAGGGAACTTAAGGTGCAGCTTAGAGACTTGTTAGATAAGGGATTCATTAGGCCGAGTATGTCTCCGTGGGGAGCGCCTATCCTGTTTGTAAAGAATAAGGATGGATCGATGAGGATGTGCATCGACTTTAGATAATTGAATAAGGCGACAGTGAAGAATAAGTACCCTTTGCCGAGGATCGATGATTTGTTTGATTAGCTTCAAGGTTCAGCTGTGTTTTCTAAGATCGATCTACGTTCGGGGTACCATCAGTTGTGCATTCGAGAGCAAGATGTTGAGAAAACTGCTTTTCGTACGAGGTACAGGCATTATGAGTTTTTAGTTATGCCTTTTGGTTTGACGAATGCCCCCGCAGTTTTCATGGACCTGATGAATCGAGTCTTTGAGAGTTCATCGATCAGTTTGTGATTGTGTTTATCTATGACATTTTGCTGTACTCTAAGACTCCAATGCAGCACAAAGAGCATTTGAAGTTGGTTCTCCAGACGCTTCGAGACTCGCAGCTGTATGCTAAGTTTTCTAAGTGCGAGTTTTGGTTGGATAGAGTTGTGTTTCTGGGTCATGTAATTTCAGTGGAAGGTATTTCTGTGGATCCCAGTAAGGTAGAGGCTGTTGTAACTTGGAGCGCCCCAAGAATGTTGCTGAGATTCGTAGTTTCTTGGGTTTGGCTGGCTATTATAGGCGTTTTATAGAGGGATTCTCTAGTATAGCTAAGCCGATGATGCAGTTGACTTAGAAAGACAAGAGGTTTGTTTGGTCTGAGCAGTGTGAGAAAGATTTTCTACTGCTCAAAGAGAAGCTAACTTCAGCACCTGTGTTAGCTTTGTCGTCTAGTTCAGGTGGTTTTGTTGTTTGTGCAGATGCTTCCTTGAATGGATTGGGTTGTGTATTGATGCAGAATGTTCGAGTCAATGCGTATGCCTCTCGTCAGTTGACATCGCATGAGACTCGTTACCCAGTTCATGATTTGGAATTGGCAGCAGTAGTCTTTGCCTTGAAGATTTGGAGCCACTATCTATATGGCGAGCGGTTTGTGGTTTATTTAGACCACAAGAGTCTTCAGTATCTGTTTTCTCAGTCAGATCTGAATAGGAGACAACGTAGATGGATGGAGCTGCTAAAGGATTTTGATTGTGAGATCCAATATCAGCCTGGGAAAGTAAATGTAGTTGCCAATGCATTGAGCAGAAAGGCTCAAGTGGCGATGCTGGCTTCGTTGCAGATTTCGAAGGTCCATGAGCATCTAGACACTACTGGTTGGCGGTTTTAACCAGGTGAGGATTTTGTTGTGGTGCCTTCTTTTCAAGTTGAGCCACAGATTGTTGTGAGCATTAGATCAGCTCAGAGGACCGATCCATCTATTCATGAGTTGAAGCTGAAGTTTTGAGATGGACAGTTGGAAGACTATTCTGTCTCATCTGATGGTTGTTTAAGGTTTCGTGGCAGGTTAGTTGTGCCAAATCTGATTGACTTGAAAGAGGAGATCTTGAGAGAAGCGCACTGTAGTAGACACAGTGTCCATCCTGGTGCAACGAAGATGTATCATGCCTTGAAGCAGCATTACTGGTGGGCAGGTTTGAAGAGTGATGTTGCTGATTTTGTAGCCCGTTGTCTGAATTTTCAGCAAGTCAAGGCCGAGAGGATGAGACCTGGTGGTCTATTGCAGAGTTTGGAAGTGCCCCAATGGAATTGGGACACATAGAAATGGATTTCGTGACCGTTCCAACAGAGGTTGTGATGCTGTGTGGGTGGTTATCGATAGGTTGTAGAAGTCTGCGCACTTCATTCCTACAACATGACCTATTCTTTGAAGAATATGGCAAAGCGATACATAGATTTCGTGGTGAGTTTGCACGGTGTGCCTGCTTCTATTGTTTCAGATCGTAATCCGAGGTTTAGTTCCAGGTTTGGGAAGAGTTTGCAATCAGCTTTGGGTACAATATTGGCGATGAGTACAGCGTACCATCCCCAAAGAGATGGCCAATCTGAGAGAACTATCCAGATTTTAGAGGATATGTTTTTTGTCGAAGAGTCATATCTGATGTGAGATTCAGATCCGAGTGGGAAATTAGTTTTGAGACTTAAGTGTCGGTAGGTACTGTTCTTTTGATTTGAGCAGATTTGACCTTTTAATAGAGGACTTTTCCTTCGTTCTTAATTATTCAGACTCGACACTTAGAATATTTCTCCAAAGAGAATCATGTCGCGATATCCTTGCTACTGGTCACCGAACCTTATCTTCTCCGATTGCCGGCGGTAGATAGCTCCGACTGAAGTAAGAGTGGTAGCGCTGAACTCCTCTTGCTAAGACGATTTGTTTGGTACAACTTGTGGAAGCTTGCGTCAAGCTTGGAGAGGTCGCGAAGACATATCCCTTCTGTAGTCTATTAGCATAAGAATGGCTTTGCTTCTGCCGTTCAGGTAGCTCGTTGGGTAAGTATTAAGATCCTACCTTGTGCTTCGTTTAGAGCCTTCTGTTGTGTTATAAGGGTAGGATAGCACTTGTTGATTTCGTAGCTCCTAGTTGTAGTTTCTGTGCTACTATCCCTGAGATTTTGTGCGTTGTTGCTTAGCAGGTTTTCATATCTGTGTTTCTTGGGACTTAGTTGTGTTAATTTTAGCTCAGAAGACTGAGGTACGGATATGAGCTTGTTTTACAGACTTGGATTGAGCATGGGTGATTATGCTTGCTACTGTGTATGCTTCGGTGCTATTATTGCTTGGTTCTATTGTATTGTTATCTGCAAGCTTTCATTGCATACACGCATTATTCATGTTGTATTCAGATCTTGTTTAGCCGCGCCTTGTTATCTGATCTATGCGTACAAGGTGTTGGGATTGGTCCGGATCCGCACCCCGGCAGGCAGCGGAAGAACAAAAATTTTACCGGGATGCGATCAATACGAATAATCAAACAAACATATGTATCATCATACATAGGGTGTAATTGAATAAGGCGACAATGAAGAATAAGTACCCTTTGCCGAGGATCGATGATTTGTTTGATTAGCTTCAGGGTTCAGCTGTGTTTTCTAAGATCGATCTACGTTCGGGATACCATCAGTTGTGCATTCGAGAGCAAGATGTTGAGAAAACTGCTTTTCGTACGAGGTACGGGCATTATGAGTTTTTAGTTATGCCTTTTGGTTTGACGAATGCCCCAGCAGTTTTCATGGACCTGATGAATCGAGTCTTCGAGAGTTCATCGATCAGTTTGTGATTGTGTTTATCGATGACATTTTGGTGTACTATAAGACTCCGATGCAACACAAAGAGCATTTGAAGTTGGTTCTCCAGACGCTTCGAGACTCGCAGTTGTATGCTAAGTTTTCTAAGTGCGAGTTTTGGTTGGATAGAGTTGTGTTTATGGGTCATGAAATTTCAGTGGACGGTATTTCTGTGGATCCCAGTAAGGTAGAGGCTGTTGTAACTGGGAGCGCCCCAAGAATGTTGCTGAGATTCGTAGTTTCTTGGGTTTGGCTGGATATTATAGGCGTTTTATAGAGGGATTCTCTAGTATAGCTAAGCCGATGACGCAGTTGACTTAGAAAGACAAGAGGTTTGTTTGGTCTGAGCAGTGTGAGAAAAGTTTTCTACTGCTCAAAGAGAAGCTAACTTCAGCACCTGTGTTAGCTTTGTCGTCTAGTTCAGGTGGTTTTGTTGTTTGTGCAGATGCTTCCTTGAATGGATTGGGTTGTGTGTTGATGCATAATGTTCGAGTCATTGCGTATGCCTCTCTTCAGTTGACACCGCATGAGACTCGTTACCCAGTTCATGATTTGGAATTGGCAGCAGTAGTCTTTGCCTTGAAGATTTGGCGCCACTATCTATATGGCGAGCGGTTTGTGGTTTATTCAGACCACAAGAGTCTTCAGTATCTGTTTTCTCAGTCAGATCTGAATAGGAGACAACGTAGATGGATGAAACTGCTAAAGGATTTTGATTGTGAGATCCAATATCAGCCTGGGAAAGTAAATGTAGTTGCCGATGCATTGAGCAAAAAGGCTCAAGTGGCGATGCTGGCTTCGTTGCAGATTTCGAAGGTCCATGAGCATCTAGACACTACTGGTTGGCGGTTTTAACCATGTGAGGATTTTGTTGTGGTGTCTTCTTTTCAAGTTGAGCCACAGATTGTTGTGAGCATTAGATCAGCTCAGAGGACCGATCCATCTATTCATGAGTTGAAGCTGAAGGTTTGAGATGGACAGTTGGAAGACTATTCTGTCTCATCTGATGGTTGTTTAAGGTTTCGTGGCAGGTTAGTTGAGCCAAATCTGATTGACTTGAAAGAGGAGATCTTGAGAGAAGCGCACTGTAGTAGACACAGTGTCCATCCTGGTGCAACGAAGATGTATCATGCCTTGAAGCAGCATTACTGGTGGGCAGGTTTGAAGAGTGATGTTGTTGATTTTGTACCCCGTTGTCTGAATTTTCAGCAAATTAAGGTTGAAAGGATGAGACCCGGTGGTTTGTTGCAGAGTTTGGAAGTGCCCCAATGGAATTTGGAGCACATAGCAATGGATTTTGTGACCCATTTGCCTCGTTCCAGTAGAGGTTGTGATGCTGTGTGGGTTGTTATCGATAGGTTGTCGAAGTCTCCACACTTCATTCCCTACAACATGACGTATTATTTGAAGAAGATGAGAAAGCTATACATAGATTTCGTGGTGCGTTTGCACGGTGTACCTGTTTCTATTGTTTCAGATAGTGATCCGAGGTTTACTTCCAGATTTTCGAGGAGTTTGCAATCAGATTTGGGTACTAGATTGGCTATGAGTACATCGTATCATCCCCAAACAAATGGACAATCTGAACGAACTATCCAGATTTTAGAGGATATGTTAAGAGCTATTGTGATGGATTTTAGTGGTAGCTGGCAAGATTCGTTGTCTTTGGTTGAGTTTTCTTACAATAACAGCTATCAGGTCACGATTGGTATGACACCATTTGAAGCTTTTTGTGGCAGGAAGTGTAGATCGCCTATGTGTTGGGAAGAAGTGGGGGAGAAGCAGCTGTCTTCTCCATAATTTGCGATGCGATGCGTTTAGCATTTCAGATTCGAGTAGTGGGTGACGTTTCCAGATGCGAGAGTGGACTCTGTGCGACGTCGTTTGAGTAATTCAGGATCTATTTTGTCGAAGAGTCATATCTGATGTGAGATTCAGATCCGAGTGGGAAATTAGTTTTGAGACTTAAGTGTCGGTAGGTACTGTTCTTTATATTTGAGCAGATTTGACATTTTAATAGAGGACTTTGCCTTCGTTCTTTATTATTCAGACTCAAAACTTAGAATATTTCTTGATAGCGAATATTGTCGTGATACCCTAGCTACTGTTCACCGAACCTTATCTTCTCCGATTGCCGGTGATAGACAGCTCCGACTGAAGTAAGAGTTGTAGCGCTCGACTCCTCTTGTAAAATGCTTCGTTTGGTATAGTTTGTGGAAGCTTGCGTCAAGCTTGGAGAGGTCGCGAAGACATCTACCTTCTGTAGTCTGTTAGCATAAGCGTGGCTTTTCTTTTGCCGTTCAGGTAGCTCGTTGGGAAGGTGTTAAGATCCTACCTTGTGCTTCGTTTAGGATCCTTCTGTTGTGTTAAAAGGGTAGGATAGCGTTGGTTGAGTTCATAATTCACAGTTGTAGTTTCTGCGCTACTGTCCCTGAGATTTTGTGCGGTGTTGCTTAGCAGGTTTTCAGATCTGTGTTTCTCGGGACTTCGTTGTGTTAATTTTAGCTCAGAAGACTAAGGTACGGATGTGAGCTTGTTTTACAGCATTGGATTGAGCATGGGTGATTATGCTTCCTGCTGTGTATTCTTAGGTTCTATATTTCTTGCTTCTGTTGTATTGTTATCTGCAAGCTGTCATTGCATACACGCATTATTCATGTTGCATTCAGATCATGTTGCTCTCCGTACTGGGGTTTGACCCCATGTCCCTCTGGGGCTGGTGTTTGTTTTCCTGTGTGTGTTGTCCAGGTTTCCCAGGTTACTCAGCTGGTCGTGAAGTTGACCCAACTGGAGGTGCCCCAAGAGGTGGTTAGAGTGTCCAATTAGCGTATAGCATATATGTATCAGTACTGTTGGCCGGGGGATGCCCTGTGCTTTATTGTATTCAGTTGTAGTGTGTTGTTGATTGGTGTTTGATGCATGATGTACTGTTGTATTGTGACTTTTAGTCTTGCGTATTTTATTTCAACTGGGATATTTTGAGTATTGTAGTATTTTAAATTATGTTTTTATCGGTCAGGCTAAAAGCGAAAATTTTAGCCACTATTTTAAATACTTTCGCTTGTTTGCGTGGTTAAACTCTGTGTTTGTGCACGAGGCCTGAGATTTTTGGTATCAAAGCTTAAGATGGGATAAGCTCGATTTCTTTTGATCACACTTGAGTCTAGGCACAGTGTTGCTTGTTGCATGTTCATGACTATGTGATTTTTTTGTTATGTGATATATATCTATTGATGCGTGACCTTACCCTCTTAGTGCCTTCGTAGATGTTACCTAGACGTAGGAGTAGAGGTAGAGGGCAGTTTCAGCATGAATCCGAGGTTCAGAACGAGGAAGTTCAGCGTAGTATTCCCCGTCATGGTCGTGATAGACAGGTTGAGGTTGAGGTAGATGAGCTGGCAGCCCATGTTGACGACATGGAAGATGGCGAGGTTTCAGCGGATGAACCCTCAGACGTTTAACGGTGATGAGCCTAGTTCTGATGCAGAGTCCTGGTTGCAGCACATTACCGGGTTGTTTGACCGTGTCAGGTATGATGACGAGCGTAGGTTGAGTTTGGCTACGTTTCAGTTGAGGAGAGGTGTCGAGCGTTGGTGGAGAGGCGCTTCGAGGACTCTAGAGGAGACAGTGTAGAGATTACGTGGAACAGCTTTTGTACTGCCTTCCGTCAGGAGTACGTTCCGAAATCCTTTGTGAACGCCGGGGAGCGTGAGTTTGATAACCTGGTGCAGGGAACTATGTCCGTGGGAGAGTATTCCCGGAGGTTTTCTTCTCTTCTTGCGTATGTTCCGCATGTTTCTGGCCGAGAGAAGGCGAATAGGAACAAGTTCTTGGAGGAGCTGAATGAAGAGTTGTATTCTTTGGTGTTGGCGGGTTCACCGACGAGTTATGCGGATGCGGTGGACAAGGCTATGGTTATTGAGGAGGGACTACAGAGCCGTAGGTCTCGTGTTAGGCCTCAAGTGGTGCAAGGTTACCATCCCATGGTTCCGGGGGTCCAACCTTCCCAGTCTGTGCAGTCATCCAGCCACCCCAGCAGCAAGTAGCCCAACAGTCTCGACACCAGAGGTTTAGGCCTCGTGGTCGTCAGTTCAAGAAGAAGTGAGGTTCTAGTTCTTCTGGCTCGGGTAGTTCTAGCAGCAATAGTTCCAAGGTCGAGTTTTGTGGCCAGTGTGGAGGAAGGCATCCGACAGCGCAGTGTGTAGGAGTGCAAGGTTCGTGTAACGTTTTTGGACAGTATGGACTCTTTGCGAGAGTGTGTTCTTTGGCTGGATCACATCATACCTCCGCCCCACCGTAGGATCGAGGTGGATCGTCTAGAGATCGTTCTTTTCCTGCTCCGCAGCAGAGGTTGGAAGAGCCTCTGTTTAGGCCATTCCAGCAGCCTGGTCCTTTGCGGTTTGGACAGTCTTCTCAGCCTCATTTATCAGGACCTCAGTTTGCCCAAGTGAATGCCATGACGAGGGAGCAAGCGGAGGTCACGCCAGGAGGAGGGGTGATCGCAGGTACTTGTTTTGTCTTTGATTTTCCTGCGCGTGTGTTGTTTGATACAGGAGCATCACATTCGTTTATTGCTGATGCATTTGTGGTTGAGCATGATTTGAATACCACTACTTTGTGTGATGTTGTGTCTGTTGCGACTCCTGTCGGCGTGAGCCTGTACTCCCAAGAGATTTTGTTGAATGGCGTTCTTAGGTTTGGTGAGAACGTATTGTTAGCAAACTTGATCAGACTAGTGATGTGGGATTTCGATTGCATAGTGGGAATGGATGTGTTGTCTTGTTATAGGGCCACTGTGGATTGTTTCCATGGCGTTGTGCGTTTTAGGCACCAGTCCGGTGAGAAGTGGAACTTCTACGGCCACGATTTCCAATCTAAGATTCCTTTAGTCTCTACGATGGAGATGTTTAGCTTGTTGTCCTTGGAGAACGCTGGATTTATGATCTATGCTTTGGATGCGTCTTCTTCTTCGCGCGTAGAGCTTAGTGATGTTCTCGTTGTTCGTCATTTCCTTGATGTGTTTCCGGAGGAGATTCCTGGTTTTCCTCTGAAGAAGGATTGACTTTAGCATTGAGTTGGTACTGGTACAGCTCCTATCTCTCGAGAACCATATCGTTTAGCACCTACTGAGTTGAGGGAACTTAAGGTGCAGCTTAGCGACTTGTTAGATAAGGGATTCATTAGGTCGAGTATGCCTCCGTGGGGAGCGCCTATCCTGTTTGTAAAGAATAAGGATGGATCGATGAGGATGTGCATCGACTTTAGATATTTGAATAAGGCGACAGTGAAGAATAAGTACCCTTTGCCAAGGATCGATGATTTGTTTTATTAGCTTCAGGGTTCAGCTGTGTTTTCTAAGATCGATCTACGTTTGGGGTACCATCAGTTGTGCATTCGAGAGCAAGATGTTGAGAAAACTGCTTTTCGTACGAGGTACAGGCATTATGAGTTTTTAGTTATGCCTTTTGGTTTGACGAATGCCCCCGCAGTTTTCATGGACCTGATGAATCGAGTCTTTGAGAGTTCATCGATCAGTTTGTGATTGTGTTTATCTATGACATTTTGGTGTACTCTAAGACTCTTGAGTAGTTCATCGATTCGTAGTTTGTGATTGTGTTTATCTATGACATTTTGGTGTACTCTAAGACTCCAATGCAGCACAAGAGCATTTGAAGTTGGTTCTCCAGACGCTTCGAGACTCGCAGCTGTATGCTAAGTTTTCTAAGTGCGAGTTTTGGTTGGATAGAGTTGTGTTTCTGGGCCATGTAATTTCAGTGGAAGGTATTTCTGTGGATCCCAGTAAGGTAGAGGCTGTTGTAACTGGGAGCGCCCCAAGAATGTTGCTGAGATTCGTAGTTTCTTGGGTTTGGCTGGCTATTATAGGCGTTTTATAGAGGGATTCTCTAGTATAGCTAAGCCGATGATGCAGTTGACTTAGAAAGACAAGAGGTTTGTTTGGTCTGAGCAGTGTGAGAAAGGTTTTCTACTGCTCAAAGAGAAGCTAACTTCAGCACCTGTGTTAGCTTTGTCGTCTAGTTCAGGTGGTTTTGTTGTTTGTGCAGATGCTTCCTTGAATGGATTGGGTTGTGTGCTGATGCAGAATGTTCGAGTCAATGCGTATGCCTCTCGTCATTTGACACCGCATGAGACTCGTTACCCAGTTCATGATTTGGAATTGGTAGCAGTAGTCTTTGCCTTGAAGATTTGGCGCCACTATCTATATGGCGAGCGGTTTGTGGTTTATTCAGACCACAAGAGTCTTCAGTATCTGTTTTCTCAGTCAGATCTGAATAGGAGACAACGTAGATGGATGGAGCTGCTAAAGGATTTTGATTGTGAGATCCAATATCAGCCTGGGAAAGTAAATGTAGTTGCCAATGCATTGAGCAGAAAGGCTCAAGTGGCGATGCTGGCTTCGTTGCAGATTTCGAAGGTCCATGAGCATCTAGACACTACGTGGTTGGCGGTTTTAACCAGGTGAGGATTTTGTTGTGGTGCCTTCTTTTCAAGTTGAGCCACAGATTGTTTTGAGCATTAGATCAGCTCAGAGGACCGATCCATCTATTCATGAGTTGAAGCTGAAGTTTTGAGATGGACAGTTGGAAGACTATTCTGTCTCATCTGATGGTTGTTTAAGGTTTCGTGGCAGGTTAGTTGTGCCAAATCTGATTGACTTGAAACAGGAGATCTTGAGAGAAGCGCACTGTAGTAGACACAGTGTCCATCCTGGTGCAACGAAGATGTATCATGCCTTGAAGCAGCATTACTGGTGGGCAGGTTTGAAGAGTGATGTTGCTGATTTTGTAGCCCGTTGTCTGAATTTTCAGCAAGTCAAGGTTGAAAGGATGAGACCTGGTGGTTTGTTGCAGAGTTTGGAAGTGCCCCAATGGAATTTGGAGCACATAGCAATGGATTTTGTGACCCATTTGCCTCGTTCCAGCAGAGGTTGTGATGCTGTGTGGGTTGTTATCGATAGGTTGTCGAAGTCTCCGCACTTCATTCCCTACAACATGACGTATTCTTTGAAGAAGATGACAAAGCTATACATAGATTTCGTGGTGCGTTTGCACGGTGTACCTGTTTCTATTGTTTGAGATCGTGATCCGAGGTTTACTTCCAGATTTTCTAGGAGTTTGCAATCAGCTTTGGGTACTAGATTGGCTATGAGTACAGCGTATCATCCCCAAAAAGATGGACAAACTGAAAGAACTATCCAAATTTTAGAGGATATGTTAAGAGCTGTTGTGATGGATTTTAGTGGTAGCTGGCAAGATTCGTTGTCTTTGGTTGAGTTTTCTTACAATAACAGCTATCAGGTCACGATTGGTATGACACCATTTGAAGCTTTGTATGGCAGGAAGTGTAGATCGCCTGTGTGTTGGGAAGAAGTGGGGGAGAAGCAGCTGTCTTCTCCATATTTTGCGATGCGACGCGTTGAGCATTTCAGATTCGAGTAGCGGGTGACATGTCCAGATACGAGAGTGGACTCTGTGCGATGTCGTTTGAGTAAGTCAGGATCTGTTTTGTCGAAGAGTCATATCTGATGTGAGATTCAGATCCGAGTGGGAAATTAGTTTTGAGACTTAAGTGTCGGTAGGTACTGTTCTTTAGATTTGAGCAGATTTGACCTTTTAATAGAGGACTTTTCCTTCGTTCTTTATTATTCAGACTCGACACTTAGAATATTTCTCCAAAGCGAATCCTGTCGCGATACCCTTGCTACTGGTCACCGAACCTTATCTTCTCCGATTGTCGGCGGTAGATAGCTCCGACTGAAGTAAGAGTGGTAGCGCTGGACTCCTCTTGCTAAGACGATTTGTTTGGTACAACTTGTGGAAGCTTGCGTCAAGCTTGGAGAGGTCGCGAAGACATATCCCTTCTGTAGTCTGTTAGCATAAGAATGGCTTTGATTCTGCCATTCAGGTAGCTCTTTGGGTAAGTGTTAAGATCCTACCTTGTGCTTCGTTTAGAGCCTTCTGTTGTGTTATAAGGGTAGGATAGCCCTTGTTGAGTTCGTAGCTCCTAGTTGTAGTTTCTGTGCTACTATCCCTGAGATTTTGTGCGTTGTTGTTTAGCAGCTTTTCATATCTGTGTTTCTTGGGACTTAGTTGTGTTAATTTTATCTCAGAAGACTGAGGTACGGATATGAGCTTGTTTTACAAACTTGGATTGAGCATGGGTGATTATGCTTGCTACTGTGTATGCTTCGGTGCTATTATTGCTTGCTTCTATTGTATTGTTATCTGCAAGCTGTCATTGCATACACGCATTATTCATGTTGTTTTCAGATCTTGTTTAGCCGCGCCTTGTTATCTGATCTGTGCGTACAAGGATGCTTGTGTTGAGGACGAGCGGGTAACTCCCGTATACCTCTTCTCCCTACTGGGATCTGTTAGCCACTATGAGTGGAGTAGGTAGCTCCCACATCTCATGAGTTGGGCAACAGCAGGTTGAGCTGTGTTCTGCATCTGGTGCCGTGTGTTGAGACGAGTGGGTAGCTCCCATATACTCACACACCTCGTGGCCACTGTTGTTCAGTTGATCTGATTTGTTTGTTGAGCAGCTGTTGAGATCCTTTGGCTCCCTGTTTTCGGTTGTAGCCTTGTCCTCATGCATAGAATTTGCATATTACTTGTTGTTTTCCATTAGTTGTTTTATGTTGCTCTCCGTACTAGGGTTTGACCCCATGTCCCTCTGGGGCTGGTGTTTGTTTGCCTGTGTGTTGTCCAGGTTTCCCAGGTTACTCAGCTGGTCGTGGAGTTGACCCAGCTGGAGATGCCCCAGGAGGCGGTTAGAGTGTCCCAGTTAGCGTATAGCATATATGTATCAGTACTGTTAGCCGGGGGATGCCCTGTGCTTTATTGTATTCAGTTGTAGTGTGGTACACAGCGACTATTAGATGTGTTTCATGATAGCCGTCATACCCACTATCACATCTGACATACGCTTTAGTGTATTCTAGGTCTTTACTCAACACAATTGTAAATCATTACACACATAATGAAAGTAAAGAATGCCATATAAAAGAATGCGAATATCATATATAAAGATCGTTTGTACAAGAGTCAATGAACACCCACATGCCACAAGTTGGCTAGTTGGGCATCTACTCTAACACAAGGATGCTTGTGTTGAGGACGAGCGGGTAACTCCCGTATACCTCTTCTCCCTACTGGGATCTGTTAGCCACTATGAGTGGAGTAGGTAGCTCCCACATCTCATGAGTTGGGCAACAGCAGGTTGAGCTGTGTTCTGCATCTGGTGCCGTGTGTTGAGACGAGTGGGTAGCTCCCATATAATCACACACCTCGTGGCCACCGTTGTTCAGTTGATCTGATTTGTTTGTTGAGCAGCTGTTGAGATCCTTTGGCTCCCTGTTTTCGGTTGTAGCCTTGTCCTCATGCATAGAATTTGCATATTACTTATTGTTTTCCATTAGTTGTTTTATGTTGCTCTCCGTACTAGGGTTTGACCCCATGTCCCTCTGGGGCTGGTGTTTGTTTGCCTGTGTGTTGTCCAGGTTTCCCAGGTTACTCAGCTGGTCGTGGAGTTGACCCAGCTGGAGATACTCCAGGAGGCGGTTAGAGTGTCCCAGTTAGCGTATAACATATATGTATCAGTACTGTTAGCCGGGGGATGCCCTGTGCTTTATTGTATTCAGTTGTAGTGTGGTTGATTGGTGTTCGATGCATGATGTACTGTTGTATTGTGACTTTTATTCTGGCATATTTTATTTCAACTGGGATATTTTGAGTATTGTAGTATTTTAAATTATGTTTTTATCGGTCAGGCCAAAAGAGAAAATTTTAGCCACTATTTTAATGCTTCCGCTATTGTTAGCGTGGTTAAACTCTATGTTTGTGCACGAGGCCTGACATAGCAGATCCTGTTTCTCCAAGATTTCACATCCATAACAGATCGCACGCATTGTCCAGATTATACTTCGGTTGACTCACACGTGTCATCCAACTAGCGCTAACATGGGTACACTTAAACGGCGTTGCATCGCAATCCAGATCCCGGATGACCAGCTCACACTCTTTCAGATCTTACCTCAGCCTGTATCTATGAATCGTACCGGTTTAAACAAAAACCACGTGTTGGTCCGAAAATTAGGATAAAAAAGATCAGCAGCCGCGCTTTGTTAAACGACTTTAAAATTTTGCGCGCTGCTAATACTGAGCTGCAATAGCTCGTTGTTCTTGAACCACAAATAAAAATCACACGATGAAGAGCACCGGAGACAGATCTGGTATGATTTAAAAATCATGCGGAAAATACCAGAACTGAATCCTATATTTTAAAACAACTCAAACAGATTTATGTACAACATAAATCTGTTCGAGACTTGCAAGTGCTAGTGTGCTAACTGTGTATGCGAGAATGCTAAGTGCTGAATTCTGTTTACGCGTATGCTAAATAAGAGTAAGTGCTGAATACTGCAAACGTGTATGCGTGCTAAGTAAATACTGAATGAAGAACACGATACTCAGTATTTGTTTCTGGAAGTTCGGACCTCAATGTCCTAAATCTCCCCTTCTTCCACCTCGTAAGGCTCCACTAGAAGATTTGATCTTACAACTTGTGTACAGACCCAATCCCACAACCAGCAGCTGTGAGAACTCCTAGACTCCACAATGCACAACAGCCTCAACTGTGTGACTAACTACATACACATGAGTTTTACGTCATCGTGCTTGGACGGGAACTGTGAAAAGATTTCGAGATTCATTCACAAATAGATGTGAACGAATCTCGGTGTGTGAGATTGATACAATGAAAAGCTCAAACTCTCTGTTTTTCTCACACACTAGGGAAATGCTCTAACAAGCTAATCTAAACTCAGCAATCGACTCTCGTGAAAGCTCCTCTCTAATGGCGGTCGATTGCTTCGTCTTTCTCTTCATTTTCCCTCTGTTGGTGCACTGTATAATCAATGTATTTCTGCCACAGTACTGTAGTTGCACTAACGTCTCGAACACTTCTTCAATGGAGCTTCTCGAATATATAGCCCATATTTGAAATATGGCCGTTAGATAGATTCCAAATCTGTTCAGCGCTTCATATGGATAATTTGTCTTCTTTCCATATGCGTGCAAACATCCTCTGTATATTGTACTGTTTCCCAGAGTTACAAACTTGTCCCTTGAATTGAGTCAATTTGCTACGACTAAATCTCAGTCCATTGATTATACATCTACTTTTCTTGCGTCTGGGAATCCATGTCGACTGGATACTTTGCGCTACTGCTGAAGCTTCAAATACTGCGACTGGAATCTTGCGTCTGTTACTTCATCTTGCGACTGGATGCACAAAGCTTGCGACTGGATGTATAAAGCTTGCGACTGGATGTATAGCAACAGCTGATTCAAATAAGCTCTCGACTGGATGCTGCTGTTGCTTGCATCTGGTTGTCCAGCTGGTATAAAACATATGCTTCCAGCTGGTATCTTGCGACTGGTTCTTGCGACTGGTTCTTGCGACTGGTTATCAACGCAAAGTCTTCCTGCTGAATCTTTAGCGCAAGAGTAAAACGCTGTCGTATCAACTTATGTAAACGACATCGTTTTGCTATCGCTATCTCCAAATAGCATCTGCTGATGAACAGTAGCTTGCGACTGGATTTCCTCCTCTACGACGTCGCTTCTCTCTTGCGTCTGGATACAAGCTACCTGCTGATTCTTGCGACTGCTCTCTCAAACCATCTGCTGAATATGATGACGTCACCGATGATGTCATCAACGCTAATCCATCTGCTGATTCTCCAGCACGACGTCGCTTCATCTTTGTCACTCCTCTTAATCTGCTGATAGCCAACTGCTGATTGTGATGACATCAAGGCTGATGTCATCACGACTGATTCCATATCTTGCTCATCTTCTCAACTGCTGATCACTGTAGCTTCCTGCTGAATGATGACGTCACTGCTGATGTCATCTACACTTAGCGCTCCAGATGATCTTCTTTGTTCCAGCTCCAGCTTGCGATTCTTCTTTGCTTCTTGCTTCTTGAATAGCGACTGTCGATAGATTCATCAACAGTACTTATAATCGCGACTGCTAACAGATTCGTCAACAGTAACTTGCGCCTGAATCTTCTTCTTCGATTTACTTCTCCAGCAGACTTCTCAATACATGTACCAGCTGGTTCATCTTTTCACTTTAGCGCTTGCAGCTGGTTGTCATCGTTCCAGCTGGTTTACTATGTTCCAGCTGGTTCAACTTGGCCTCCACCTGATTACGAACAGCTGATTCAACTTTGGACGTCTCCAAACTAATCCAGCTGCCGATTCCATGAACACCAAACCAACTGCTGAATCATTTATATAGCGAACCATCGGATGGACAGATTCTTCGACTGTTCATCGTCTTCTTCGATAGCTAGAATCTGTACACTCAAGTAGAATTGTTAGAAACACAATAACAGGTTTTGTGTAATTCAAAACTTAATCAGGATCTGTCAAAACAGATCCATCAATCTCTCCCTTTTTGATTTACACAAAACCTTAAATGAACAATGCATGTTCTAACAATTCTCTCCCTTTTTGTGGGAATCAAAAAGAGAGTGAACTGCTGGTCTTCCCTATATTTAAAACGAAAGCTCTCCCTACACTGTTACAACAAAAACAATGTAACAGCAGGAGTTTTAATCTTTGAAAAACAAAACAGCTTTGGGAAGCACTGATGGGGATCCGGATCCGCCCCCGGCCAGGCATCGGAAGAACAAGAAACAGGTGCCGGGAGGCGATCAATACGAAAAATCAAATAACATACTACGACATTCATAGGATGTTTGAGCAGATTACCTTGCTGGCACTTGTGCCTGGCTCCAACCGTGATTACAATAATCCGGCTCTTCTCGGCAGATTGCGGTAGTTTACGCCAATCCGGTCCACGACCAGATCCGAGACTCCTTCGTCAGGCTGCACTAGAATCGCTACGAGATCAGCACGAACGAATACTCCTCGAAAAACTAGGCCGGAACGTTTTCCGGCGAAGTTGGCGGCGGCGGCGGGCGGCGCACGGCGGCGGAGTAGAATTGTTAGAAACACAATAACAGGTTTTGTGTAATTCAAAACTTAATCAGGATCTGTCAAAACAGATCCATCACCACGAACCGACCGGTCCACACAATACTAACAGATTTCGCACCCCCTCAAATTTGGTTTCTTCAAACGACGTCCTTCATCACCCATTTTGAATATCCAACTTAGCGTATGCAGGGTAGCTTGCGACGACAATGTATATGCAATCCAATCATCCAGATCTGACCGTTCTACGAAAATTAGTCCAAATTTGAATCCACGCACAAACCAGCGTACGTTCACTAAGAATACCAGCTCAAAACTGGCCCGTCCCAAATCAGCTCACGCCTGAACCGGTCTATGCTAAACCCGATTAATTAAATCAATTGTTCCATTAATCTTTCGGGTCTCACAGAAACCAATAGTACCCCACAGCTGGCTAAAACAAAATTTCGAACAATGATTTTTGTAAATTCCATCACGGGACAGCCTGTAGAGGCACAATCTTGTGAAATAAAGATAGCAGCTGAGCCTCCAATCTGGAAAGGAAGATTTTGTGGGCTGGGGTATACTGCTAATTAGAAGCCTCATGAAAGCTGGCTTAGAAAAAGAGTTTTACAGATGCGGGGTAAACCCAAATCTGATGGAAGAAAGTGAGGCCAGTTTTCTCGACCTTCTACGAAGGATAGGCAGTACAAGCCTAAATGTCGTAATCCCATATCACAAGGCCAATATGTTTCCTATCAAACTCTACCAGAGCAAATAACACACACGGACCTCACAAGTGCTTTGATGCACACAATGGTAAATAGGTTAAGATTTTCCAAGTGTGGGTCCCGAAAGGTCTAATCAAACCTGGACCCAAATAAAAAAAGGGTACCAAATTTTCTTGACTCATGATTGCAGAAACCGCAGGTTTCCAGATTGGAGCAATCACGTGGTATCTGGTTTGCAGATGCACGAGGCATATGACTGGTGATGCCATGCTACTAACAGATATCAAATCATGCAACGGACCCAAGATCACTTTCTGTGATAACTCAAACGGTAACACCGTGGGTAAGGGTAAGCTTACCCATGGTAATTTTACTGTCAACAATGTTCTCCTTGTTGAGAACTTGTGCTACAACTTGATAAGTATAAGGTAGTTGTGCGACAGTAATTATTCTGTTAAATTTCAAAAGCACACATGCACCATTTTGAATCCGAAAGGTCTGACCGTGCTGGTAGGTTATCGATATGAAAATACCTACAAAGTGGATTGATCAGATCAACCACATGCTGAGCAAACATGCCTAGTGGCTGACCTTTCCAAGAGTTGGCTCTGACATCAGCGGATGAACCATCTCAACTTCAAAACAATTGTCATTCTGAGTAAGTGTGAGTTGGTTGATGGTCTGCCCAAATTAAACTTTTCAAAAGGCAAGATTTTCTCTGCATGTCAGCTGGTAAACATTTAAAATCAACTTTCAAAACAAGAGGTAGTGATAAAACCTCACATAAGCTGGATCTTTTACATATGGATCTTTTTGGTCCAATGCCCGTAACCAGCTTAGGGCGAAATACGCCCTTGTTGTATTCGATGATTTTTCAAAATTTACTTGTGTGTTATTTTTAAACTCGAAGGATCAAACTGCCGACCAGCTGATCAAGCTTTTGAAACGTTTACAAAATGAGCAATATTGCAATGTCAACCTTATTAGGAGTGAAGAGGAAAATAATTTTTGAACATTAAAATTTCCTCCTTATAGATGACATTGGAATCAAACATGAGTTGAGTGCAGCTAGAACACCTCAGCAAAACGGGTTAGCTGAGCATCGAAATCAAAACTAAAAGAAGCTGCTACACCTGTGATTACTGATTCCGGTATTTCAAAAAAAATTTTGGTCTAAAGCAATCAATACAGCATGCTATACTCAGAATAGATCGATGATAAATAAGCAACATGGAGTTACTCCTTATGAGATCTGGAATGGCAAGAAACCTGATATTTCTTATTTCAGGGTGTTTGGATGCAGATGCTTTATCCATATCAACGGTAACATATTTAAGAGATTTTGATGTTAAATCTGATGCAGATATGCCGTAAGCCGAACATATCGAGTCTTCAATAACAGGACACTATCTGTTGAGGAAGCAGCGCATGTGGTGTTTGATGAAACCAGTTTTAGATCCACATCAGTTTCAAAGCTAAATGATTTGTGCTATCGTCTGGAAACCACCAATCTAGATGAATCAAGTGACGACGAGGCACACAACACGTGTCAAGATAATGACCAGCACATCTGGATATGCCTATCACAAACGTAGTAATTCAAGATGACGAGCAAGATGGTCCAGATCACCTTCAAGCTGGTGGAGAACGTGTTCATACTGAAGAGCAAAATATTAATATTGATTCTACAACAAGTGGTGATCAAAACAATCCAGCTAGAACGCAGGGGAACAGCATGAACCACCTACCTCATACAGACCAGGTCTTCGATGG
>KV005798.1:0-11412 GCA_001598015.1 Dorcoceras hygrometricum
TCTAATAGTCACTGTGTATTCTGAACATGTTCCTAGTCGATTGGGCCGTCAAAATGAGGAGAAGTCCGCCCGAGTTCGAGACTAGTATCTGCGATGCGAAGTACCATGTTTCATTGGTAGAGAACATTGTGATGTTCTAAGCATGCAGATAGATAGTGACCTGGTGATCTATCGAACTACCCTCGTTCGGACTTTCCAAGTGGTTACCATTTGTCGAGTGGATAAGTCCGAGGTCTTGGTTGTACTGATTAGTCCTCACGACTCGAAACGTCATTGAGACTCTACATGATAGGCGTCTAACTTTGACTCGTTTGCCGACTCACTTGGGGTCATCAGGCGGCGGGATTGGGTGAGACCCCGATGCATGTAGGATTCGATGCATCGTTGTCGAGGATTCACCGCTCGCAGACATGCGTGGATATCCTATGCTATCTAAGGGGATAATAGTGTATAAATCTCTGGCCAGAGTACTAAAAATGTTTTAGGTAAATGGGTTTACCTAGTTACACTCGCGATGTCACTATTCGATCTCCAAGATGTATGCATAGCTATCGGATCTTTAGCGACTCTTGATTTACCAATGGTCGTTGATCTGATCGGGATATATGGATTGAAAGGACCGTACTGTACGCTAACCATGACCGACTGGTTCTTGCAGACACTATCAGTGATACCTAGGGGATCATGGGGCGATGTTGCTAGACGCTCTCACCATGACTCGTTGGGCAAGTCCGGAATTGTGATTCCGGAGCCACAATGGTTGTGGACCCACGGCTAGCTGTATCCCTGAACCATTGAGGGTCACACAAGTACTGGATTCGAGATTCCCGCACGGATACTCAGCTCAATGTGTTGAGCATACGAAGAGGATTTTGGGAGTGCGACTTCTTAAAAGGTCAACAGAGGTCAAATCGTGATTTGCCGATGTTGAGGGGCAAAACGGTCATTTTGCACTGGGGTTCTAAAAATGGTTTTTCACATCATAGCATTCAGTTTTGGAAACTGAGTCGATCGGTCCGATCTGATCGGCGATCGGAGTTACCCAAACCCATCATTAAGTCTATTTAATATAGACTTAAGCCTAGACTTCATAAGACTTGACTTAATACTCTACACTAAACCCTAAACCTAGCAATAAGCGCCGCCGCTAGCCGCCGCCGCCGCTCGCCGGAAAATTGTTTCCGGCCAATCTTGACGAGGAGAATCCGTCCGCGCAGATCTCGTCAGGCCTTCTAGTGCAGGCTGACGAAGGAATCCCGTCTCCGGTCATGGACCTGATTGACGATATCTACCGTCACCTACCGTGAAGTGCCGTTTTCTTTACGAAACCGGTCGGAGCCAGGCACGAGTTGCCAGCAAGGTAGCGATCTTAACACCCTATGGTTGTGTTTTATTGAAATCGTATTGATCGTCTCCCGGCCATTGTTTTGTTCTTCCGCTGCCTCGCCGGGAGGCGTGATCCGGATCCACCGCGGTTCCCAACAGCTCGTTGTCTGAATTATCAGCAATTTAAGGCAGAAATGATGAGATCTGGTGGTTTATTGCAGAGTTTAGAAGTGCCCCAATGGAATTAGGAGCATGTAGCAATGGATTTTGTGACCCATTTGCTTCGTTCCAGCCGAGGTTGTGATACTATTTGGATAGTAATTGATAGACTTTCGAAGTCAGTTCACTTTATTCCCTACAATATGACAAATTCCTTGAGGAAAATGGCGAAACTGTACATAGATTTCGTGGTGCGAATGCATGGATTTCTTGTGTCCATTGTTTCAGATCGAGATCCAAGGTTTACTTCTAGATTTTGGAAGAGTTTGCAAGCAGCTTTGGGTATCAGATTGGCTATGAGTACAGCTTATCATCCCCAAACCGATGGCCAATCTGAGAGATCGATACAGACCTTGGAGGATATGTTGAGAGTTGTCGTTATGGATTTCAGTGGTAGCTGGCAGGATTCGTTGTTGTTGGTTGAGTTTTCATATAATAACAGCTACCAAGTAACAATTGGAATGGCACCGTTCGAAGCATTGTATGGTAGGAAGTGCAGATCGCCAATTTGTTGGGAACAAGTGGGGGAGAAGCAGCTGTCTTCTCCTAAATTTGTGCATCATATGAGAGATCAGGTAGATTTGATTCGACGGCGTATGAAAGCTGCACAAGATCGCCAAGCTAGCTATGCGAACCATAGCCGTAGGCCTTTAGAATTTCAGGTTGATGATCAAGTGTTCTTGAAATTTTCTCCTTTCTGAAGTGTTATGAGATTTGGGCACAAGGGAAAATTGGATCCTCGTTACGTCGGACCTTATGAGATTGTGGAGAGGATCGGTCCTTTGGCTTATCGTTTGTTGTTGCCACCAGATCTTCGTCCTCCTTACATGATGTGTTTCATGTGTCCATGTTGAGGAAGTATGAGCCGGATCCTTCTCATGTGTTGCAAACTGACGAGGTGGATCTAGATCGAACTTTGAGCTATGTTGAGTATCTCTTGCAGATTCTGGACAGGAAAAAGAAACAGCTCAGGAACAAGACCATTCCTTTGGTTATGGTCCAATGGAGCAAACATGATAGGGAAGAAGCTACGTGGGAGTTAGAGGAGAAAATGCAACGTGAGTGGCCTCATCTGTTTGAGTAGATTTGGCATTGACTCCAGTATCTAGTTTGCTTCTTGTTGTTTTGCCCAGTTATTTTGAATTCTTGGTTAGTAGCCTCCTGATGTGTGTTAGAGTGTTGTTGGTTGTATCGTGCGTAGCGTGATTTGTTCAGTGTTGGTTATTTGTTGAGGTTTTGTTCAGTTCTACAGTTGTTGTTGATTTCGAGGACGAAATCTTATTTTCAGTGGGGGAATAATGTGAGACCCGAAAGATTTGTGGAACAATTAAGTTAATTAATCGTGTTTAGTATAGACCAGATTTGGCATGAGCAGATCTGGGACGGGCCAGCTCTGAGCTGGTATACTTGATGAACATAATCGGGTCTCTATATAAAGGTATTGGAAGCAGCTCTGGTCGATTGGAGAGTTCTGCAGGGTAGTAATCAGATTTGGGAGTTGAGAAGTGTTGGTTGGTGACTTCGGCTTTAGCGCTAGTTGATGGTAATCAAGGCTAGAGGTCAAATCTGGTTGTCGCAAGCCATTCTGGATACGCTAGTTGAATGCCCTGCGCGGATAGAAAAGCGACGTCATTTGGGAGAAACCAGATTTGAGGTGCGCAAGTTGCTAGTATTGTGTGGACCGGCCCGGTTTGTGGTTTTGGTGTAGACAGGTGCGGTTCATGGTTTTCAGATTTGACTGGTCTTCGGGCATGAGATCTGAGTGTTCTGGTTTGGAGCGATGCGACACCGTTTAGCGAGACACGTGTATGACTTAGCTGGATTGTTGTACGATGTAATTTATAAGAACCAGCTGAGATCTGAGATCTAGATGTGTGTGAGCTGGTCTCTATGAGCGTGTTCATGTGCGACGCCATTTGGAGGAGTCCAAATCTGTTTTGGCGTAGATTCCAGATCTGGAGTAGTACTCAGATCTGAGTTGGTGACAGCTATGAAGCCCTGTGTTGTCGGTGGCTACTGTTCATCAGATTTGGGAGATTTAAGTTATATAATAGAGGACTTTGACCATTCGTATGCGATATCTTTTCCCGATACTTAGAATATTTTCCCGTGAGTTTACTCTGTCGCGGTACCCTATCTACTGTTCACCGAACCTTATCTTCTCCGATTGCCGACGGTAGAAGACTCCGACTGGAGTAAGATTGGTAGCGTTGAGTTCCCCTTGTTGAGACACTTCCATTGCAACCTTTCGAAGTCTTGGGTTAAGCTGGAAGAAGAACGCGAAGAAGCTACAGTGCGTTGTTGTTCGTAGTCTGGCAGATTTGGTTCCTCTGTTCAGGTAGTGCTTCGAGCGAACCTTATCTTCTCCGATTGCCGACGGTAGAAGACTCCGACTGGAGTAAGATTGGTAGCGTTGAGTTCCCCTTGTTGAGACACTTCCATTGCAACCTTTCGAAGTCTTGGGTTAAGCTGGAAGAAGAACGCGAAGAAGCTACAGTGCGTTGTTGTTCGTAGTCTGGCAGATTTGGTTCCTCTGTTCAGGTAGTGCTTCGAGTAAGTACTAGATTCTACCTTGCGCTTCATTTAGAACTGGTTGTTGTTCTAGAAAGGTTGATTAGAGCTGGGTTTAGCTGGTGGCTCCCAGTTTGTGTTTCTGTCGTAATGTCCCTGAGCTGGTTGTTGTTGTTTGGCCAAGCAGGTGGCAGATTTGAGTTACTCGGGACTTTGTTGTGGTAATTATAGCTCAGAAACTGAAGGTGCGGATTTGAGCTTGTTTTGCAGCTTTGGAATAGGCATGGATATGTATGTGTGCTTGCTGGTATGTTGTGCAATGTATGATAATGTGATGTTATTGCTTACTGTTGTTATGTGCTGATTATTGTGAGCTGTTGCATTGGCATACACGCATCTTTTCCTGTTGAGCTCATATCTGTTAGCCATTGTTGTTGTTGTGTTAACCCGTATGTACCAGGAGCTGTTGTTGAGGACGATCGGTAGTACCGTGCTCCTCATCTCCCTGCTGGGTTATCTGTTAGCCGCTATGAGACGAGTGGATAGCTACCACGCTCTCATGAGCTTTGGCAACAACAGGTTGAGGGATTGAGTTTATGCTCTGGTACAGCGTGTTGGGACATGGGAAACGTTGTCCGTAGATAAACACTTCACCACCCAGCTGTCTCAGCTTCCACCTTCCGCTTGTCCCTTAACTGTCTCACCTGCACCATTTTAAAAGCTAATGAGCCTAGGGGCTCAGCAAGTAAAATCAGAGTAATAACAAAGTCATTTAACGCAAGCAGACATCTGAAAATTTATATAACTGAGTTTAAAGGAACTTCATTTAAACGTAAACATTCTTTCGTAAACTTTCTTAAAGCTTTCTTTCATAACTTTCTTTCATAACTTGGATGCGGGGACACAGTTCCCTTCATTTAATTTCTTGCACTTTATGATTTATGGCTTAGAAGCTCTCCTTAGGTCCTTATGCACTTGATCAAATGACTTCTGATATCAGTTCTAGCATATAGCTCATTGTGAAGGGGCAATCGACATCTGGACAACTGTTCACCCTTCCTTTATGAAAGGGCAACTGACATCTGGATAGCTGCTCACCATTCCCTTATGACCGTCTGTTATCTATGCCATAAATCCTTAAAAAATAAACTTTCATTCCTTTAAACTCTTATCTTTTGAAATCTTCTTTGAAATCTCCTTTGGAAATCACCAGGGTTCACTTCTTTTAAAACTCGCTTCTCATTTTAAAAACTTACTGAGTATCAGATTTGACTACTGGAAAATGATCGCTGAAATGAGAACAGGTTTCTCTAAAGGAAACTGTACTGGAAAGCAAAACAGATTTCTATTGTGAAAACAGATTCCTCATTAGAAGCGTAACGCTAACGTTGAAACAGATATATCAAAAGGACTGTCGTTAGCATAGAAAACAGATCTGACTATGGAAATACATTGCTAACAATGAAACAGATTTGACTATGAAATTGTAGTGCTAACGGGAAACAGATGTCACCACATAAATAGTGTTTTAGAAAAGAAACAGATGTCGTTGGTCAACTCAGATGTCAACGTAACTAGGTTGGTCAACTCAGAAGTCAATGAATAATCGTAATTGACTCAGCAGTGAAGTGATTAAGAACGTGAAATCTGACCAAAATCAGATGTGTAGCGAAAACACGAATCTGAAATGAAAACTTCTGATTTAAATACGAAATTTAGTCGCTAACATAGGAAACAAAGTATGAATAAGAACTTGGTGCTGCAACATCACGAACGACATCTACGATATCATTTCTGCCTATCAAACCAGACTTAGTTTCTGATTCGACTAGCATCTCCGATTACATAGAGTCAAGTTCAGATGTTATCATTCACCAGAAATAAGAACATTCATGTACATACGTGACTCAAATCTGAATTCCTCAGTACTTTTAAACATCCTCAATCAGAACATTCATGTACATACGTGACTCAAATCTGAATTCCTCAGTACTTTTAAACATCCTCAATCTTTCTTAAAACATTCTGGAAAACTTTGGAAGCAGAAACATAACTTTGAACCCAATCTTTCTTTTCTTGATCATTCGTAAATCTTCTTAAACATAACTTTAAACATACAGGCAAGCAGATCCATAAAATGAGAAAAATCAATATACGCTTCAAATGGTGTAGCAAAGGATCAGCTTTTACTTGCCTTTGAACTGAGCTTTACAACGGCAGTTGATTCCTGCAGAGTTCATCATCCTCAAGCAATCACAACAAGCTTCTTTAGAAATATTTGAGAGAACACAAAAGAGTTTTTCTTTTTGTAAGTGCAAATGAACTTTTCCTCCAAAACAAGTATTTGTATGGGAGGGATTAGTGGCAGGTGAGGTGTAATCATCAAGCATGACACACCTTACCTAAAGTTATGAATTTTAGTAAAATTTCCCTCTCAATATTTTAGTTTGCAAATCTTCCAAATACTTTTTAAAAGAAACCATTTTGTTCTCCTTAAAATTATTTTCAACAGATTTCTAAAATCTGCTCGTGTATTGCGCTTGGAGTGGCATCTGCTGGAACTTGCTGCGTCGTACCTCATTTCTAAAATTAGTAAAATCAGCTTTCATAAAATAGTTTATGCTAACATTTAAAATGTCATTTTGACCCTTGAAATAAATAAGATTCATATATGTGGTCCTATAGATTTTGGGATGTTACACACAGCTAACATTTTGTAAATTTCTGAGTGTTAAAGTTTGAATCACAATTTGAAGTTATTGCATCATCGACATTAAATTTGTAAGTCTTTAATTATTTTATTATTCTGTTTTATTTTTCTTATTGTTTTAGCTTAGTTTTGATGCAAGTCTAAATGTGTAAGTGTTATAAACTATGAAAAATTACTCAACGTTTAAGATCATGGTTAAGTATTATAATTAATAAGTATAACAATCAATAGATTTGGTTATAACGAAAACAGACAGCGTATTACTGGGTTTTGGGTAATATCTTGACAGTATTTAATTTAATCCAATTATCTATACATTGTGACTAACCTGTGAATGGAACGTGCTTAGAGAAGGCGAGTTAACAACGGAAAAATAGTAATTATTATATTTATTTATTTTATATGAAAAACTATAAGTGTATAGACAAAAGCACACGAAAGATATTTGACCTAGAAACCCACCTATTGGCCATTTGCTAGAAATAAATCATTTGTTCTGTAAAAGAAACGATAAGTCGGTCACTCGATTAGTCCATTAATTACGCTGCACGTAAACTTCACTACAACAAATTAACATCTCTCCATTAATTTTGAGAGAGTCAGAAACAGCAAATCAATCCTATCAAATGAATTTATACATACTAACGTCTCTGAAATTTCGAGTCCAAAGAACCGAAAGAATCACACAAACAAGTTGGTTCCAGGTTAGATAACTAATCCGGTGTTGTACAGAACCAGACGCCTGGAACAGAGGGTGCAGAAGTACTTAAGCTTCAATCTGTAACAAATGGGGAGGCAGCACAGTCTCCACTGACTCCCCACTTCCACTGCCTGCACCTTCCCGCCGCAGTACGGGCACGAACCCGCCGCAGTACGGCGCCCCAGATCCGTCTCCTCGTTACAACCCAGTAAACACATGCTAGCAGCCACAGTCACAATGGGATTGATCGGTTTCTGTTTGTATTATGCTCAGGTTTCGGTGTTTCGTCTTTGAATCGTTTCTGAGTTTTGGTTCAAGAAGGAGAAGGTTTTGGTTTATAGAAGGGTGGAACAAGGAAGATCGAGAATATTCGACGCGTGAATGGAATTTTCCGGAGATGCCTAGCTAACGTGCGCGTGGGCGTCGGTTGAGGCAACTGGTCCATGTGGGTGAAGACCGACCAACAGAATTTTAAAATAATTTTTTTAAAGATTAAATTGTGAAGAATTCCCAAATCAAAACTAAAATTTATATTAAGTTCCTATTTCAAAAATTTTTGTTTCTAGTCCCTGACACGACCAAAAAATATTGTTCAACTCTCCAGTAATTACAATTTATTATTATCTTTCATGTCTTCTCCATCAGTAAATCTGGTACTTGTCATAAGATATCGGTACATATTTAAATAAATCAAGTACACTATATAAGATATTGGGTACACATTGAATTAAATCCAATACAACCTATAAGATATTTGGTACATATATATTTAGTCACGGTCACTCAAAAATTCAACTGGAACCGTGACTCAATTGGTCACATATCATACAATGGTGACCAAACAAATCGTACTACATATTAAAGTATCCAGTATAGGTCATAAGATATCAGGTACACATTGAAGTAAATCAAGTACATTATATAAGATATTGGGTACACATTGAAATAAATCCAGTTCAAGCTATAAGATATTTGGTACATGTATATTTAGCCACAGTCACTCAAAAATTCAACTTAAACTGTGACTCAATTGGTCACATATCGAACAATGGTGACCAAGAAAATCACGATACATATTAAAGTAAATTCAGTATAGGTCATAAGATATCGGGTACATATTGAAGTAAATCAAGTACACTATATAAGATATTGGGTACACATTGAAGTAAATCCAGTACAAGCTATAAGATATTTGGTACATGTATATTTAGCCACGGTCACTCAAAAATTCAACTTAAACCGTGACTCAATTGGTCACCTATCGAACAATGGTGAAATATAATCCAGTACAAGGTCATAATATATCGGGTACATATTGAACTAAATCCAGTAAAATATATAAGATATTGGGTATACATACAAGATATAAAATATTTGGTACATATTAAAGTAAATCCAGTACAGGCTCTAAAATATCGGGTACTGTTGGCGCAGCGGCGGATCCGGATCCCGCTCCCGGGGCGCAGCGGAAGATTTAAAAATTTTGCACCGGGAACGGTCAATACATAACAATAATAACAAATAAACATCCATAGGGTGTTTATATTTGGTACCTTGCTGGCGTCTAGGCGCCTGGCTCCGACAAATTTCACGAGGAAATTGACACTTCGACGGTTGGCGGTTGTCGTTCTCCTAATCCGGTCCACGACTGGAATCACGATTTCTTCGTCAGTCTGCACTAAAAAACGTGAAGAATCTTTCACGGACGGAATCTCCTCGTCGAGGTGGTCGGAACAAGTCCAACCACGACAGACGGCGGCACACGGTGGCGGACGACGACGCGTGGAGGAGGCGGCGACCGAGAGTGGGAGAGGAAGGAGAGGGGCGGCTATGTCTAGGGTTTGGAGTGTTGTGTCTAGAAAATGTAGCCTTAGGTCAAGTATTAATACACATGTGATGGGCTTGGACCGACCCAATGGGCCTGGGGCGGGCCCAGGTCCATATGAACATTCGGTTCAAGTACATCGTCGTATCTCCATCATAATCCTGATCGACGATCAGATCGGATCGATCTACACAGTTTACAAAACTGAGTAATATGATGTGAAAACAATTTTCAGACCACCTAGTCCAAAATTGCAGTTTAGCCCCTCCAGGTTTCAAGGATAGTCAAACTAGCCCAAACTTTAGGAAAATTGCATTTTGACCCCTGTTGGCTTTTAGGAAGTCGCACTTTCATCCTTCCTCCTCCTATGCTCAACAAATTGAGCTCAGTTTCCATGCGGAAATCGTGAAATCAGTACTTGTGTGATCCTCAATGGTTCAGGGATACAGCTAGTCGTGGGCCCACAACAATTGCGACTCCGAAATCACAATTTCGGACTGACCCATCGGATCATGGTAAAGCGCCTAGCAACATCGCCCCATGATCCCCTAGGTATCACTGATAGTGCCTGCAAGAACCAGTCGGTCATGGTTAGCGTACAGTACGGTCCTTTCAACACATATATCCTGATCAGATCAACGACCATTGGTAAATCGAGAGTCGCTAGAGATCCAATAACCATGCATACATCTCGGAGATCAAATAGTGACATCGCGTGTGTTACTAGGTAAACCTATTTACCTAAAACACATATAGTACTCTGGCCAGAGATTTATCACACTATTATCTCCTCAGATAGCATAGGATATCCACGCACAAAGGCGAGCGGTGAATCCTCGACAACGAAGCATCGACTCCTACATGCATCGGGACTCCACCCAATCCCACCACCTAATGACCCCAACTGAGTCGGTAAACGGGTCAAAGTGAGGCACCTATCATATAGAGTCTCAATGACGTTTCGAGTAGTGAGGGCTAATCTGTACAACCAAGACCTCGGATTTATCCACTCGACAAATGATAACCACTTGGAAAGTCCGAACTAGGGTAGTTCGATGGATCACCAGGTCACTATCCATCTGCATGCTCAGAACATCACAATGTTCCCTACCAATGAAACGTGGTATTTCACATCGCAGATGCTAGTCTCAAACTCAGGCGGCCTTATCCTCATTTTGACGGCCCAATCGACTATGAACGAGTTTAGAACACACAGTGACTATTAGATGTGTTTCATGATAGCCATCATATCCACTATCACATCTAACATACACTATGCTGCATTATAGGTCTTTATCCAACACAATTGTTAACATTATAAAATAATGAAGATAAAGAATGCCATAAAACAATACAAATTTCATAAATAAGATCGTTATACAAGAGTCAATAAAAATCCACACGCACAAGTTGGTTAAGTTGGGCATCTACTCTAACAATCTCCCAACTTGCCCTATAGCCAAACTACTCATCAGACGCAGTCCCATTGTTTCGCGATGTTTTTCAAACAACGGTCCTGGCAAGGGCTTCGTAAGTGGATCAGCAATGTTGTCCGTAGAGGCGACTCTCTCAACTTCTATGTCACCCCTATTGTTTCGCGTTTCAAACAACGGTCCTGGCAAGGGATTCGTAAGTGGATCAGCAATGTTGTCTACAGAGGCGACTCTCTCCTCTCGCTAGCAAGACAGCTGATCAACTCAGAAATGACGTCATGTCCCTCTTCATTAAGAAGTTTGGGAAATACTTTAGAAGATCCTACAATCCTTCTACTCCTTATAATAATGTCCATAAAAATGATAAAGTTACAAGTGATATGAACTGTTTTAATTGTGGACGTCCAAGGCACTTTGCAGCTGATTGCAACAGGCCAAACAAGGAAGATAGATACAAAAGAGATGAAAAGAAGGAGGATAGATAGAGAAGGGATGAGAAGACAGATGAAAGATCCAAGGATAGGAGGATGAGGACAAGACCTGACAAGAAGCCCAACAGAAAGTATGATAGAAAAGTACTGGTTGCAGAAGAAAGCACCAAAAGCTGGGCGGACTCAGATTCTGATTCCTCATCAAGCAGTTCTTCTTCAAGAGATAGTGAACAGGAGGAAGTTCACTGTCTCATGGC